>CM076607.1:135437128-136037128 GCA_038502775.1 Hippodamia convergens | reverse complement strand
AAGCCTTCTACTTATGGGCAGAAATAGAAATTTTTTCGTGGGGGGAATTCTTAGTTAGGTTCGAAAAAATTTTTGAATTCAGTTATTTTCAAATAAATTTTTATTCGTTCTGGGAGGGAGGCTCAAGGGGGAGCATTTTAAAAACAACTAAAAATCGACTTTCTATTTCCTCGAACAGCTGATTTGTTGTAAAATTTGAAGAATTTGCAAGAAACGTCTACAATATTTATGTAACAAGAAATTGATATGATGATGAAACCTTTTTACAAAAAAAATTTGAATTTTAACCGATCCTTCTGGGTATTGCGGTTATTTTGTCAGTTAGTATATAAGCTCTGTTTCAGAATTACTTACATCTCGGCCGGCTATAGAAACTCGAAATTATATTGGTAATAACCCATCAGTAAATTTTGAGTTGCAGGATTTGGGTTGGGGTTGATGAAAAACACTAACTTATGTGACTTTTTCAAGTTGGAAATTACTGAATATATTTCGAAAATGGCTGGAATTAATCAAGAAACGTCTCGCCTAACTACAAGAGAACGAGAGACGAGAAGCAGTAAGTATATCGGTGTTACTCTGATTTCTTAATGATTCAGCCGATATACTGCTCCACGTGAGTTAGGGCTATTGACATAAATTGCAAAAAAATATAGTTTAATTGGGATTTTGTGATGAAAATTCTTATTAATATGATTTCAATTTGCAAGAAATAAAATTAATTTTAGCCCGTAGGTCTGCAGCGTATACAGGGTGGTAAAAAAATCGAGTAAAATTGACATCTGCTCTGCATACTACACACGAGGTTGTTTGAAGAATTTGGGTCCATAAACGGGGCAGAAGCTCTCTCAGATTATTTAAGGATTCTGGGGTAGGTTGATGATTATCTAATCTTCTTTGGAGCATATCCCATGCATGTTCTATGCAATCAATAAATCCTTTGAGAATGCAGATGTTTTCACTATTCGTCAGCTTCGTGCACGGACTCTGCTCAATGCATCAGTATGCAGATTCACTTGAAAAGAACAAAGACTTTAGGTTAAAACATATTATTTCTCCTCCTTAATCAAAGAAAACTATTGCCCTAAGAACTTTTACTTAACTCTAACCGGTAACTTACCTCTCTCTCTCGAATACGAAAACATTTCATCTCGGACTGCATATAGGGGAGAAGTAAAGGACTCGATTAATAGTAAATACCTAGATGATTCTGGAATGATTTTTAAGATATAATAGTATATTCTAAATCAAGTTGCAGAATGAGGTCCTATTCCAACACGAATGCGAAATTCGAAAACGAGCGACGCAGGAGCGAGTTTTCGAAAGCATGAGTGTTGGAATTGTCTTTTGCAACGAATATTAGACGATATTTTCTCTATTTTAGTGAAGATTTATGGAAAACTCTCGAAATTCAAATGAAAATTCAGATTAGTGACTTTTGTATTGTATCTTGGCAGTTGGTGTCTCTAACGCAATTTGACAGATTGCGGAATTTGAATTGATTTGATTCGAAAATTGAGTGGATCGGAGGTCAGTACTGACAACCACAAAATGAAAAATATAACTGAAAACAATGGTGTAATGAGTTTCATTACAGCACTACTTTTAGTACTGTAATGAAGTCATTACGATACTGAAATAGAGAAATAATTCTACTTAGGTTAATTGTCGATATTGTATTTTTTCTCTCTTTGTATATATATATATATATATATATTCTTATGAAAAAGAGAGCTAAAATAATACAATAAATGTTGAAACAAAAAGTACCTAAGCTGAGGGAAAAAAAGAACGGGGTATCATAACATTCTTCGTATGATACTATAGAATCATACGATACTATCATCATTAGTATCATACGATACTATACAGAGAGGGGAAAAAACCTCAGCCGAAAAAACCTGTCTCCCCGTAAAAAAAATATCATAAAATATTAAATATCAGGAAAATCTTGAAAGACATCAGTGTGATCATCTTCATGTTATCCGTCGATGGGCTCGGATGAACAGATTCTTCCCAAAACGACTCGCAATTCTTAATCTGAAATGAAAAAAGACAAAAGCAGGAAAGAAACCGATTATTCAGAATAAATCAAATGCATTTTAGAAATGCATTTGCTATCTTAAAAAACATCAACATTCAGATTTCTTGGCCAAATAATGTTCGGAGGTTTATAAATATTTAATGAAAAAAAACTCCATCAATTTCCCTTTTCCGAATCTGTTGAAAATTACGAACTGATAATTTTTCAACATAGCAAGAGCTAAACTTGTAAAAAATCAATTAATACATAACCTTTCAACTGTCCTCTTTCACGAGGATTTTTTTTTCTGTTGCCGTGTGGGTTTCTTGCAGAAGAATCACTTCGATACCATGTTCATCAGCTAATTTGGAGTCGTAATCACACTTGTCTTTCGAAATTCCTTCGATATTCAAATTCAAAATCCACAAATTCTTGCTATCTGGTCGTGAAAACTGTACACAGAATTGCTGTTTATAGTACCTTCTGCTCATGCACTAGTTTTGTGAAAAACGAAGGCTTCTATATTTTTGGAAAAAATCTTGAATGCATGATTTTTGTGTGGACACTTCTTGTTCATCATTTTATGATTAAACGAACCGTTCTTCAGTGAAAAAATAAGTTTTCTATTTTCTTGAGGCGTGATATGCCTCTATGTCCTATCTTTCAACTAAAAAAATTACGACTTGATTTAGCATTCATGATCTATAGGGTATTTTGAACTAAACCACTTTCTGATTTAATACTTTATTGATTTATCTTTGAAAGAGAATTAGTTCCAGCAAAATCAAGTATCCGATATTTTCCAATAAGTTCTTGAATAATTTACCATATCATGATAGATAAAATTTTACCTTAGTCGTACCAGCGATGTGCGAACAGAGAACAGATTATTCCTATCGTAGCAACACGCGCCGTGCCGCCCCTGGTTCGTAGGCGCGCTTGTTGTTCGTTTCAGGATTTCTAATAGGGGAACTTCGATCAGCGCGCGCGCAAGACTTGCACTCTAACGGCGCGCCACGATCTCGTGTCGGCGGTTTTCGACGAACATTTTAACGGTTCGTAGTTGAGATTTGACCGAGATCGCGAGAGGCTCGTTGTTGGTGCGCGCGTAATTCCGTTTGTTGCAGCATTATGGAGTGGTCGAATTCAAAAATTTTGAAATTGATCGACGTCTATCGAAAACGGACATATCTATGGAACCCTCAACATGCCGACCACTTTAAAAAACCAATCAAAGCCAAAGCCTGGTTAGAAATAGGATCAGAAATGAACGCATCACCGGATGAATGCAAAAAGAAGATGATATCTCTGCTTTCTTCTTACCGGCGGGAAAGAAGCAGAATGAGAAAGAGCAGGGAAAAAGGAAAAGGTAATTCATGTTATACAGGGTCTTCACGAATGGTCTCCACTGTTTGTGTTTTGTTCAACACTCTCTCGAATTTTAAATTCAGGCGAAGTAGCAGAAATCCGTTATTCAGACGAGATAAAGGCAAGGTAAACTCCTCACACTACGTCATTGTTTTGACATCACACAGACATATTTGTTTAGAGGTAGCGTAGTGGTCGGAATGTGACAGAATGATGTGATATTTGAAACTGAAACATCTAATGCGGAGTTTAATCAGATGGAGGCTTGAATGTGGTATCGAATCGTTGATAATAGTGGCGTGACGTCCAGGTCCGGTCTGGCCAGGTCGGCGGATCGGCGATTGCCGAGGGCCTCCGGCTTGGGGGGCCTCCAGAAACAGAAGAAAAATATGTAAAAAAATTGTTTGAATATAAGAAGTCTATTATTACTAGAAATTGAAAAATTTTCGGATCAGTTCAAATGTTTTATGAAAGTAAAAAATTCTCAAGTTGAACGACCACAGCTGTGAAAACCAGAAGAAGATTTCGAAGATTTTGAACTTGATTTGGCACCTGAATCCATGGAAAACAATTTTCATGGTTTCAGCAATGACAGTGAAAAGTGTCCATCATGCGCCTTTGTCCCACACACTTCTTTTGTTATACTCTCTTGGATCAGGTTTTTTCACTAAGTAATATGTAGCTTATAAATTTATCCTAGTGATAACTTGAATACATATTGTCTCAAATGAAAAGGTATTTCCTAAGCTATGAATAATCAAGAATAGTCTCAGGTCAAGTTAAGGCCAAGACGTTATGTCCTGCCTTATTTTCCAAGAGTATACAGTGTGCCAAAAAAATAATCTAACTAGTCAGTCATTCTTGTACGAACAATTTTTGAGGAGGATTAGATTACAGTTTATTTGCATTGTTTTTTCATTGTCATGTTCGCAGTTGAATTACCGTCAAAGCATCTTAACAATCGTCCTATTCCAGTTATGACCACTCGTAAATAGTACCACAGCATAAGAAACCAAAGAGTAGGTGCACTCTCGATAAAATGAACTGAAATTTTTACTTCAACGAGATTTCGCGCATACCTCGGTGCGCACTAGACAGTTGCTAGGAAATGCATTCAGTTTAACGGCAAATATTCGAAGTGTCAATTTCGCAAAGTGCTTCATTTCAAAGATTATATAGATGAAATAACATTAAATATAAGAATATAACATTATAATTTTTGCTTCATTCATTTTCATACTTTCCTCTAATGATTTTTAGATGGGAAGATTTGTGTCGAAGTAACTTTTTTTAACACTGACATTTAAAATACATATACCAATGGCATTAAATGTATTATAATTTCGTCACAAACAAGTAATAATGTAATAATCATCATAATATCCTCCAGGAAATCATAGCACAATTTTTCCAAAAAAAAAAACAGAATTCTTTTCTCATGAACGTTCAAATTTGATAACAATCATAACTAATTGTGAGTACTATAATGATAATTTAGAAATTGTCTGAATTATTTTGCATTTATGACTTGTCCTATACATACAATGTTATATCTAAAAGGATTAATAAATTATTATTATTATTATAATTCTGATAAATGTTTTACATGATAATATTCATTTTGAAAATTGCTATTTTCTTATTCAATGAATTCTTCCCTCTAATTCCTTCAGAAATCGCAGTTCTATATTATGAAATCAAAAAAGGCAAAAGGTTTATATTTAGTGTGATCGTCCCAATGTTCAACGAGAAAATTCAACTACGTAATGCAATGAATTCGTCGTTTGAGTCATTTGCCCTCGTTCAAAAATTAATTTGAGGTTAGACTCATTGAGGTATGCGCGAATTCGAAATGGTCTGAAGAAATCCACGGAGTGCACTTACTGGTTGGTTTCTATACTGTGATAGTACTATTTAAAAGGTCTTCTTCGAAAAAGGGACAAATAATAAAGCAAAATCGGCTGCGTGTTCTTATTTTCTTGAAGGGGCCTCAAAATCAGCATCTAGCCGAGGGCCTCCAGTCGAGCCATACAGCATTGTGTCGTCGCAGAGGAACGTATGAAAAGCATAGGTATGATAAAAAAACGCAACGGAAGTGATCTCCTGTTGTGCCGACTAAAGAAATGAAGTTTGAAAAATCTGCAAACGGTAACATTTCAATAAAGGAGATATAATCCGTTTTAGACAGTGGCGTAGCGCAAAATGCGGTGGTCGCCCCGCAAGAAAAATACCTGATAGACATATTTTCTTATACCTGAAAAATTATATGATATTAAAACTGCCGTTTTCTATAGTTTGCGCATTTAATAATGTCGAATTGATAAATACGAGAGGAATTTCTTAACGGAAAATTGAGCTATGCAATTAATTTTAGAACTAACCTTCAATAAAATCGAAACCCTGAAACCAAAGGAACTGAAAAAGTGACTTTCATCTCTCATCTGGCGACGTTCAAAAAGAATGCCGAAAAGCTTGACGGTATATAAATGACTCTTGAAAAAAGGGTAGAAGAGAAAGTGATTGAGTGATATGTCGAATAGGATAAGTGGAAACCATATTATATGTTTAATAAAATTCAGGAATATTTTTCGGCAATAATAATGGAACCTTCATTGTTCAGGTTTTGTTTATTAGATCATCAAAAAAATTCGTGAATCGGTGAATCGGTGAATCGGCAAGTTCAATAGTTATTGGGGCCCCATTCAGTGCCTTTCGTTTGGCTCGGGGGCCCCTTTAGTACCGGGCCCCCCTCGCGCCGCGGTGTCTACGAGACCCTCTGCTACGCCACTCGTTTTAGAATTATTGGCATCTCAGGCGGCTATGGAAACTCGAAATTATGTTGGTAATATCCCATCAGTAACTTTTAAGTTGTAGGATTCAGGTTGGTATTGATGAAAATCACTAACTCATCACTTTTTTAAGCTTGAGTAAACCTTAGACTTTTTGTCTTAGGAGTTGACCTGCTGAATATCTTTCTGATTTGTTCAGTATGGTGAATGTTCTTGATTCAATCGACAAATTAGTTTTGGATTTGAGTATTTCTTAGGTCTTAACGTATTGAAATGTCTGGAATTCATCAAGGTAACTCTCGTCTAACTACAAGGGAATTAAAGGCATTGTTACGGTGATACTGATGCGAGTTTTTCAGGGACTCAGCAGATATTTTCGCTAGTATTGATCGCGTTTCGCAAGTTTTTCAGGTTTATTAACCTATTCAAAGTGTTTTCTGATTAATAAATGAATTTCAGATTAATCATAAAATTGTTCGAAGAAGTTTGGAGAAGAAAAAGAACAATGCCAGTCAGTAAAGCCATGAGTTAGCAGTGGAAAGAAACCTATTCCATATACCTTCAAAAAGACCTCAAACGACAAAAACAATGAATATACTTATCAGCTCGGATGTCATTTCTGAACTGCCTGAAGAGTAACTGAATTTCAATCAGAATCGATATTGGATATATTATATTTAACGAGTCAGGAAATGTTATAAATTAAAAGAAAGTGTTCTAATAATTATAGCATTTCACAAATTGCCCATAAGAGTTATGATTGTAATATAAAAGTTTTTATGTACAATATAGATCAAATAATTTGTGTTCATATCTCATTATATATTAGGTCTCCAATAAATTAAATTAATTAACTTATTCATTTTAATGTATGATGAACTCACGTTCATTGTTTCATCATTGTATTAAGAAATTCAAGATGATTTTTATAATTAGAATTGTTATTGTTTTCATTCAATCAGCATTTATTCTTGGATTATAAAATTTTCAAGCTATGAGTTTCATGAGTTTTGGTCGATGTCAGCCAAGAGTTCTTTTCTATAACTAAGTTGTTTCATCATTATGCTGGGATCACATCCTACTGGATATCTCCTTACTTTGGTACCTATTCAATTCAATGTTGTATATTATTTTACTTGAATTAGGGGAAAGAATTGAGTATTGTAATATTTTTTCATTTGGTTCCGATGATTTGATTTCACTTCGAAATTAAAATCAAACGTATTAAATATTTGATTTGTTCTCTACGTCCTATCCCGAATATTTTAATTTTTTTCAAAATGTGTGCTGATTTCGGCCTCTGTCTATAGTTAAGCTTCTAGTTTTCACTTAGGATTTTAGGTCGTTTGAGTTGTACATTTTCGTTTTCCTTTTGGTAAACCAAACAAAAACTGTGGAACATCGCAGATTGAATGATCAATAAAAATATTGTGAGTCACCTTGCAATTTTCCCTGTAAAACTCTCATGTCTCTGGATAATGCATCTCACAATAATACACACGTTGATCAACCAAAGCAGAAATTAGAAGTTGTTTTCTGTAATTCTGTGTCAAATTCGTTCAATTTGGCACATCTTGTAAACAAAATCGTGCGAAAATATTTAATTCTAGCACCGATTTCATGCTAATATTTATTGATTACTGGATTCATTTATTATCTGTTGTGATGTGATGAATTATATTTTGTATACTTGGAGATTTTAATTGGCTTGGCCTCAACTTCAATTTTTTCAATAATAATAATCATATTCATTAAGATTGTAATCATTTTCGGGTTCTGTGAATACATACATAATTATGTTTGTATTCCGACCTTTGTTCGAAAACTCTGAAACTAGTTTTTTTATGCTATTATTAATTTTTCAGATTATCAAACGTATGCATAATTCCTCTCAATTGTTACAGGTCGAGGCTCATATTATGTCAGCAAGTGGTTCGCATTTGAAGCTTTCAAGTTTCTGAAGGATCGGGTTGCAAAGAAAGAATCTACAACGGTGAGAAAAAAGGCCTACGAGTACTTATATCTCATCATTTCAGTACCCCTCTTCTGAAATTTTCACGAAGTTTTTTCAGGGACAGATAGAATTAAAAAAAATTCACAGAACTCATGAACCAGTTGACCGATTTTGATGAAAATTTCACAATAGTGTAGAGAATTAATTTAAGTAGGTTGTCATGTGGAATCCATTCCTATATAATGAAGAAAAGAAGAAAATTTAATAAACCAGTTGCTTTGAGACTTTTACTAGAACTCTAACAGAACTTGAACTAGAAGATATAGGGGAACATGATTAAAAACAATTTTGTAGTGCTCGAAAAATCCCTGACGGCATTCATCCAACTAACAGGGATAACCCACGATAACCAATTTCAACATTTTCAATTAAATTCAAAATAATATTCAATGAACAGAGCTCTTGACTGGCGTGGAATTAATTCATATAAAAAGGAATGTGACTGTTTGTTATCTCCGGCATTTATTCCCAATGGAAAGTGCTCTTCACAGCATAGTTTTCCATTGAATTTTTCCTGAGATATGATAAGTTGAAGAAATACGAATTTGACCAAAAAATTATTGAATCTATATGAATGTGAGAATGGTTGTAACGGTACTTGCTGTCCCAGCAGTACCGGTTTTTGCATGAGATCATTGATATTTCCATCTAATTGAAGCTGTTCCAAGTTTTCTACGTATAATGCCTGAAAAAGAAATTACAATAGGAACGTTTTGTCACATATGTAAATATGCACTCTTCTGGGGTATTCTTCAAGTTTCTTGTATTTGAATTTCCTTCTATACTGTCATCAAGTAGAATGTTATTATTCGGGTTTACCTAATAGGCATATGCAAAAATACAAATACGAATACGAATATTGCTCTATTTGCATCTACAAGTGGCATTTATTCTTCAGTAGTTATTATTATTGTCAAATATATAGCAATATTGATAACAGATCATTTTATGTATATAAATTACAGGACACGAATGAAGACGCAGACGATCCAGATGATAGTGAAGATGAGGAAGTCCCGGAGAGGATCCAGGAAACATCAGCTAAATCATCTTCTCAAAGAAGCTCTAAGAGAGCGAAGGTGGCTGATGATATCGATTCCTCGGTGATGAGTACAACAGATGACATTTCGAAGCAAACTGCGGGGAAATCGAACAAAGAAACATCCAGACCAAACGAAATCGATGCATTTTTCACCTACGTTGTTGCAAAAGTGAATAAATACTCGCCGGAAACGCAAACATCGATTCAGCATGCCGTGTTTGAGATACTGATGAAAGCTGATAATGGGTTTTTCGATGCGAATCCCCTTGGCTATCAGAATCCCAACAGTTGGCAAAACTGCCAAAACTATCCTGTGCAATCTGTTAAAGCTTCCCCTATTCAGTCTCCAACAGAATCCCTGCCAATTGACTCTCCTCAACAGATCACCGATTCATCTCCAAGTGAATCGATAATTGGAGAACAGAGTTAAGTTATTGTTATAAATCTTAAATGACAATCTTTGTTCTGTATTCGATTTGATTTTATTTTACGTATTGTAATAAAGTTTAATAATATTAAATATTACATTTCACTTTGGGAGAATGTTCCATGTTTATATCGTATTTAATCCTATTTAGTTTCAATAGATGAACACCAGCAATAAAAAATTATCCGGGCAAGTCGTAGTTCGACAATTTGCACTTCTGCCAGAGCCTTGGGATCGGTGGAGGCAGCAGTAGTGGACGTTTGCAATTCTCGAAAGGTTGCAAGTTTTTACTAGTAACAGGCGTCCTCAAAATTTCGTTCGTCAACACTGAAAGGTGAACTCAAGCTAACATTTTCGTTCTTCACTACCTGTACGCGGTTCCTTTTCGTGGGCCCACGCTTACGATTTGTGAACCCCTATTTTCTTGTCATGCAAGTTGATTCCCGATGAGTCATCTGGGGACCCCTGGGGGACCATCTGGACCACTTTGGGAATCACCGGCCTTTTTTCTACCTCAAGAGGAAGGGAAAAAGCTTAATAGCTTAGCCGGCACCGGCCAGTTCTTGAAGGTGCCAGCGAGTGTTGGACTTTAACCAACTAAAAAAAACATAACATAAGTAACATAACAAATCGTAACATACAATTGTCGTCTAAATCGGACAGAAAAATCCGCACTAGCGGAACATGCTCTAACAGATGGACACAATACAGATTTGTCTAAAGCGGAGATTCTTTCCAATATCAAAATTTACTATCCCAGGTTGAACATAGAAGCCACTGAAGTTTATAAACACAAAAAAATAAACAGAAAAAAGAGACCCCTTTTTTACATAGCGCCCTGTTACCGACCGTAGAAAAAACAAAGATCAAGCCGATACGAAGCGGGAGCCATGGGTCAATCAACATCGCCCTCGTAAACTCACCACCTTTTCCCGCCATTTATCGGGGTGTAGAGAACACTTCCGATTAGAAAATGTCAGTGTCAGTGTCACACGGACTGTCCTAGCAGCCTTGGATCGGAGTGAGGTACCAACAGGAATGTTCCTGGATTTGTCCAAGGTCTTTGACTCTGTAGTACATGAAAAATTACTAGAGAAACTCGAGATCTTAGGTAAAAGAAGCTAACAACTTGACCTCTGCAGAAGCTATCTACAAGGCAGAAGACAACAAGTTCTCATCCAAATGAATGGCGAGATATCCATGTCTACCAAGTCTTATCACTTCAGGTATAATTCAAGGCAGTATATTCGGCCCACTTCTTTTCATCATATACATATGATTGAAATTTTGTGCAATAGAAATGTGGTACCACTAAACTATGCAGACGACACCAACATTATTACGATCTTCCAGGAATTGACCAGTCTTAGATCTGACTTGTGTTCTGTGATGGACAGGGTGAATATTTGGTGTAAGGACAATGTTGAACAATCACAAGACTGAATGCATGATTTTCGCTACAGATAGATCCTCTTTGATATATCCGGATTAATTCATATTTATTGATCATATTATTAAGTTCTCAAGCTCAGTGAAGTTTCTGGTACTGATTCTTCTTTGAAATGGAACGATCATCTAAAGTATATATCGGCAAAGTTGAACCCTGTAATTTACTCTCTGAGAGTACTGAGGCATAACGTTGAATATGGAATTTTGAAGATGATTTATTTTTCAAACTTTCAATCATTTTTAACATATGGTCTTATTTTCTAGGGAAGCAGCACATCCATTCAAAACATTTTTGTTGTTCAAAAACTAGCTATACGAGTCATTTTCAAACTTAGTCATAGAGAGTTCTGTATGGGCATATTCAGGTCCAATGAAATGTTAAGTGTGATTTATTTTTTTATGCAAAAACACAAGAACTATTTCAATGAATTCAGAAATGTAAATTATACACGAAAAATGCATCCTTCGTTTTTTTGCAATTCACAAGCCGAGCATGCTCGAAAATAGTTGCGCTTATAGAGCTATGAAATTTTTTAATTTGTTACCAAGATATGTACAGGCGCAAATTGACTCTAAGTTTCAAGAAAGAAATTTTCAGATTGATTATCAATATTGAGTCCTACTCTATTGAGGAATGCGAACATGAATGCCGCTCACTAACTAGATTGTAATATAAATTCCAGAATGTGATTTGACCTGTTTCCTTTTTTGTGATATTTGTATCAGTCATTTTTGGAAATAAACTATATTGTATTCCATTCTATTCAGCGTTCGAGGTACATTCTTAGACCAAGCATGCTACCCCAGTTGTAGGCGAAACGTTAGATGAAATTCTGTGGCATTTGTGAGACAAAATGAATATTTTTCAGTAGGAGCTATACAAGATATGCGGGTTGTCGGGTTTGCCTTATATAACAATTTTAGTGTGACATCACACTAAAATTATGATATAATGACGTACCTCTATTTCAAGAAAGATATTTGGTTTATTCATCTTTCATATCCGTTTTAAAAAGCCAATGCGTATCATGAATGGGCTCAGATGAAAAATTATTCCTAATGCGCCACGGCCAATAAGCCGATTCCATCCAGGCAACTTGTTATGCTGGCACACCAATTACTATGAAATTCTTCAGCATCACATGCCTTGTCAAGCTCACTCCTGCCCTGGGAATTGGGAATGTGGGTTCGGAGCTTGCCAACTAGTATCGAAGTCATCCAGTGCATAGTTTTCGTTATAATAAATGACTCTTTACTGCTTGATTCCTCGTTTCGTATGTTTCCACATCTTGGTTACGGAAGTAGGGTCTTGGGTAGTTCCTCAGGGAGGTCTTGGACGACTCCACTACCCGCCTCCGTACAAATTAAGGTATAGAGCAAATACTCCTGACTTCTTCGAGAAAAGAGCTAAGAGAGTTCAGTATCGACAAGGTACTTATATCACTTATTGGGCCATCTCATCCGAAGGTTTAAGGTTTCCAATCAAGTCCTAGTACTCTGAATGGAGTCTGTCTTGCAGTTTGGGTCTGGTTTCTAGACTGTTTAAGTCTCAAGGCAAAGTCAGCTATAATCACCCCTGTTTGTTCTAGCGGTGATTGCTTGCATGTGGTTCGCTAACAGTATACTGCCCCGTATCCAAAGACTCGAGGGGTCAATAGAGCCTTAGTAATCACGCCGTTCTTTCATGTGCTCATCACTCGAAGCCTTTGCTTGCTAGCTCGATCTCTGGCGACTTCTAGGAGCTCATGGCCTAGGGTCGCCTAGACACGTGCCCTGAAATCAGGAGGGATTCGCTTTCGTGAAGTCAGCTTTGTGCTTCGTTCAAAATCGGCAAGTCTTCCTTTCCTTTCTTCCTTTGCTTCTTGGCGCCTTGGCATTTTTCTGAAACACACTCAACCTATTTTTAAAACATAGATGTATTCAAAATAGTAATCATCGAAATGAATACCACTTTCAATTATCAGGCTCAGAGATCTTTCATCATGAGGTTGAAGAAATGATATTAGATTCTGTCAATGAGATGAGAATAATACCGGTTTCAGCCTTATTTGGCATCATCAGTATCCCATGCACCTCAGGGACAAAAATCTTCATGAAAAACTTCGATATTTCTAGCAATCAGGTATGATGTACTGAGTGGAAATTACAAAGCAGTGACATTCAATTGCGTCAAAATCTCCAATCACAATCTTAAAAAGAACTCTGTACATCCCCTTTCACTCAATGAGATTTTAGCAGAGGCCTTAAATCAGGGCCCTCATGCAATTTTCTCGGAGTGAAGCTATCTCTTTTTGTAGAAAGCTTAACCCTTTCCAGCCCAGTGATGCCATTTGGCATCATCATAAATAAGTGCTTCTACTAATCCCTAGATGTCACAGAAAACCTTCTTGTTGATATTTCTTATTTCTAGGGAGGGCATTAGTTGTATGGACATCAAAAATTTCTAGTATAGAGTTCTGTATTTATGTTTATGCACATTTGCAAGTTTGCATTTCCTACTGCTAACATAAATTAGTGAACAGTGAACTTTCTAGTATTATTACTTTCAAATTGCGCTACCTATATACAGACTTAAGAAAAATCAAGGTGAGAAACCATGCTTTAGTTTATTCGATAATAGTTTTTGTTTATAGAAATCAGTATCATAATTTACCCCACCACCCCCAAAAAGTTATGATTCCATTTGGAATCATTGGGCTTCATACTAAACAGATATTGTCTTTAATATTAATATACATTTGAATGAAATATTCATAGAAATAATATCATATTTGTAGAAATAATATTGTATTGGTAGAAATATTTTTATAGGGTGTTTTTTTTATTAATTCATGTTGAAATGACATGAGTTGGGTTGACGGAAAAAGAAGAGAAGCACCTACTTGTACTTCTGGAAAGAGATATTTCAGACATTCAGTTAGAAAACTCTGATGAAGATGTAGAGGTTGATGTAGAAGATAAAGAAGACATTTCTCTTCAAAAAGAAAGGCAGATACAGATAGGAGAAGTTGCTGTTTCTATTGATTGTGAAGTGGTAGGAAATGTTGGAGTTGAAAGATTATAGTTCGTCGGATGATATTCCACTTGCCCGATTACCTTACCTCCTGAAAAAAAAGGATCCAACCTATCGATGGCGAAGGAAAGATATGCGGCAACTAGATACAATTTGCAATAATTCTTTTTCCGAACCCCATTCTACTGAAATGACTCCTCTCCAATATCTCAAATTATTTTTTACAAATGATATAATAGCAAATATTGCTTATCAAACAAACCTTTATTCTGTTCAACAAACTCAAACACCTATGAACACAACAGAAAAAAAAATTTAACAATTCTTTGGAATTCACATTCGGAGTGGAATTATCAAAATGCCAAGTTACCGAATGTATTGCGCGGAAGGTACAAATATCCCCCAATCGCAGATGTGATGTCGCGTAATAGATTCGATAAACTCAGAAATATTATTCATTTCAACGATAATTCCCAACTCAAGCCTAGGGATAGTACAAATTGTTTAAGATTAGGCCGGTGATAGACGAAATAAGGTCTAACTTGACGAAGATGGAACCAAAAGAGTTCAATTCAATTGACGAAATTATGATCCCCTTCAATGGGCGATCATCTTTGAAACAATTTATAAAAAATAAACTTCATAAATGGGGAATAAAAATGTTTGCAAGAGTAGGCAAAATGAAAATATAATTTTTTTGGTCAAAAGAATGTTTATACTATTGGAATAAAAAAAAACCATCTAGTTTCTTCGATGTTTGTGTAACTCTCAATGATGCCATATGGTATCACGAGTCCTGCAAGGATCAGGACAGTTCTTAACATAAATTACTCATACATAACTTCTTCCGTGCAAATCAATGTGAGAACACTCTGAGAGAAAGTGTGAAGGATTCTAAAATTTCGTATGCTCATAACTCGAGCGTGAGTAGGAGGAGTCTACATTTCAACTTTGAGAATTCTCACAAAATATTCAGTCTAGGCAGGCACGTAGCTAGGGGGTGGGTAAAGGGCTGACTAGTATAGTTTTCTGATGGATTATTTAAAAATTACCGCAGGATCAACGAATGCGAATTTGAGCAAGAAATTATTGAATCTACGCGAGATCTCATTGTCACCTGGTCACGTGCCTGCCTCTCCTTCGAAACGAGGTTATGAATGTGGGGTTGCGAACCTATTAGTACCGTTTTAAATTGGGATATTACGCGAGCGGAGCCGCGAGTTTACCATATGTGAACGTTTTTGAGCTTCAACATTTGTTACTTATTTTTTTTAACGGGTTTAACGTAGAATTTGGTTCAGTATATTCGAGCCTTCAAAAACTGGTCTTCGGTATCAGAAAAAAGTTTTCAGATATGTCTGGATGCAGATCCCCTAGTGTGTGCACCGTTTGTGAAAAACATCTCGGGAGAAAGTAGCTCGTTTCAAGGTTGCCAGTTTCACGAATTATGCCGGGAATTTCGAGCGCGTCTCCGAAGAATCCGAAAAAACGGCCGTCTTGGGACCCGACCAAACAATCCGCCGCCTCCATTCAACAAACAAGAATGGTTCCGAGAGTAGAACCCCCGAACTACGTCGTGAAAAACTTGATTAATTCATGTTCCATCAATTAACTTCTTCTCAAGTTTATGAACAACGCCCACGCAACAAAAATTCCATAGCTCTGGACTCGCATTCACGGAGGGTTCCGTTTTTAAAGACTTCATGGGAAAAGTTTTCAAATAACCGAATTCTTTGAATGTATATTTTATGGGAGGCGAGATATCCCTGGAGAAGGGCAACGGAGAGCAGCGAAACTGGCAACTTAAATATTAAGTCCAAAGTTTCGGAAATATTTCAGTGGGTTAACATCGTCTCTCGGGAATTTATATCGTGTACTGTGCGTACGGCGGGGGGCGCTATCTGTTGTTATTTATATAAAATAAATCTATTCCATAATCTGACATAGGTCACCGTTCTCGGCCGGTCTACGCCAGGGCCGTATCCCCGAATAAATATCGCAGTGTCCTTCATGAACGGACGATTTTATGAAATAAACTGCTCCACAGTAAGGAATATTGAATATTAAGTTGCAAAAAAATATAGTTTAGATGAGATTTTGTGATTAAAATTCATATTAATATGATTTCAAGTTTCAGGAAATAAAATTAATTTTAGCCTGTAGGTCCGCAGCGTATACAGGGTGATTAAGAAAAATCGAGTAAAATACCGAAATTTTATTCCCAGAGAATTCAAGCATTTCAAGATTATCAATACAATGTATGGCCTCCACGGGCATCAATGGCAGCTTTACATCTTCCTTGCATACTACACACGAGGTTGTTGAACATTTCATGAGGAATTTGGTTTCATAAACGGGGCAGAAGCTCTCTCAGATCATTTAAGGATTCTGGGGTAGGTTGATGATTATCTAATCTTCTTTGGAGCATATCCCATGCATATTCTATGCAATTCAAATCTGGTGAGTTCGGAGGTATTAGTAAATGTTTAATACCAAGCTCCTTTCAACTATGGCTGCATGGTGCGGTCTAGCGTTATCGTCTAGAGATTGAAAAGTTTCACCAATAGCAGCGTGAAAATTTGGCAGAACATTGTGAATGACTTGCTCCCTATAGTGTAAGGCGGTCATAGTCCCAGGATGAATGTATAGACCTGTGCGCCCTTTGAAACATATCCCGGCCCATACCATAACATTAACCCCTAAACTTGGACGCCATCTGCATTTTGAAGAGTATTCCTTAGCATTCTGCATGTAGATGCAGGCTTTCTTCTCGCCGAAACGATGATGAAACGATCCTGAGCAGGTGTTGTTTTTCGTCGCCCACCAAGCCTTGGTCTTTCCAACACGGAACCTGGCTCCCTGAACCTATTTCTAGGTCGAGATATCACACTTTGGCTGACTTGGAGCCTTTCCGCTTGTTAATTTAGCGTTTGTTAATTTACGTCTTGGCATTTCCAGAAAACGAAGACATTGATAAACTGACTCCATTTAAAAATAAGAACATTCATGAAGCATATGCAAAGAACCAAACTTCAGAAAAACGGCGAACGGATGGACGAAATGATTTTTATTGGCTCGATTCAAGTTGTTATTGAGTTTTGAATGATTTCACAGCAAATTTCTCGAAGATTACATACTTTTCAAAACGATTGAATACTATATCCCTAACTCTTGTGGAGCAGTATATAATGTTTTCTGAACTTTATCAATTGGATGGTCGACATATCCTGAGTGATCATAATTTAATACACTTAAACCCTCTTCGAATAGTGGATAGTTATAAAAAGTCCAATTGGAGGCTGAATGCAATATATTCCAAGAAAACAGTTACAGAATGTTGAAAAACATCGAAAGATTTCGAGAGATGATAATACCTTGGCCAGAACTGAAACTTATTTGTTAGTATATAAAACTTTTTGAACTCTCACCCCTCGCTTGTTCATAACCCTCAGCTCTAATTAAGGTAATATAACTCAGGATTATGGTATCGACGATGTGAAAAGTGATTTTACTTTTCAATTATTTCCTTCAAAACTACTGAAACTGCGAACAAAATGCATGAGACAAAAATTCTAATTCAATTCAAGGAAACATGGCCAACCGCCATAGCGTTTCGAGAAAAAAAATGTACTTGCTGCGTTTTACCTTAGACTCTTCTTATCATGGATTCTTCATCCGAATAAGTTCCCTGTGACCTGTAATTAAAATAATTTTCTTGGGGCCTATGAGTGGCGCGGAGCGAGTGACTATAAAAGAAAAGAAGGCCATGCTGCTGAAATTTCTCGAAGAATGAGTTGTAGAAACCTCTTAAAAATATTTAAACTTCCTACCTTTCCAGCATATCATGTTTCCGCCTGCCTTACTCATTTTCGCGGAATTAGGGGAGAAAATACTGAGACCTTCTTAATTATGAAACTAGGTCAGGCAGCAAATTCGTGGCACCAAAACATTCACTCATGCTGACCCAGAGATCGTTCATATACCAGGCAATGAAATGAAGATGTAAAACCTTAGCTTCCAAAGGTCTGGTGGTCATGAAAAGATGTTCTATGTAAGAACCGCTCTACAGTCAGTCTATCATAGATGAATTGTCATATTTTGTTAATGTATTTGGATATTATCGACAAGTCATGGATGACAGTAATACTCACTTGTTGAATATTTAATCATCCCGTTTGTATTTGTTCGTGTAATAGAATATTTCACTATTTCAGTATGGTAATGAGTTCATTACAGTACTGTTACATTACAGCATTGTTTGCAGTTATATTGTTTTGTGGTTGTTAATACTGACTGACTGTCAAGTTTCAAATCAATTCAAATTCCATAATCTGTCAAATTTCGGAAGTCACAACAACTGTCAAGATACAATAGGTACCCAGGATGTAGAATCTGAATTTTCATTTTAATTTCGAGAGTATTTCACGAAACTTGACTGAAATAGAAAAAATTTCGTCTAATACTCGTGGCAGATTGCAATTCCAACAATCATTTTGCAACTTGTTTTAGAATATTATTTTTTCAACTGACCTCATAAAAAGGTGGTTTTTTATTAATTAGTGTGTTTGATTTTCTTATTTTTACCTCAGAACTTTCGAATGGGTCAACCGATTTCGAGTATTTTTATTTCATTTGAGAGCTGGTGCTTGCAGATTGGTGCGATTTCAACTTGGTTCAGTTGTGACAATGAGAAAAACAGATAAACCCTAATTTGTATTGATAATGTGCGCGTTAATGGCCGAATATCTCATTAACACTGAACGTTAATGTTCGATTAGAGTTTGGTAGGTTCTGATTATGGCATCAATTATGGCATTTGTAAAATAAGTACTTGTAAAATTAAATACTGTAAAGTCAGTAGCTTGGCTCTACATGAGATATGATATCTTGACAATATTTTACATGAAACTGTTCTTGTTTGGATTTGGATTTCATTTTTTTTTTGTACGTTGCTTATGACAAAATCATATCAAGAAACATATTTGATACAATGAAAAGCAATACGATTATGTACAGGTATAGGTATAACGATGACATCGGACGTTTATGTCAATACCAAAATTAGAACCCAATCGGGAGATACTGTATAAGTAACGAATTGAATCCTAGTGTTACTCTGCTTTTAGACTTTTTATTGAAGAAATTTCCGCTCGACGGAGAAAAGGACCTGAGGTAAGTGTGCATTCCGACTCAGTAGTGGGGATCAGGACTGCAGTCGGACGGAAAAAAGGGTTCAGTATAAGTGACTAAGACCAATGGCATCAAAACACTAGGTTCCAATAAATCGGGAGATGTCTCACCTCAGGTATCATACTCTCACTTCCGCGGGTCGGTTAAAAAAAAGGAAATGAAATTAATTGAATGCTGAACTGAGAAAAAAATCGCTAAATACTAAATGAAAACTGAAACTCAGAAATGTAATAAAACTCTAAGAGGCTCCTTATATTCAAGAACTAATAACTCGCTCGTCAATAATTCGGAATTCATTCGAAAGTACCTCCTGATCGATGAGCATCTCCCTTTTATAACCTCTGGAGTGGGGCGTAAAATATCTTGGAAAAATGATCAAACTTCTCCAAAATTCTTCAGAAATAAACAGTGTTTTTCATACCAGGCTCTAACAACACAATACTTTTTTATCTTAACGGTTCATAACTGAATTATTGAAATGAAATACTGAAAATAAAATATTTAATCGAATGAGAACGGACCTTTTAAATTTATAATTGACAATTACAATGAAATAATTATTTGAACATGAAAGTGAAAGAGAAGTCTGATTTTTTCTCACAGAAAAATGATGCTTCGTTACACATTTTACATAAAAATGTTTTCATTGGTACATTATTTGGGCTATTTCCATTATCTATACTGTTGGAATTTACCGACGTTTCGGCAAGCATTCGCCTGCCGTCATCAGGGTGTTGTTGGTCCTGAGAAGGACCGGTCTTTGCCAAACTTGTTCCGTTTGGACTTTTGCGCTCCATACTATCCAACTGAGTTGTGGGAATGCAAACGCGAGTTGTCAGAGGTGCAAACTCCGCAACTCAACCCACTCTGACTAACAGTCTACTGAAGTAGGAAATTCTCATTTAACTCTAGTTGTTCTGACACTTGGACATAAATGTCATGAATAAATAATAAACATCAATGTCACAAGAAGGCTGATGACAGAATTGACAAGACTCAGTCTCACTTCAAGAAGAAGAAGAAGTCATAAATCAACTGTACTTATCTCTTGTGTAGTTGGTTTGCACAGTAGGTTAGACTACGTCAGGACTGGCTCATGTCAGGACTAATTGCTTCTTTGGGCCGCGTTCGTCCTTCTTAACTCAGATCTCAGTACGGGCATCCAGATATTCTTCATTTCCAGAGAAGGCGCGCTGATTGGGTTGGGAGTTATCGCCATGAAAGCCGCTTCTTTCAATTTCCTTCTCCTCCATCCTTCTTCCTTTGATATTATGGAAGCTTCGTCCCATTTGACGTTGTGGTCCTCGTTCCAAGCATGTTGGGCTAGCCTGGATTTTTCTGTTTCTCCTAGTTGAGCTAGTCTTTGGTGCTCTTTGATTCTTACTTTCAGAGGGCGTTTAGTTTCACCAATGTAGGATCTGCCACATTCGCATGGTATTTCATAGATGCAATTTTTGGTATTTTGATTCTCGTTGTCAGATTTCACCTTCGTGAGTTTTTCCCTGACAGTATCATTGGTCTTGAATGCTGTTCTAACGTTGTATCTGTTACCAATTCTTCTTATTTTCTCGGATAACCCCTTCACATATGGTATGACAGAAGTTATCGTTTCGGTCGGTTCATTGTCTGTTGGTTGTTGCTCTATTGGTGTTTCTCTTGGTTCTCTGGCTTTTTGAAGTATCTTCTTGGAACGAGGACCACAACGTCAAATGGGACGAAGCTTCCTTAATATCAAAGGAAGAAGGATGGAGGAGAAGGAAATTGAAAGAAGCGGCTTTCATGGCGATAACTCCCAACCCAATCAGCGCGCCTTCTCTGGAAATGAAGAATATCTGAATGCCCGTACTGAGATCTGAGTTAAGGAGGACGAAAGCGGCCCAAAGAAGCAATTAGTCCTGACATGAGCCAGTCCTGACGTAGTCTAACCTACTGTGCAAACCAACTACACAAGAGATAAGTACAGTTGATTTATGACTTCTTCTTCATCTTGAAGTGAGACTGAGTCTTGTCAATTCTGTCATCAGCCTTCTTGTGACATTGATGTTTATTATTTATTCATGACATTTATGTCCAAGTGTCAGAACAACTCGAGTTAAATGAGAATTTCCTACTTCAGTAGACTGTTAGTCAGAGTGGGTTGAGTTGCGGAGTTTGCACCTCTGACAACTCGCGTTTGCATTCCCACAACTCAGTTGGATAGTATGGAGCGCAAAAGTCCAAACGGAACAAGTTTGGCGAAGACCGGTCCTTCTCAGGACCAACAACACCCTGATGACGGCAGGCGAATGCTTGCCGAAACGTCGGTAAATTCCAACAGTATAGATAATGGAAATAGCCCAAATAATGTACCAACAAATATTCCATTATCAAGAATATCTCGTTCACAAAATGTTTTTAGTTGGATTTCCCCATTCTTCTACTAAAAACGCAAATCTAATAGGATACAACGATGAATAGAATACCTTGATCTTCGCTTATAGATAGCAATTACCTAAAATAAAGGGTAGTTTAATCCTTGATCCATCCTCCGAATATCTGTCTAATAACCGGTAAGTATGTAACGGTACGGCATGGAGGTGGTTAGTGATCCAGGGCCGTTATCTGGATCCTTTATTATCGTAGCGGGATTTGAAGTTCCTGCAAGGCCATTAGTGCCGGGGTTAAGAGATGTTTAGACTCCGATAGGCTAGTTGCGCGAAAATTCCCCTCATAAAACGGAATGAATAGATCGAGCAAACACTATTCGACGGGCTTATTTCCCGGTTCTAAACAGTCGTTGTCTTGCGACTGCTGAAACACGGGGAGGAAATGAAGAGATTCCAGCCAGAACGGGCTCGTTAGGCAGCGGTGTTATGTGGATTTTTCCCGCTCGATTGGGCTGATGCTGAATGAGGATTCTCGGTTGCCTTCACTTTTTTGATCAGGGATTTCGTGGGTTCGCCGATATGGGCCACAAAGTGCGAGTTCATCGAACCCTCAATTCGTACATTTTTTTTCCTCGGACTTTCATCGCCTTCGGTTCTTCCGCTGAGTCAGGAAATCCCTCTTCTGCGGTTACATCAAAAGGTTATATCTCTTTCAATTGTGGGCAAAATGGACACTTTCGACGAAAAAGTCCTCCTTCGAAACTAGATAGACGATGAATGATGATGGTGTCTGACAGATAATTTTTATGACAAACCGCATATTAGTTTATGAGTTGCAGCATGTTATTCTTCTTTCATTAAAATATCAAATTCGTTCTAAACGAACACCTATGACAGATAATTTTATTAATCAAACTCCAAAATTACATTAGGATTGACAGGTCATAATAGACTTCAATTATTGTAACAAATTGATTTTGCATTATTTATTATAACATCGTCACATCTATTTCTCGATTTCAATAATTTCTTCAAGTGAGGGCGACGCAAAGTTTGCACAAAACACCAATGTTATCAATTAATAATACATAAATAATTAATTAAAATTTGGATAAACATCGGGTATCATGTTCGGTTATCTATGTCAATATCGGCTTCGGCGATCATTTGTGTAAATGACATTTGAAGCGTCTAAATGCAAAACCAGACATTTGATGTATGAGCCGTTCCGAGCAAAACGAGAAAAACCTGCCAAAATCATAGTTTTGAATTGAAAAACTCTCAGTTTTGACCATTTGAATTACGAATAGAGGCTTTCGAAAGTCTACCTACGAACCTGAGGGTATAAAAATCGATTGCCAGCAACTTTCTCTATTGTAATCCTTCCTTAACTGCTTTTTCCGGAAAATGTCAAATGTCTGGTTTTTCATTTAGACGCTTCATTTCAAGTTTCGTCCTCTTTTTGCTGTTGATCTTTTTTTTTTGTCAACTTGGTTAATTTCAATTTGCGATACCGAGAATAAGAAGACCTGACATAAGAAACCGCGTCATAGGAGAGGGTTGACTGATATAGGAACATAACTTCAGTTATTTAGGTATAGCACGTAAATCTATATACGAAAAGTTAAGGAAATACAATTGGATCTGGTAGGCTGTGTGGCAATAAGGATCTAGGATTCTTCAAAATTCTTCGTGTTTGAAGATAACATTGGACTAATAATAATAACAATAATTTTAATATCTGATTTGGGCAGACGAAGTTGCGCGGGCCAGTTAGTCTGAAATAATATCACAAATGAGGTCAAAGCCCAGAGTCCTCTTTTGAGGACACTGATGGGCTCACTTTTTCATGACTTCTCAAAAAACCAATACTACAGAGTTAAATGATATACTTATTTGCGTAAACTATTACCTTCGAAGAAAGTGTTACTACTTAACAACAAAGTTCAATGAAAAAAATAACACTGGCGAAATCGATACTGAATGATCAGAGGAGAGTGCGATTTTTGAAGCGTCTCAATTTCGTAGAATAAACTCACTGTCTTGTCGAATAAAAATGTTAATCATAATTTTTTTTCAAATTGAGTTTTGACATTTGAAGAGATCGAGGTCTGAATATATGTCAATTAAGTTTTCGGTCCGATGAAATCGACAATGGATTTTGTCATTTCAATAATTTGATTACGATCACATCGAATTGCTTTTCAGTGTATAGCTGTGAAATAAAGACAGCAAGGCTGCTGCAATGGATGGAGGAATCAAAATATTAATCACTATTGAATATATATCATTCGATATCATCTATATTAAAGTCGGTTTCATGAAATGATATGTCATCTCATGAACGATGGATGTTTTTTAACTAGAAGATGATTATAAGTTGTTGTAAACTGTTAATAATGAACTTTTGAAAATAGTTTGCCATCATAAAATAAATTCAGGTTATATTATATTATATTATATTATACGAAGGTGATCTGAAAAGTTTCCAGAACCAACATGAAAATCGCAGCACACCTAAATAAAAACTGGTGAATTTCATTGTATATTTGCTGAGAGATACTCACCCAAACTACAACTATTTTGATTTAGCAGTTGCTATGTAAAAGTCGTTTGAGTCTATCGATGTGGTTTTTTGTGGAAATGAAGAAATTTCATTTCCAATTGTCATTAAATATTTGTCTCTAAAAGGCAATACTCCTACGTTAATCAAAGATGAATCGGATTCTTTTATATGTAGACTCCGCACCAACATTTACCACAGAGAAATTTTGGGCTGCTAAATTCAAACGTTACCGTAAAAGCTTGGGAGACGATGAACGTTGAGGACATCCAACTAACGATGAAAACAACAAAAGGTGCTAGACGACTGGAGAATTGAACATTTAGGCATCAGAAAGCTGTCCGTTTGGGTACTGCGTTTGCTCAGGTTAAACCATTTATCCAAGGTTTAATGCCTATTTATAATTCTGTTTTTCGTTTTTTTCTTTTTCTAACGATTTTGAAAAGTTTCGTGAAGTTGACAATTTGTCTGACGAAAGAGTCTGATATAGACTCCGAAACGTTACAAAGCTTCAAAGTGTTGTTTCTTTGTTAGGCAAGATATTTTTGAAAGAATTTCGCCCCTGCTGAATTAGTGCTCAAGTTATAAACAGGGAACTTTCTTCTATTATTTGAAAAATTTTTTCTAATTGATATTTGTTTCAGAGACTGGGAGAGAAAAGTCTAAAAAACATTCACAAAAATTTAAAGACCTCACATAAAATAATTCAATAGATAACCGATTGATTAGTATATATATATGCCTGAAATAGTCCAAACAGTGGACTGCGCAGGTGGAACCGGCTGCAAAAAAGCAAGAACAATTTTTTCGGCTGAGGAAGTTTTTTTTGGGATAGTCGTGGGATAACTTCGATCGATTATCCTCAAAACAGAAAAGTAATAAGATATTATTATCATTATGAATCAAATGTCAACAGCAGGGGCTACGTTTCTCAAGCTCAGAGACAAATCAAAAAATATAGTTGAGAAGTGATATATGTAAAAAGTACACGTAACAAATTATAAAAATACAAAACTCAATGAAAAACACTGAGAAAAAATCATGCGAAATGAATCTGTTCTTGAGTATGACAGAAAAAAGTTTGTTTACAAATATGATAGAAGCAGCCCAAAAGAAGTATCAAAGCAGAAAAATGATGAAGAATTGGGGCTTTTTTCGATAAGAATAGCTCGCACTGATGCAGTCTTCGGCTTCACTTCAAGAGAAAAATTTTTTGGTGATCTTTATCATCTTTGAACACTACAATGATGCTCACCAATTCCAAAAAGTTTTCCTGCTTTCAGTCCGGCACTGTTGGAAGAAAGAACGAGATCTCAGCCGTTTGTAGCCGTTTCATCCCTGCATTCTTGAACATCGATTATTCTTCATTATTGAGATGCGATGTTTTATCGGCACGGACAGGATCTCACGAGCTGCTCGAGAAACGTAAACAGATATCAGAAATCAGGCTCGGTCCAGGGGAAATCACGACTCGGGTTGTTTTTCCCACACGGAATCCTATCAGATCGGTATGTTTAATTACTGGATAAGGTAATTCACGAAAATATTCGAGTCTTGATGGGGTGGTCAATTGCTGTGCAATACAAGAGCAACTGTTTTTGTATTTCGAGAAGATTCGCATAAGGAAAATTGTTAAATTATCGAAAGACGAGGTTATTTGAAATTCAGTTCGGAAAAAGAAATATTTTCATCATTTTGGTATAAACCTGAAGTTTTCCTATTCTCTTAATTAGAATTCAATGGGAGATAGGTAGGTATATGCCGGGTCCGGCAATTGAACTGTCCCTCTTCATCCAACTTCTATAAAATCCGAACCATTCAACCGAACGCAGTTAAAATTTGACACTTCTTCAACATGTTGTGTCTCAACACTTGAAGTGAATTTTATATGAGATAAAGACATTCTTAAGTTTGCATAATGTATTTCAAATGAGATGCGGTGGTTGCTATTATTTTGAAGGAAAATCTATGTTGGTGGAAAACACTGTAGTTCATCGAAAGGATGCGTCATCGATTTGAAAGAAAATCGGCGTGTTCAGCACAACAGCTCGCCTAGGATCTCAACGTGAGAAACTGCAGCGTTCGTGACATATTGAAGAAAAAGCTCAAGGTCCAGCCATTAAAAAAAAGTTAAAGAATTCTCAAGAACTCAAAACATTGCAACGTCACAAGCGGCTATATCGATCGAAGGGGCTGATTCGCTTGCTTGATGGTGATGGTGGGATGCTTCCAAACTCTGTCTTCTTCGTCAAGGAGCTTTCTGCATTGAGCAGTATTTAAACAAACAAAACAATCAGGTTGGATATTTCAACAAGATTCAGCTCCCTTGCACAAAGGAAATTTCTTGCAGAATTGGTTGAGATCGAACGTTTCAGTTTTGGTCGACCGTGAAATGTGGCCGCTGTTCTCACCCGATTTGAATCCGCTGAAATGCCGTATTTCGGACATTTTACAGGCCAAGGTTTGTACTAGAAAACCCACATCATTGGAATCGCTCAAGTCGTACCTGACACGAAAATGTCAGCGTCAAAATGGCCGAGAGAGGAACTACATGAAAGTACATTGTCTTTCTATCGTTCTATTGTTTATGTGAAAAATAGATATTCTTTAGTGGTGATTCAAGCAAAGCAGAATACTGCACCTTAACGAACACATTCAGATCACAATCTCTTCCCGGAAAAACAACTTACTCTCCTTCGAAAATAATTGTGCCTACGAACAGGGTGATTGCTTATATTTTACTCAATAGCTATCTCTGTAATTATTGGTCGTACGAAAACGTTCAAATAAGCAAATTAGCAGTATTTTTTATGGACATTCAGAATTAAGTACTAAAAATGGATAAACGCATCGTTAACCTAAAAATTCTATGTGAAGTGTTGTTTTTAAATGGTACACACTGTATTTTATTTTCCTAATCGGTAAAGTTGTTTCTTCTGATTTCAAATATATATACTTCATCGTAGTTTTTTCGTCAGTTTCTGAAAATTACAGGTTCTTTTGTCTAAATCTAAGGCACCTGTAGGACGCCATTTCTGCATATCGAAATTCCATTCTATGGCCTCCTGATAGTTCCTACTTAACATCATTGGACACTTTTTTATGGGTATATTTAAAATATGAAGTGTAGGTATGTGGCCGGTCCGCAAAATATTGAAGACATTAAATTCAGAATAGAGGAAGAAATTGATAACCTCAATATATTCCATAAATGGTAAGGAAAACCCTCAAAAACTTAAAAAAAGGGATATCGACTCTGTCTAGAAGTAAAAAAGGGTTATTTGAATACCTAACTTAACTTTCAGTTAATAAATAAATAATATAAATATCAGGTGTTTCATTATACACGGTTTTTTTATAGAGAAAAATCGCATCGTTCTCGTGTGGCATTCCACAGCTGCCTTAGATATAGAAGAAAATATCTATGATTTTAGAAAACTGCCAGAGATAACCTCAATAAAAATAATAATAATAAAAATATTTGAAATCAGAAGAAAGAGCTCTACCGATTAGGAAAATAAAATACAGGATGTGTCATTTGAAAAACAAGAGTTCACATAAAATTTTTAGTTTAACGATGCCTTTATGCAATTCTTAGTACTGAATTCTGAATGCCCATAAAAAATACTGCAAATTTGCCCATTTGAACTTATGTGTACGACCAATATTAACTGAGATAGCTATTGAGTAAAATATAAACAATCACCCTGTACGGGGATTCACTTATCTTGGTAACCCCAATTTTCTCGAAAACGTCCGAATATTTTTTCATTCTGTGAATGGCGTTTTGAACAAGTCAATGTCGGCTTGAGATGCGCATAAAAATCTGCGGAATAAATAAAGACGCCAGGCGTCACGGCGTTATCAAAAATTTTTTCTCCAGGGACATACCTTTTTTATCATGCCATTCGGAAGATAATTTCATTTTGAACTTTTTTTTCGAATACAATTTTTATCCATTTCTAACCGTCAGCGAACTGTAGCGTTTTTCATGTTAATTCTATTTCATTTATTTTTTTTCTGTATTGTGGTAGTAAGTATGCTTTATTTGGAGACATAGATATGATTTTATGCCTTGAATTCAGGAAGGCTAGTTTTCTAGTCAATGTGCCTCAAAGATGAAATTTGTGGCTATAGCAAGATGGGGTCCATGTCACAACGCTGCTATTGTGAAGAGATATTCAGACCAAGAATTCGAAAATAAATGGATAGAAACCAAAGGACCCATCAGATATCGCTAGACCTAACGCTCATGGATTACTTCCTGAGGGGTACCCTGAAAAATATGGTTCTTATACCAAACTGATTCTGATAACTTGGACCACTTGAAAATGAAGATAAGAAACGCATGTGCCCAAGTCGACCCTCATATTTCGACCAAAGTAACTTATAATGAAATAGGGGATTGATATAACTTATGTATGGACCATATAATGGCCGGTATATAGAACATATGATTCGAAATGTTTCGTTTGTTATTAAAAAAATGTTTTTTGTTATAAGACATAATATTTAATGAATATAATAATAGAGAAATAGTTTGTTACAGAGCCTCCGTCATTTTACGAAACAAAATCATATCTAGGTCATCTAGCCATTATGATTCATACATAAGTTATATCATTTCCCTATTTCATTACTACGGTCAAAATATAAGGGTTTATTTATTTTCGAATTTTTAATCTGAATAGCTCTTCACAATGGCAGCGTTGTGACATGGAGCCCCATTTTGCTGTATCCACATATTTAACCTTAGTCGAAGTGGCAGATTGTTTAGAAAACTGAATTCAAGGCGCAAAATCATATCTATGTCTCCAAATAAAGGCATACAGGAAAAAATTAATGGAATAGAATTAACATAAATCACGCTGCAGATCGCTGACGGTGAGAAATGGATAAAAATTTAATTCGAAAAAAAGATTCCGAATGAAAGTATCTCTCGAATGACATGATAAAAAAGGTATGTCCCTGGAGAAAAAATCTTTGATAGCGCCGCGACGCCTGGCGTCTTTATTTATTCCGCAGATTTTTATGCGCATCTGAAGCCAACATTGACTTGTTCAAAACGCCATTCACAGAATGAAAAAATATTCGGACGTTTTCGAGAAAACTGGGGTTACCAAGATAAGTGAATCACCCTGTACATACACTTTATAAATGTTATTTTTTTTGATAACTTCTTTCAAAGCGTACTAGGTAAACGTAAGCCTAATTTTTTGCAAAATCTGAAAAGATGGCCTTTTATAATGACATCTTATACCTTTTGACATACTTGAAAAGATCCATAAAAAAAAAATTTCTTTGGCAAAAACCTGTATCAAAAAATGTTTCAAATTAAAGCTTCTTAGTCGATAGGAGAACATCAAATGTAAACTTTCAATCTGGCCTTTCAGTTATAAATCAAGGTCATTTCAAGATAAAGCATATTTTTTGATGGGAAATATATATTTTTCTTTCTATAACGATTCATTTTATAGCCAATATGAAGAGGACAAAATGATTCGAATCGAATAGTTTTAAGAAAAATAAGATTCTAAGGAAAAAAATGTATATTATGTATTTAAAAAAATATCAACCCTAAAAACACCTTGAAATATAACTTATCGATTTCGAAGTTTGAAATGAAAAAGCAAAGGAAATTTGTATTTTCCTGAAAACTTAATTTGGGTTTTCTCTCCCAGTCTCTGAAACAAGAAACAATTAGAAATTTTTTTTTTAATAATATAAGAAAGGCCCCTGCGTAAAAATTTGAGCAGTAATTTGTCAGGGACCAACACTTTACGAGAAAAAATTGTTGCCTAACAATGAACAAAAGAAAACTTTGAACTTGAACTCTTAAGCGTAACGTTTCGGAGTCTAAATCAGACTCCTTCGTCAGACATAAACTAGTTTTCATTCAACTTCGTGGAATCGTGCCAATTTTTTCAATTTTGGATTGACATTTGTCAATATATGATGAACATAGATTTATATTGAATACTAGATGTTGACATCGTTATTTTATTTCAAAATTCCTTGAAACCAGTTCTTTTTTCAATAAATCCATCCAAATTCGATCTATTCCTACTGAACAATTGTCGGATTCAGACTCCGTAACGTTACGCTTAAGATTTCAAAGTGTTTTCTTTTTGTTCATTGTTAGGCAACAATTTTTTTTGTAAAAATTTGGCCCCTGACAAATTAGTGCTCAAATTTTTACGCAGGGGTGTTTCTTATATTATTAAAAATTTTTTTCTAATTGTTTCTTGTTTGAGAGACTGGGAGAGAAAACCCAAATTAAGTTTTCAGGAAAATGCAGAGACCTCCCAGACATATCTAAAGGAAATTTGTGCAGTTGATGAATGTTTTTCCATAACCTTCAAAAATTTTCATTCCTGAGGCTTATGATAGATATCTTCAGAAGATTACTACGAGAATTTTGAAATATGTATGAACCTGAAATGTTTCAAATTTCAATGATCTCAAAAATTCGGAATATCTAGAGAAAATAGAGATACTCAAAAACCGGACGAATATCGAAAATTTCAAAATTTTGGAGTTTCCTTGTCTTGGAAAATGTCGAAAACCGTCTAGACTAGATGAATGTTTTCGTCTTAATGTTGATAGGGACAAACTATTCATAATCATTATATTCTCTAATATTACTCTTAATTGAACAATTCTGCTGCACAGTCGTTTCTCATGTAATTGAGGCTCTTGTTAATCGATCAGAAACTCCTATAAGACATTCGATCCTTCTTAATATGTACAAAAATTCTGTAAATCTAAGTTTTCTCATATGCCTAAGTGAAAATGGGGATGTGGTTGAGATGGTCATTTTGGAGTATTGAAGAAGGCAGAATAGTTGCACATGCTTTGCTCAAAAAAATTAAGAATTCTTCACTTGAAAGGAGGAGAATCATTGAATTTGATATATTTTTCACGTTCCAACCAACTAAAAAAACTTTAAAAATTAATACAAATGTTTCATAAGTTACAGCGTTTGATGTTTTATTAAGGCTTTTACCTTTCCAAAATCAACAACTTTTTGTCCCTATGATTATAGGGGGTTTACATTATTCACGAATTGTATGAAATATGGATTGAAAATATAGTTATATTTAAAATAACAGAGTTACACTTTCCCCGTCACTATATTTATTCAGATGGCGGGTCTCCATTATAGAGAAATGTGTTATTCATTTTCAATTTGTAATTCCCTTTCATGGAAAATAATAGGGATGGGACAGAATTAGAAAATACCCATATTTCCATCCCGTATATATAATTTTCTGCGATAAACCGTGGACATTCCCATTAACCCTTAAATCCCCAACGGACTAGAACGACCGCTTCAGTTTCTGCGATGAACTTCGGGGGGGCTATAAAGCATCCTCCTTAACTGGCAACCTCCATCGACAGGATGAATGGATTCCATCTCGGGTTACGCTTCATTTATGCGAAACCCGACTTCATTCCGCAACACGGCCTAGGCCTTAATAGAAATGCGAACTGGAACAGAATGTGCCCCCTGTCGGCTATTCGGTCTTCACAGAAAACGCTCTCTCTACCAGGTGATAGAAAAGAACATGCAGCTCCTGTGACGTAGCCGATCATTACGAACAGTAATCAGCTGCCGCATCAGCTGGTTGCAATAAGAAGCTGTCGTGAGTGCTTTCCGAGGAAACCATGGGCGTAGGGGAGTTAAGGCGACAGGAAGTCCGTAATGCCTTAATCGATGTCTGGTGTTCTTTTCGACCGCATTAAATTTCGCAATTCTTCAAGGGATTTCATACCTACAGAGATTTTTTTTTTCATTTCCATCACCTGCCTCGTTCTACCTCGAATATAAAATCGAGTTAATGCCGTTTTCAATCTAAAATGAGGAAGATCAATAGATAGCCACTGCGCATGGTACTTATTATACTCCATTCTCTTATATAAAATCACTTGGTAAGCCATAATTTCGATTTCATTTTCGTTTCTAGAATGTCACTAGGAAAATTTCGGTGGGCACACATGAAAAATCGTTAATGTAAAAACGACGATGCCAGTTTCAAGCAACACGCACGAAAATTCATCAACTATTTGGATCTCTTGTACATTTCATGCGAATAACTAGATAAGGAGCCTCAATTATGTTTACCAATCACATCTTTTCGAATTCATTCATTTTGAGAAATGCGCAATTGCTAAGAACTGTTTGTAGAACCGACGACGTAAAGTTGGTTTGAAATACAATACGATAGAGAGAAAATGTGTAAAGTTTCCAATCGCAACCGAGTGAATGAAGTATACGAAATATTTGAATGATTACACTGTCAAAAAACTATCGGAAACCATTTAATGAATCAACAACTATTTATTGTTCCTTCAAAGTGGATGCTACTGTTCACGGTATATTTCTGCCGACAAAATAAACCGGAGCTTTGAAAAAATAATAATCAAAAATGCATAAAATTTACTTGATTTTAGTGCGGATGCCTCAAAGTGTAAGAATTTTAATTACTTCATGACTGTTAGCTATAGGAAACTGGAAATTCTTGTCAGATCTGGACGGGACGACATGAAGACTTTTCTCCGATGAAATATATTATGTAAAGTGGGCAAACATTTTCATTCTTTAATAAAGAAACAACGAAGTTTCGATCTTGATCTGACAATGTTTCAGGAATGCTTTCTTTGGAATTAGAATGAAACTTTTCAATGGGAGAGTTAGACATTAATTAAACACTCCTGTGAAAACTTTTCGTATCAAAAATAAGAGTGAGTATGAAAGATGGAGAATCCGTTCATTCAGCCACATCTAAAACAAAATCGTGCTGAAATATCTCATTTTCTCATGTTTTTCATGGATATATCTGATCATATTTTGTTGTCAACCCTGTCACCGATTTATGTATTATCTTTCTATTCCATTCCAACCATCATTTTTCAATGCAAAAATCACTAAATGGAAATATCCCATTCATTCAAATGAATATTTAATGAATTGGATAAATAATGTAAAATACTCGTAAAGAAGGCCCATTCAAACATTCGTTCATTAGAAAACTCGCCACTTCTTCTTGTATTCTAAATTACTTATGTCAACACAATACAGAAAAAATGTCAGCAATCATTTAGAAAACGCCTTCTCGAAACCTGAATTTCATACCTTCTCACCAAAAAGTCTACCGATATCCGATATTCTAACAGATGGAGTGATTTGTCATCAGCGTAATTGATTTCGTTAGCAATTTGAAGCCAAATGAGAAAACCAGAATCCCAAATTCCTCTGTTTACTGCTGTCCTCATGTCAAATACATTTTACTCTAAGACTATGATGTAGAATTATATGAAATTTGTAAGGAAGGTGTTACTCACCTCTTTTCGCCATTCAAAGATGCAAAAAATGCATTTGTGGTTCTTAGGTGACCTTCTCACAATTGAGGAATTCTCGAAATTTAAATAATCATTGAAATTAAGCTACTAACTGCTCTGTGCTCTTGTCATGAACAATTTTTTGAGCCATACCTCCAAAGGTTGATTATTAAAAAAAACTAAAACCGCTCACACAAACTGGTATGAGTAATGGAAAGAGTATAGCCGAAACAGCATTATTCAACAAGAACAAATATAACATAATCTTTGAGAGAATGACAGAAACTTATTCTTTAATAAGATCGAAGTCTTATTTTTCATCATGCAAGAATATAATTTTTTTTAAGATAATGCACGATTAATGGAACAAATTTATTTTTGTAAAGCAATTTTGTCATTGTCGGCTTGCTCATAACATCGCAGAAATATAATATAAATAATATAATATGACTGATACAATTTTTTTTCATTAGATCAGAGAAGATCAAAGCCATATTCATTCATTTTTCTTGCAGCAAAATGACAATAATAATGAGAAAATATTGCTTAACACCCAATCCTATTTGTTTATAGTGTTCAAACAAGGTGCAATATTCGTACCGAAAGCCTTCCAGAAAAATAACTTTCCAGTCGTTCTTCCATTATCCAGGATTCCTCCTGACCTACCCATAAGTACGCCCATGGTAGAGCATGCCTCCAGCAAACATGGATCGCACACCGAACAACAGGGTCGTATCGGAAGTGGGTGAATGATTATGGGTGGATACATGTAGTCTTTGCGAATTAAAACTGCCATATGCCGATGAACTTTCACATTTATGTTGCAGTCAGATGTTGCTCATATTTGGGGTTGAACGTACCTCAGGAATGAATAATAATAGATGCTTGTACATTCCAGTGAATGGAATGAGATACACCTTTGCTATATGGGGTTGCTAATAAGCTGGAAATACACGACGTTGAAAGGAGTATTTGTGATAGTATTGTGTTGGCATATTGGCATACACCCCATAACATCCAGAGGTAACTCTTTTGTTATTTTGAAACAGATCAGATAGTACCTAAGCTTCCGTGCAGTTAGATCGGTGTTTGAATGTTGGAATTTATGAAAATATGTTAATGTTTAGATCAAGGCTGCCGAACTTTTTCAGCAGGCAGGCCAAAGAAAAGATCAAGAACATTTCAGAGGGCCATTGATTGAACTATCATGGAAAATTTTTAGAATTTGTGCAATGAAGGAAAAAGTATATAAGAAATATATTTTTGATTGATTAAGTAGTTGCATGAAAAATAAAATGCACTTCAATTTAAAATTCAGATGAAATTTGCAATATCTCCTAATGAGTTTAATACTATCGATGAAATTTTTTCGTCGAGGAAGAATTTTAATGCAGAATGACTTTGTAGTTCCGTGAGTTCTAACTGAACATTAGCAGGAAAGTAATTATTCCAGTTAAATTTATTGAGAAAGAAAGGATTAAAAAATATTTCCTGTTTTCCACCCTCAAGGTCCCAAAATCTACTTTCAAATGATCTTGTAAGCACTTTATTTTAGATTCGTACTTTGAGCAATCTATAGTGGCGATGTTTTGTTGCTCCTTCAAAAGTTTGAATGTTGTAAAAGGATCAATATTTTCTGCCTTCAGATTGTTTATGAACAGATTAAATTCAACTTTGAATCTTCGAATCAAATCGAACTCTTGTTACCTTTTAATTTCCGATTTAAAATATCGAGATAATTTGTGAGATCAAGAAGTAATACTAGATCGCACAACCAGGATGAATCCCGCAGAAAATGGACCTCCTCAGGTGAAATTTTTTTCCTTAAAAATTTCAGTACTTGCTCTATCAAGTTGAAGAAATGTCTCAACATGTTGACGATCATACAGCACAATTCAGTTGTAGCTTTCTTGTTCAAGTAATGCTCTGAACTGGTGAGAGCATTTCGAACGTACAAAATTCATACACAGTACCACAGTCTCCATGATATCAGAAAACTTCCTGTACTTCTCACACAGAGCTTTCTGTTGGACCTCAGTGATTCGGAAATAGCGTTCGACCTGAAAAATTCTGCAATAAAGCTCCACATCCGATATTTCTTACAATCATTGCAGCTGCACTATCAGTGCAAATTCTCATGAATGAGTCCCATCGCAATCCTTAATTTTATAAAATATATTTTTTTCATTGGTTGACGTTTCGAGTTGACAATACATACTAATGTTAGTCAATAACCGCACAAAATAGATAATTGAGTCTGACTGTTAACTCACAAGTTTCATCTATCGCTAATGAAAAGTATTTGCACAAAAATTTCTAGGATTTCTCTGGCACTGGCAACATCTCCTCCACCCGTCTGGTTACTGAATTCTAAGAAAGCTAAATAGCTTCCGCTTCAGATTTGACGCTTTTGTCATCACAATTTTGTGAAAAATTCGAAGGGCCTGTTTAATTATTTTCCCATCAGAAAAACATTTCTTTTTTTTCTTATGATTAATGAAACCTCTTGAGACGTTTTGAGCATTGATTCGAACTCATCGTACCTTTTGACGGAAAAAAACAGCTAGTGAAGTGAAGTGAGCATGTTGGCTTAAGCAACCTATTATTTTCAATAAAACAATTTTCTCATTGGCTTGTGCTGACCACTTGAAGATCTTCTTCGGGCCACAATTTGGCCCGCGGGCCTGGGGTTGGGCGGCCTTAGTTTGTATACACATTCTTTATTCTTCGGGCAGCATCTGGAAGTATTAATATTATAGTCGTTTTGCAGAAATTCGAAGAATGATCGATTAATGATCAGAACATTTGAACGTTTCACTTGTCATTTACCTGTAAAACTTTTCAACATAGGTCATTTTTTTCGACGAGTTTCATGGTGATAATGGTTCAAAGTTCAAACTAGAGATCATATTTTGAAAACCGTTTGAGATAATTGTATGATTTTTTTCATTTGATCTCCGAAAAGTCCTCTGAACATTTACGGATCATTCTACAGGAAGTCCGAAAGACCTTTGTTATTTTTGAAGTCGGTCTCAGCTAACTAGGAATGTAGGTACTAAACTTACTTCAGTGTCATCTAGTTATTCCGATGATCGATATTTTTAGGAACGTGTCGTAGCAAAAGATGGCGGTTTGTACTAGCTCTGGCTGAATACTGTAGGTGCAAAAATGTTGGCTGCATCGGAGGACCAATGGTCAACAAGTATGATAGCGCTTCGAGATACTATTATAATATTGGTATATGCATATTCGAACTAATTGCACTCATTACATGGTCCTCTTTCTATAATTTTCTACTTGCTTTAAATCACTATTATAGATATAGATGTTGGCATTGATGAGGACTTACAAACACAAGTGCAGTGACTTGATAATGAGGTTATACAACATGGACCACCTTCTTTCTCCTGAAAAAAAGGCTACAATTAATAGAGCAAAGTCATGAAAGAAAAAATGAGAAGAATGAAAAAAAAAACTGTATAATGAAAGGGAACTGCAGTGTGCCTACCCAGAAAGAAAAACTAAGTTTTGAAAAAACACATTCCAATATCTTTAGAAATTAAAAACAAACAATATTTGTTTCGCAACATTGCCTTAGAGTGAACTTTGTGCGGATTTGAAAATAATTCAAAATCTAAGAATCTACCGCAAAAGAAAACCATCATACAACAGCGTCAGGAGAATCGAATCTTGTATCAGATGAGATTTTGTCTACTGTAATCGGAAGAAACAATCCCCACATAATTAAGTACAATAATTATTATAATTTTAACTTTAGAAGTTAATTCGAACAGCTAACATGTTCTGATTCATTTTTTCAAAACATTTTTTTCTCATGAATTGTTGTTCTTTCGGTTTTCTCAAATGTTCGATAATGTTCCTTTCTCTATTATGGACTTTTTCTTTTCTTCGTTATAAGATAGGAATAGAGAAATAGACTCTACATAAAAACCTACTCGAATAAACAGTCCACACTATTTTGAAATTTTCATAAAATTCGGACATCTGACTCCTGAGTTCTGTGAGGACAAACAAACAAAATATCAAACACACGGACTTTCACAATTTCAATATTAGTATGGATTTTGTCTACTTCTTTCATTATCATTATTAATATTAATATATACTCCCCGTCAATAAATTCCGGACAGGCAAATTTTTTGTCAAATTCAATACCCTGTATCTTTTTTCGTGGTGCTGTGATTTTGTTGAAATTTTCACCAGGTGTAGTATTGGGTCTTGTTATATTAACCTGAAATTTACTTTGCAAAAATATCTGTAGTTTATCCCTTATACAGGGAGAAACAAAACCTTGTTTTATACCCCCCGTTTCTAAACACCCTGTGGTGAATTTGAGGCGGAAAATTTTATATCAATAAGTTTAAATAACGTTTTTCCTTAACGAAATGTTTTTTGATTTACGTCAGTATCTGCTTTTAAAAAAAAGATACACATTTTCAAAGAAAGTGTTGCATTTTTTCAATTTTTATAACAATTTAAAACATTACAATACCTTATCGATTAGCAAACATACACAAACATCTCAAAATTAATAGCGTGTATTTCCACCTCGCTTTCTCATCGCTTCAATAATACGACGTGGTATACTTTCAATTTTTCCGAATTGCTTCTGGGGGAATATTTTCCCGTTCTTCAAGAAGGGCTGTTCGTAAATCGGGTAAGGTGTTGGACTGCCGATTTCAAACATGTCATTTCTAGCATATCCCATACATGTTCAATTGGATTTAAATCCGGACTTCTGGCTGACCACACCAATCGTTGAATATTCGCCTCTTCTAAGTATTCTTTTACAACCCGTGCAACGTGAGGCCTAGCATTGTTCTGCATTAACAGAAATTGTTGGGAAATATTCCCCCAGAAGCAATTCGTAAATGCATTGAAAGTATGCCACGTCGTATGGTAGAAGTGATGAGAAAGCGAGGTGGAAATACACGCTATTGATTTTCAGATGTTTGTTTATGATTGCTTGTCGAAAAGGTATTGTAATGTTTTAAATAGTTATAAAAATTGAAAAAATGCAACACTTTTCTGAAAATGTGTATTTTTTTTTTTGGAAGCAGATACTGACGTAAATTGAAAAACATCACACTTCAAATTAAAACTTAATGATATTAAATTTTCCGCCTTAAATTTACCACAGGGTGTTTAGAAATGGAGGGTATAAAACGAGGTTTTGTTTCTCCCTGTATAACGGATAAACTAGAGGTATTTTTGCAAAGTTAATTTCAGGTTGACATTACAAGTCCCAGAACTTCACCTGGTGAAAATTTCAACAAAATCGGAGAATCACGAAAAAAGATACAGGGTGTTGAATCTGACAAAAATTGTGCCTGTCCGGAATTTATTGACGGGGAGTGTATTTTTGTATTGTATCGTATTTTCCATGCATTCTGGGTTTCTGTGAAACCCCACATAAGCTACTTAAAGCTTGTGCGAGTTAGAATGATGGGTGTGTTCTGTGTAGGCTTTGTTACTGTGTCCCGACGCCACCTTAGGCACAGCACTGTTAATTGTTTACCCAGAAAATTTCTTCCCTGGCGGAGACACGAACCCCGACTTGCCGGGTCGGAGTCCAGAGCCATATCCACTAGGCTACACTCACAAATCATCGAAATTTGAACCTGATTGTTCCTCATCTGATTCTGAAAGTTCATTGGAAATTAAAACCAAGATTTAGATCAAGAACACATAATAAGAAGAAGCTTCAATCTACGACTTCAGTGAAGGAACTCACGCTCCGAAGAGCCCCCTACGTCCTCCAGGATCTCCAGCTAGTTTATGTATTTCCGATAATTATTCAACTCTCGTTTTATCTGAGCCTAATCATCTCCCCAGTTCTTTGTTCGTCGCCGCCCACACACGCGAAAGCCTCAAATTGGCCGGCGATAAAATCGCCGAATAAAATTGTTCTCTAGCGCGGCACAATGGTGGGCGCAATTACAATCGAGATTTCCGCGAATGATCCTCAATGCGCCGAACAGATTAAAAATTCGTTAGCTGGTTTTTCGTGATTCCGAGCGCGTTTAATTTCACGGGGGTCGCCGGGAAAGTTATTCGCACTTTTCAATCTCGGTGATTGGTTTTTTCCATCGGTGCCATCCATCAGCTTCGGCTATTCGGTTGCGTGACTTGGGTGGGGCTTTTGGGGGATATTCGGTAATTGTTTACTGATTCATGTCTACCGGAAGGTGCAGATGATATAGGTGGATGCCCAGTGGCCCCCAAATTCTCACTCCTTGATTTTGTTCAGCGGCAAATTGGATTTTAGTACGATTTTCCATTGGGAGTGTTCTTAACGAATACTTCAATTTAATGGCTACTAAACCATAATATTCAAGTTCTGTCCGTAGGTCAAAGCTTTTTTACTAGACAGCTATTCTGCTAAATAGTTTGAGGCTTTCACGACCGGATATACTGGCATTAAAAGAGTCTTCCGGGCTTATTTTTCGAGGTCCATTAGGAATAATTTTAACTAACGTTTCGCCTACCTCGAACGCTGAAATTCTGAAATTGTGATTGCGATCTTCAATAGGCTGAATTATCATCAAAGTTAATAATTCAAATGATGTAATTGATGGAAAAGAGAAATATATGATTATAATGCATTTTAATATTCAGATAATCAAAAGGTTCTTGTGAATGGCAAACGTTGAATTTCGTTCCTGTCCAATTTTCGTCTTGGGTTTTTAACTGCCTAATATGTTTGTCGAGAGTCCAAATATTAATAAAAGTAACGATTTGGTTGTTCCTGTGAATATTGAAGAGTCTGCAAGAAGATCAAATATGGAACTCCTACCTAAAAAAATCTGTTCAGCAGAACAATATTGCATATATCAATTTCCTGGCCTGGTGTAAATTGAAAAATGTAGGAGGGAACTTCAGTGAAACTGTTTTCTTGGCATACTTAGAAGAAAAAATAAAAATATGGGCTTCATCGACTTTGTGGAGCAAATTTTCAATGATAAAGTCGATCGCTCTTGTTAAAAATGGTGTGAATGTTAGTAAATATTTTAAGGTAATAGCATATTCAAAACGGAAAAGGAAAAGATATCGTCCCAAAATATCGAAAATTCTCACTCGTGAACAAGTTGCAAAGTTCATAATAAAGGAGGCACCAGATGAGAAATACTTGATGGTTAAGGTTGCAACTAATTTCGGATTATTTGGAGCCTGTCGGCGTGCAGAATTGTGTAATTTATTAGTGGAAGACATCGAAACAACAAATGAATCATTGCTTATACAACTTTCAAATACAAAAACGAAAGTCAGTCTTTCTTTCAGTATTATTGGGAAGTATGTAGACTATTGTCATAAGTACTTTGCACTGCGCCCTTCTGTCATCAAACATCGTCGTTTGTATAATAAATGCACTGCCAATCCAGTTGGTATTAGTACATTTGGGAAAATTCCATCTATTGTTGCCGAATTCCTCAAACTGTCACAACCAAAGCAATATAATTTCGACAATCCTCCGCTTCATTGCTAGCAGAATCAGGAGCAAATATTAGGGATATGAAAAAACATGTTGGATGAAAGTCTACGACGGTGATCGAGGGCTATGTTGATCATTCCATTGCATATAGAAATGTAATTGCTGAAAAAATTCTCCTAACCTCAACAGATTTTGGATCATCATCATCCAATATTGTACTTCCGGTTTCTACAAGTGCTGATGGTGCTGAGGATTCTAATAATGTGTTGCGAAGCTCCCTAACGTCACAGGGCATGAATGTTAGTAATTTTTCTAGTTTTACGATTAATATTAATGTTCATAGGTAATGATTGTTAAATATTGATAATAAAAATTTGCAATGGCTGAATTTTTCTCATCTGATTTCATCATGAGAAAATGGAGTGCTAAAAATATTTTTAACAATAATGTTGGAAATATTTTTAACACGCTTCCACGTAAACAATCACTTTTAACATTGTTTGCTGTCATTAAAAGTGTCACTTTCAATGGCAGTTATAAAAAACATTATTTTTGACTCGGTATATCTATATCCAACTAGAAACATTTTCATGTAAAATGTTGCTAAAACAAAACCGCATTTCTCACATTGTCAAAAAGTCATCAGATCTCATGTAGAGCCAAGCTGCTAACTCCACACTCTTCAACTGTACAAGTCCTGATTTCACAACTCCTAGGTCAAAATACTTGGCTATTTCGCTACTATAAGGACTATTGTATAACAGAGAAGTGATTATGAATAATTTCGACCAAGGTATAGAGTTTGTTAAATAAGGACTGGTAAAGTTAAGGAGTGCAGAGTTAGCAGATTGGTTCTATATGAGATTTGGATTTGATAAATTTTTGACAATGTAAGAAATGCGGTCTCTTCTTGGTAACATTTGACATGAAAATGTTTTTGTTTGGATTTCACTTTTTTTGTACGTTGCTTATGACAACATAATTTTATTTTATTGAATTTTTCTTCAATAATAATTGAATAAAATATAATTGTTTCAAGATCTTCATCAAGTGAAACCAATTCACAATCGATGTTCAAAATCAACCACGTACGAAGTGGAGAAATATACCTTTACCTACCTAGATTCAAGTTGCAATCGCGATGTATTTGCGATTTGTCATCACAACGGGTGATGACACATTGAAAACTGTGGTTGTGGTTATTACTTAGAAACCATATCATAACCTTAGATACGAATATAAAAACAATGTAATTGAAAAGAGGCCAAATTGTACTTGATATAAATACATATGAGGCGTTTTCCCTGAGGTTAATTTTATCCCCCAGTTCAAAATGTGTCGATGATTTTTACCGAAAATTCTTAAATATTTTTTTTATTCATCACAAGTAGTCCACCCTATATATGAATTTTTTGACCACTAGCATCAGAATTTGCTGAAGACTCATACAAATCTATACATCCCCTGGTTCTAAGGGTTGGCTTGTAAAAGTTTCAAGTCCTAGAATTTGTTCGTTGTTTGTGTACTGATGCTAGCTCATATACCAAATTTCAACTTCAGGAAATGTCCTCACAGTTCTCATGATCATTATTGAGTCAGTGAAGAAATCGGGGGTTTTTAGATATTCAAAAAATCTTGAATGTAGAAGCTGGATAACTGCAACTTTGTCGTTTTATAAGCCTAATATTGGCATCATATTCTGAAAATTTTGTTTATCTGGTATATTCCAAACTCAAGGTATGGAGGTTCGAGAATACGACAAAATGTTTGGATCGTCTTGGCGTGGCAATTTCCCCCAAGCGGACAAAATTTTACTCAGAAAGATCGAAATGAGTAGATAAAAAGTCAAAAATAAACCGAAGCTGATGGGCGAGTGTATTGGAAATTCAAGGATCTTTGATCTGGTTTATGAAATCAGGGTCTTCTTAGTAGTCTACTAAATACCAAATTTGTGAGTCTATGCTATGATTGTATGATTGGTATCAATGAGCCAAGTAAGATTGAATCTGGGTCAGATTTAAACCATTTTGGTGCTCCTATGAGTTCAGTAAATTTAATCGATTTTTCCTGAGTAAATCAAAATGAAATTCAAAATCTCCAATCAACACTCGAATATACTTAAGGTGTGTGAATTTTCAGGAACACCCTCGTACTGAACAAACCAACAATTACGCAATCAATAAAATCCCCGAAGCGAAACTATCGCCTTCCAAACGTCGACATGCTACAGACACCGTTCTACTACACTGGTTCTTTCCCGAAAGTGATTATCACTGTTTGTGATCCAGAGGAGTTGTAAACATCACCCCGATTTTATTTAATTACTAGCTGAGCACCATAATAAGCGTCAAACAACACGAGAACAAATGGAAATTTATTCCCTATTTCTTCATATCTCATTTAGGTGTGAAACGTTGATATTATGTGATGGAGAATCTGATAACCCAGACGTTCTGCTCAAGACGAGCGGCGAAACGAAGATATGATTTCAATATTATTTTTTTTGCTACCTCTCGTTAGTGAACCAATTGCAAGAAAATGTTTTAAATTGCAGAAAAAGACATATGGAACTTTTGAAACTCAAATTTTATTCTTTGTTTTTACTCTCTATAGAAGAACTATGAGAGTCATAGTGGAATCTGACCAGTGGCGCATCCAGAGATCGAGTTTGAGGGTGTGAGGGGTGATGACAAGTTTTAGAGGCTGGCCTAAACTATCTATGAAATACTAGCTGATTGGTTGCAGATCATCCATAATTGGGAATTTTCTTTCATTAGTTTTTGTTCCATGTATTATATACTCGAAATGGTAGTTTTAGTTCGGAGAACCTTTTTTTCCGGAGTGATTGACCACTTTTGTACTAAGCCGACGTTTCGGTTGAGGTGTAAAATTTTTCAGGGCACTGAAAATATTTACTCAGTTGCGAGTAAATAAGAGTCAAGAGATACTTTTTTATAAAAACAATGTAAACTGATGAAACAATCAATAAACCGCAAAAATAATTAAATTATATGATTAGGTACCCGTAAAATTGATTCAAACTTATGAATCTCAGGTAAGGCAACGAATGAAAAATTCCCGAAATATTAGGAAATCCTGAATAACTCAAGAATTATTAATTTTAGGAGCATTAATATGTTAGAACATTATCATCATTTTTCTTCGCACAATCCAACTCAATCATAAAAAAATAGGGTTCGAAGTTATGAGCCAATTCTGATCCCAAATTTTGAACCAACATTTGGAACACCCTGTGACAGGTTTTTCAAAATTCTGAAAATGTACAATATTTCCACAGTCTTCGCCTTGAAAAATGTGAAAACGGTTTGTGCTTACGATATCTAGGTTAGGAATAACAAACATAATACCGAATACTCTTATGTCTCTTTTTTCTTAGTTTTTTTCTCGACATTTTGGAAAGTATTTTGACGAATGCAACGCTTTGAGTACGAATGTATTCAGAATTGCATACCCTATCAAATTCGAAAACAGAAAAAAAAATTTTGAAATTTTTTTTCTCCCCCTGTATAACTGAAAGTGTTCAGGCTCAAAGAATATTTTAGATCGGTAGATAATGTCAAACAATAACAAAATCCCAATTTTCAGATTTCAAGTAGGTCCAGTTCTCCAGAAACGCCTAATAGGCCGTCGAACTTGGTACACCCTGTATATACCCCGGGTGTCAGTTCGAGCTTTCTACTGACGAAAACTAGATTTTGAAATGATGAATAACAGTTTTTTTCTAATTAATTTATGGGTGTTCAAAGTTTCCCCAAGACCCAAAATTGGGGCTACTTTGAACGACTATGATAAAGCCCTGTGATTTTAATACAATTTCCCTGATACAGTTATTATGAACACCTCAATGCCTAAAAATCTTTTTTTTCAAAAGAAAAAAATACAACAGAAAAACATAATTTAATAAAAATATTTTATTATTTAAAACATGATGAGGCATTCAATATCACAAAAAAAGGAATAAAAAACAGAAGTATTATTAAAAAATATAGTTTAAAATGAACTAAACTAATACTTTGTAATGATAGCAGAGAAATAGGTACCATAAAACAATAAATAATACCGAACTATCTAGTCCTAACTTCCCAGATATTGGCAAAGATTAGCACTAAACAAGAAGGCTCCTTCTTCTTCTTCCTAAATGGAGGTCTGTCAGAGCTGATTAAAATTCTGGGATGGGTATAATTCCTTCGTCGAGTGGATACTTATGGACAGAAAAACTCAAATAGAGAATTTTTTTTAAATTTATTTCACCGGGAGCAGTTTTTTTTCTAAGAGCGGAAAATTTTCTATCAGAAGAAACTTAGTTAGTTTAAAATCTTGGGCTTCATTGAACATCGAAAACGATGACTAAGTACATTGCTTCAAAAAAGGCTGAATAGAAAAAAGTGTTTGGAAATATTTAAAATTTTCATTGCTATACTGCTATATTTTGCGAACATGTGGTGCAAATACTTACATACAGTTACAGCAACAAAAGTTTGCAGATCGTACCGAACGTGGATTTTTGAGGTTCGAAAAAACATGTCAGAATTGCTAACTTACTGTTAAAACATTTCTTCAGTTGATAATGAAAAAAAAATTGAAAATCCATATTTTTCTGAAGAATGCTTCAAATAATTTTGTGTACTAACAAGTAATACAAATTTTTCAATCAGTACATCCGGCAATTTTTCATATTTAATTTATTGGTCATACTAACAGGCACAAACAGAAATACATCTAATTACAGGGGTCCACTACAAATTATACAGATATAAAACCAGCCAACACCTATTCTTCAACTAACTGTAATAAGATTTTAAATTTATGAAATTTCATTTGAGACTTTTTCAATAGGACTTCGATCATACCCAACAACCATTAGATAAATATAGAGAACCCACTTCTATATTATTCAGGTAGAATTCAAATCCTTTCAAATAGTCCTTGCATTATCTCCACCAAAGCTTTCCACTTCTCCAAAATCAATAGATAATGCTACCCAGTTGCTCAGTATAGATATCGCTTCATATTTCATATCTAGGAGATTCGATCTAGATGAGATTATGAGTAATTCTACCGATTAAAACAAATAACCATATAATTAAAACTAAGATTGAAAACCTAAATATAATCCAGCGTTCGAAACTGACGACCTTCACTCCAGTAATCCAATTCTTCATGCCTATCTCTCACATTTTATCATTTCTCATGAGGAATCATTACAGACCTGTAATTATAAGGACATCATTCTATCTACCCGATCATTACTAGAGACGGGACAGGTAATATGACGTAAAAATCTGAAAGACTTCTTCGAAATGTTCCATGTTACGCATAAAAATAACGTATGCATAAGCTGAGTCACGCTATGGTAGCTTCTTGGTCGGATGGAAAAAAGTTCCAACAATCTCAGGTAGCGACAGACCATGGAATGAATTCTTTGACTGTAATGTTGGTCGGCTCAAAAGAACGATTATCAGAGACACAATAGGAGGCAAACGTATTATTTAAATTGTTGATCATTCTAAATTGATAGAAGGCAACAAAATAGCATGCCATGGATTAATGTAAAGTGAAGTGTAAAATGAAGAGGAAGAAATTCTAACGTCCGTTTGCATCCATCGAAATCGCGATAAATAGATATGGGGAATGTTGAAGATCAAAATAATTCAGGCCAATAAGCATTCTTTCATCTTTTTGCAAAATGTTGCAACGATCTCTCACAAAGGACTTTCAAAGTTTTCACACAAATTTGATGTATTTCCAAAATGTCAGCACGGCTTTTTTTAAAAATTGAGATATAGTAACTGCTACGAGATCACTGATGAAATTATTATGGCGCTTGAACCAAGAGAAATCCCCATTTTCCTCTTTTTGGACCTATCGGTCCTTGATTGGCACATGATTGATGAAAATATAAGATAACTGCGGTATTAGAGACAACCAGTTGAAGTTAAACCAGAGTTATCTAACTTTCAGAAAGCAGAGGGTCATGTTGAAGGTTGGAGATGAAACCTTCACCTTTGAAGACAGATTTACCACAATTGGTTCACCACAAGTTATTATACTGGGCCCCTTGTTGTATGTTATCTATCTCTGTTCATTGTATCTTAAATACTGTCTAAGACCGGCAACCATGCGCCATGTACCAAAGTGGTTTACTCTTTTCTGTTTATGCCATCTTCATGTTTATAAATCTAAATGGCTTTCATGTTCATCCTACGATGGTAACATTTGATAGTTGAAGTAACCTCTGCCTTTGAGAAAACTATCTGATTTTACTGATTAAGTAGACAGCATTTTTCGTGCGCCTTAATTCTTCGCGATTATTTGTGTAATTATTATAAAAACAAAAATTGCACAGCTCAGCGTATAGTAGTGGATAAATTTTCTAAAATTCGCCCTGAAGTCGCAAAGTACTTGAGTATTCCCGAGTGCTGAACCAGCTACCCTACTCATTATTTATTCTGGGGAAAATTTGACAGTTTTAATATAGCAAATATTTGGTGGGGTGAAAAAAAAAGTTCTTGGTACTCTAAATATCAAAATGAATAGTAGGTACCCACTACGAAAATATTTATATTCACTAGTGAAATTTTCAAATAATGACATAGATGACCGAACATGATACTCGATGTTTATTGAATTATTAGTTAATTATTTATTATTAATTGATAACATTGGTGTTTTGTGCAAACTTTGCGCCATCCTGTCTTGAAGAAATTATTGAAATCGAGAAATAGATGTAACGATGTTATAAATAATGCAAAATCAATTTTAAAACATCGCACACTTTGAGGTAAGTTGTTTCTATCACAAAAGATCCACTGCAAAAAGAGGACGTAACATTGGTGTTTTGTGAAAACTTTGCATCGTCCTCACTTGAAGAAATTATCGAAATCGAGAAATAGATGTTTAAAACATAGATGTTTGATTGTCAAATATCGATGATCATCGAAAATCAATGATAATCGATCACCTCAATTTCCAAAGAAAAACCATTAAAATACCTTGCATTTTTATATTTTCTCACCTTTTAAACCTCTCCTGGAATTCCACGAATAAGTCAAGACCAAAATTAGCCAAATTAGTCCAACCGTTTTCAAGTTTTAGCGTACTTAACGCACAGCAATTCGTTTTTATATATATATTAGACTGTTTAAAAAAAATCGACATTTTTTGTTTTCACGAAACCCCCCCCTAATTATCTTCAGGGTATCGAAAAGAGACCTCTTAGAAAATATCAGCTTCAAATAATGATATTTAGAGGTCGCTTATCAATTATTTCTATTTTCCCTACTAATAGCAGGGAAAAAATTTCTTTTTTCAATAAAAAATTCCTAGAGCAGAAACCAATAGACGGATTTCATTGTGTAGACAATCAGATACTCTACAAAAATGACCCTTACGATATTTCGGTAAAACGGCCCCTTCAAAAGTTATTCGATTCGATGCTAATATTGAGGTATTTTTGAGGAAAAAAGTTATTCAAAAAAATCGATTCTGTTTGTTTTCACGAAACTCTATTTCTAATCATCTTCAGGGTATCGAAAGAAGGCGTCTGTGAAGATATTAGATTTGAATATTAATATTTAGAGGTCGCTCAACGATGATTTCCATTTCCGCTGTAGATAGCAGGAAAAAATTTTCTTTTTTCAATAAAAAAATTTTTCTTCACGAACCAATTGACGGATTCCATTGTGTGATACATTTTCGTGTAGGGAACTAGATGCTCTACGAAAATGTCTCATACGATATTTCGATAAAACCGCTCGTTCAAAAGTTATTCGTACTTTTTCTTCAAAAATACCTCTATATTAATACCTTATATTGAGGTATTTTGGAAAAAAAAATCAAATGAGTGGTTTTATCGAGATATCGTATCGAACATTTTCGTAGAGTATCTAGTCCCCTACACCAAAATGTATCATACAGTGGAATCCGTCTATTGGTCCGTGAACAAAAAATTTATTATTGAAAAAAGAATTTTTTTCCTGCCATCAGCAGCAAAAATAGAAACTATCGATGAGCGACCTCTAAATATTAATATTCAAAGCTAATATTTTCACAGACGGCTTTTGTCTATGCCCTGAAGATGATTAGAAGGCGGGTTGCGTGAAAACAAGTAAAGTCGATTTTTTTGAAAAATTTTTTTCTGCAAAAATACCTCAATATTAGCATCAAATCGAATGACTTCTGAAGCGTCCGTTTTATCGAAATATCGTAAGAGACATATTTGTAGAGTATCTGATTGGCTACACGAAAATGTATCGCACAAAGAAATCCGCCTATTGTTTTGTGTTCTAGGAATTTTTTATTGAAAAAAGAAATTTTTCCCCTGCTATTAGTAGGCAAAATAGAAATAATTGATGAGCGACCTCTAAATGTTATTATTGGGAGCTGATATTTTCGCAAAGGTCTTTTTTCGATACCCTGAAGATAATTAGGGGGGGGGGTTCGTGAAAACAAAAAAGTCGATTTTTTTGAATCAGTCTAATATATATACAATAATATTATTAATATAAAACTCCGTTGAAAGTTCAATAAAATTGCAATTAAGATTTTAGTCATATTTCAAATTAGATCAAACCTTATCTTTTCCTTTACGAAATGTCTCTTCATGCTCTTGAATGGTTAACGAAGATAAAAGAAATTTTCTTTTCCTCAAGTTTGTGTGTTCTGAATTGAGTGGACAATTTGGATTATTCGTCATTTGTGGGAGGCGGAAAATGTTTTCGTGGGATATTTCCTAGGAAAAAGGTCAATTTTTTGCATGTACAGGGTGGGCATATTTCGATGTTTTAGCACTACAACTTCTGAACCAGAGGAGATAGACAAAATCTGATACCCTATTCTCGATCTCTTTTTCGGAGAAACTGACAAGAGTTGTATTCATTTTTGGCTACCTTCTTTTGTTTTCGAGTTATAAGGGAAAATTGGCAAAATGGCGATATCGGAAAAAATTTATATCTCCGATAATACTGATGATAGAGCTCTAAAATTAAAACATTCTACAGGCACTTTTTATGTAGAATCCAGTGGCATGCTCGTCTTTTTTGCAGCATTTTTAATTACGAAGCTATGATCCAAAATTATGGTTTTTCAAATAAAAACACTATATTTCTGAGCCATTTTTGAAAGCTTAATTTTTTCTGATTTCAAAATTATATAACATCGTAAGGTTTGTATCAATATGAGTATAGAAATTGGTCAAAAACCTTATTTTCATGTGAGTCTCAATACTTTCTATGGTTTCAACTGTTGATGAGCACAGAAAAATGGAGCTTCCAATAAAAAAGCATAGAAATGAAAAAACTACTAGAAAAAAAGTGTGGTGATTATACCATACTAAATTTTTCTGTGCTCATCGACAATTGAAACCATAGAAAGTATTGAGACTGAGAAGAATATAAGTTGTTGACCAATTTCTATACTCATATTGATTTTTTTATACGAACCATACGATGTTATATATTTTTGAAATCAGAAAAAAACAAGCTTTCAGAAAATGGCGCAGGAATCTAGTGTTCCTATTCAAAAAAACATAACTTTGGGTCATAGCTTCGTAATTAAAAATGCTGCAAAAAAGACGAGTATGCCTCTGGATTCTACGTTATAAAGTAAAGTAAAGTTTATTCAGACAAATGCTACATAAAAAATAACATACATTGAGATAATCTAAGAGCAATTTACTCAAAAAAAGAAAGTTAAATGCAAATAAACAAGTAGGAAAAAATACATATATATGTATCCCACCAAGGCAATGCCAGAATGTGGGGTGAGTACATTCATATAAACTCTATATTCGTTAATAGTTAATTAATTAAACAATATTGCAACAGAACAAAAAACAAAACAAAAAAAACAAGATAGAATAAAATCTACTGCAGGTTCGTCAAAGCATGTATCACCGATTTAGAATGATTCAGCAGAAATTTCTTTAGTTTTCTCCTGAAACTGTACACAATGAAACATTGCGCTATTTCAGCAGGCAGGTAGTTGAAGAATCTATCAGTCCAGTAAATATGGGAACGTTGCGTTGCTGTTTTGCGTGTAAAATTGGTTCTAACCTTACTATTTTCAACTGATCTCGTCTGATATCCATGCGATATAAATGAGAGTTGGTGTTTTTTATATTTGACCTGATTTACAGAGGTAGCAAAAAATAATTGTTTGATGTCAAGTACCCTAGCATCTGTAAACAATTGATCTGAGGAGTAAGTTAATGACCTAAATAACATGATCTTCAGTATTTTCTTCCGCGCAACATCTACCTTCTTCAGATAACATTGTGCCGCCGCACCCCAGGCCAATAACGCATATATATGATAACCGAGATTCCACTAAAGCATAGTACACAGATTTTAACATACGCCAATTTAAAATTTGTCTTAAAAATTTGAACTTATAAAGTAACCCCCTCAAACAAGAAACCACCCTATTTATGTGTAAACTCCATCTCAGGTGAGCATCTATCGTCAATCCCAGATATGATACACTTTCTCGCATTTGTATCTCTCTTGTATTACCGTCACTTCCAACAATCATTAATCTGTCAAAATAATGAGTGTTTCTAGCGTTGACGCTGAAGGGTATACAACAGGTCTTTTCAAAATTGACTGTTAAAATCTTGAAATTGAACATTTCGAATACCTGTATTAAGTCAGATTCCACCCTTTTTTTCAGTCCCTCCCAAGATTTATCCTCATGAAAAATCACTGTATCATCCGAAAAATTGGAAATTGAACCACACGTTCGAATGGACAAAATGCTGTTCATGTAGACAAGAAATAGTACCGGACAAAGTACCGTGCCCTGTGGTACACCACATTTAATCTGGCTCGTGACACTGTACGTAGAGTTGATCTGTACACACTGTTCACGCCCGTCCAGATAATCTGCCATTAATTCGCCCGCCACCCCGTGTATGCCAACATCTCGCAAAGAGCTCAGCAATTGTGAATGATCAACAGTATCAAACGCTTTCGCGAGATCGAGAAACACCGCCAAACATTTTCTTTCGCCCTCCAAACTCCGCTGAACCCTTTCATTCGGAAACTTAATGGCGTCCTGTGTTGACAATCCCTCCCGAAAACCGAATTGTCTTGGTGAAAGTAAGTTATTTTCCTCTATAATGCCTATAACGTTTTAATTTCAGAGCTCTATCATCAGTATTAGCGGAGATATAAATTTTTTCCGATATCATTATTTTTACAATTTTCGCTTATAACTCGAAAACAGAAGAAGGTAGCCAAAAATGAATACTACTTTTGTACTTTTGTTGGTTTCTTCCAAAAAGAGATCGAGAATGGGGTATCAGATTTTGTCTATCTCCTCTGGTTCAAAAGTTGTAGTGCTAAAACATTGAAATATGCCTACCCTGTACGTTTGAAGAAATATCTTTTTCTCGATAAATCCTTTTCAGAAACTGCTTTCGGATATGGGTCTTCATTTATGTGGTCAATCATGTAGAAACACGAATTTATACTCATATGTTATTTTTTTATTATGACCACTACCACTGCATATCTTTACATTCCATAACTATACCAGAAATTCAAAGGACCTAACTCTTAAAAGTGCGTTGAATACTATTTAATGAACAATTTGCCATTTTATAAAATAAAAGTAGTCTTCGTAAAATCTAGTGGAATGTCCATTTTTTGAGTAATCAATCATATGAAAGGAATCCATATCAGGGAAATTGAAAAATTTGATTACTTTGGCTGAATGTAACTCTGTTCAAAAAATTGAAATTTTGTTACATTTTCTCGAACGTTTAGGCGGTACCTATATATAATGGTCAGAAAATTTTTAGTGGTATGTTTCAAGGGTAGCAAGGCTCATTAAAATCTTCGTCTCTAGGCTAAACCGGAAAAAAATGGTATACAAGAAAAGTTTCTCTGTTGACCTCAAGAATTTTTTGTTAGTATATATGTATAAGTCAAAGACTTGTAAACATCTTAAATTTCGCTAGATGTTGATGTCATTGAGTTTTGTTTGTGTTATGAAGAAAAGAAAAAGTTTATACGGCATTCAAAAGTTCGTAGTCGGTCTGACCTTCTTGTTATTTGGTCTTTCAATAAATAATCGACTTAAAACTCGAGAAGAAATTCATTCACATCCAATTTTATTTTCCAACGTGTTTGTTTCTGGAAGTAAACTTCGCAATTATATTAGCTTCAACGGACCGTCAGAAATCCAAGCTACCAAACATTGGGTAGGAGATGCAGCGGGAATCGTCTTGTAGTCGTTTTTTAATCAGTGAATTTAAAGATCTACCTTTCGTAAGGATCGAGAGCGAAAACACGTTTGGAGCAGACCTTGTTTTGTGTCTTCTACAAGTGAATTGATATGTTTCGTGCTGGTATCGCATGGGGCAATGCCTCCGGGGCAAAAAAGCATCGACAAGCAAACCTGCGGCAACGGACTCATATGTCAACCGACGGTTGCTGTCGGTCTTTTTTTTTTCGACTGAAGGTTAATAGATATTACATCTTCTTGTATGCATGCGAGAACCATATGATTGCTTGCGCATACGGGTATCGAACATTCTCTTATCTCCCTTCTCACACGCTCTTCAATTTTAATTTTATTCGCTGAACTAATCCATATTGGAACCAGGGTTGTTGCACGTTAGAGGAAGAACTTATCATCCGACCTTCAGGTTTAATATAAGGCCCTGTGTTCCAGCCTTTCATTTCGAAACTTCGAAAAGATTTTATGAACTGTAGAACCCTTGGGTTTTCATAATCCTGGTAGAATGAAAATCCTGTTAAAATGCTTTGAACCGCAAGTGATGATTAATTCGGATAATTTGTGAAAGGTCCTATCAGTAATTCGTATATACTACAAATAGTTCAATTGTTCATAAGTGAGGAATAGGACACACAATTTCTCTGCTTTTCTCATTGCACAAAAGGCATCTGATGTACAACCTTTTGTTGATAATATACTTCCAGTTGAACCGGAAATACCCTCAACTTTCATAATTATACGGAACCTCCTGTATACCTTTGCAGAACTTGAAAGAGCTCGGGATTTCGAATACGAATATACTAGGTTAATTGTAAGATATGTATAAATACAAGGAATACCTCATTGTTTCTTCTAGAATAGCTAAATTTATTTACTGCAGACTTATGAGAATAATGTCTCAAACAAAATTAAATCGAATGTTCAAACTGCCCGTTATTCACCTCCTTGACAATGTGCCATACTATTATCAAATTCTTGAGTCACTTTTTTCAATATCCACGCATTATTACACATTCACCAATAATTCTTTTTCTCAATTTCCGCAAGCATGTTGGTCGTCTAATGTAAACGGGTGATTTAAGATTAAGATAAACCCAAAGAAAAAATCTAACGTGCTAAGATACGCAGAACGAGCAGGTCCACCCTATAAATCCTTTACGGCCAATCTGAACTAGCTTTGACGGTAATGTAAGAAAACTACAAAGAAGTTGATTAACGTTCTATAATTCCTCGTGTATACAGATTTTTTACACTAAACTCAGTATTTACGAATTCGAAATCCTAAGCTCTTTCAACATTTACAATAGATAAACAGAAGGTCTCATACAAATGAAAAAGTTGAGGGTACATTATCAACAACAAAAATGTATATCAGATGCACTTTACGCATTTTGCTCGAAACTGCAAAATTTTATGAATCCTATTGTTCTTTTCGTTCTATTGAGAATTTTTTTAACTAAGGCTTCTCCTACATTTGAGGTAGGTCGAGCTTTGGTGGTGAAATTCAAAATTCATCCAATAACAGCAAAACTTATACTGATTTAAAAGGCATGAAATGTTTGGCACACTCTAACTAGTTTTTGACGAGCAATCGATCAGAATCACAAAATTATGTTGTTATCATTTGGGGAAAATGAGATTTCATAGTTTAATTGAGGTACATTTTGAAGCCCTGTTTAGACTCCTTGTATAATATTTCTGCATAAGTTATACAAGAAACAGTATGATGGTTCCTTTTTTTCCTCTGTTGTTAAAAAACATTCTTACAATGAAAATTTTGAAGAAATAAACAAGGATTTGTGACAATCATTCTTACAAAAAAATTGACAATTATGCTATAACTCAACAATCGCTTGAAGTGGTTGCGCATATCATTTATCAGATAAGGGATAAGATTTGAATTAAGAATTCAGATATGCTATATACAGAATGGTACATTTGCATTAATAAGTCCACATTCGTTTCCGGGAGAACTGGAAGTAGATTCTGATTGAAAACATTTTACAATTCGAGTTCATGAACTCTAGTATGAAAATACAAAATTTTGAAATTGTATTACAATTCCTTTCTCGAATAGTTTTGAGAAAACATTAAAAAAATCACTCTGTATAGTGTATATCAACTGTGATCTTGAAGTACCCACCTTAAATTCAGTATGATTGTTGGCTGGTATATGCTTGTCATGAATTTGAAAACAAATACTGTGAATAATAATAATAATAATAACCGTCTTTATTAGGCGAAAGTTTAGCTATAGCTATTCTTACACTTTTACCTATCTACAAAATGAACATATACACATACTCAGATTTCCAAAAAATAAGGCTTACCACTATTAAAATAGAGACAATACTATACAATAGAATAATATAAGCATTTACGACTATATCCTCTGGGATGTGGAAACCTGGCCGAATAAAATTAAGTTTTTGATATGAAGTCTAAAGCCACTCATTGATCTGATCTTTATGTTACTATCGATGGAATTGTAAATGTGGGGTGCCTGGTATGAAAATGAACTATTAAACTTTGCGGTATAATGACGAGGAATATCAACATTTGACTGGTCTCTGATATTCACCGAGTGAATGTTATGTCTGAAATTTATTTTTCGGTATAAGTATGAAGGTTGTTTTAATTTAATTATTTTAAGAACAAAGCACATGAAGTGCAATTTTCTGCACTGAAATCATTTTGTTTTCTAATTTCACGAATTCACATAGACAAAATCATGAGGGATTGAACCTAAACGATGAATTTAGTGTTCATGCTGAATCTGAGGTATTTTCAATGAAATTATTGAATATTAATGTTAAAGGCATAAACTTCTGAGTAACTCCACAAAGACTAAATGAATTCATCATTGAAAAAATATAACTTGTAATATTCAGGTAATGGGTACCTGTTTCACTTTTAACATTCCCTTGAAGAGCAATATTGGGCTTGAAAACTTTTTCTTGGAACGAAATAGGTAGTTTATCACCAGAGAAAAAACTATATTTGAATAATCAAATTCCGCAAATTCTTATATCGTGCTCGGTTTCATGTCCCCTATAAGGGGGAGGGTCGTTTGAAAGCCATCGAATTACTGCCATAAATTTCAAGGCGCCCTTCATAAACATATAAATCTCCCCGAGAAGTATATACTTTTATTTAATTGGAGTAGTCAATTAGGGGTGGAATGAAGCCCGAATTATTCCACCCTTAAATTGCACCCATTCCCCGTGGACGTGTTCCGAAATGACCGGTGTAAAAACCATTTTCGCACCTGTGTTGCGATACGGGACATTCGGAGTTTTATTTGGCCGAATTTACGTGTTCTACAGGCATCTGGCGTAGGCAGGTGGAACTGAAATTCATACAAGTGTTTGCTGATACGGCCCGCTTTTGTCAGATGCGAAATCCTTTTTTCTGTCGTGAATGTTGCAAACATTGAATTGATGTTGTTGACATTGAGGCAAGCGCTTCGAATCCTGTACAAAAGATCTCGTCATTTTGACCAGTCTAGAGGTTGACATGGTATATCGACGAGCTTACAGATTTTATCGAAGATACGATGAGATTTCTGGAATGACTTGCAGAGTTGTCGTTTGGACTAGTCACATGTATTCAAAAGATGAATAGGGTTCAAGAGATCCGAGGAAGGAATATAAAATCGATTCAATGGAAGTTAAATTTTTTTCATACCTAACCAATTTCTCGACAGGTGGATGTGGATACATGCTATTGGAAGAGTTCTTATTCGAAAGAACTAACTGAGTCACATATATAGGGTGGTCTAACGAGAACTTAACACCTTGATTTTCCATCTTTGAAATGAAAATATGGAAAACCGCTTGCAGCCTTCAAATTCTAATGTGTGCTTTTCGTACAGTTCATGGTGTATATAATCTCCCTTTGGAAAGGGTAATTCTAAGCTTTTTGGACCAAATTCATTATCACTGATAATGGGAACTCTGTGAGACCAAAGTTGGTTCATAAAGGTTCCACATGTCAGGAATTACCCTCTCCAAAATGCGATTGATTATATACACCATGAACTGTACGAAAAGCACGATGAGTTTGACGAACAAAACTATTTTTTTGAGGAAAAATTCAACAATTTGCAGGCGTTTTTTCTGGTGTATGTCTATTCATAATGAAATGTCAAATCCAACTAAGCAAAAAGCAACAATCAAATCGCACCCTCGCTTCAAAAATGACACAACTCAAAATTTACGTTTTCCGTTTAATGATATGGAAAAGATCAGTAAACGAGCCTACATTGAATCGTAAAAATTTTTTACCCACATCAGTGGGTACTCCATATATCAAATAGCACTCCATATCAAAGCACGTATCTATTCAATTTTTCCAAGTAATGAGAAAATATTTAGCATTTGAATATTTTTAAATTTTGATTTTGAGTTGTGTCAATTCTGAAGAAAGGGCGCGAAATGTTGAATAGGTTGTGGTTGTAAAATATAGCAGTACTGCTAACTCGAAGTTGTATCCCTCTAAAAGAAACACCCGATAGATAGTATAGAAGAGAGTTTTTTTCAGGTAAACATTTTTTGATACTCAAATATTGTAGTGGTTTTTTGCAAATTTTACAACAAACCAACTGTTCGAGGAGATCTTTAGATTTTGTTAAAATGCCTAAAGCACGTGTACGTAGAATTTATCTCCAGCTGAGTTGATTTGAAAGAGGTTGAATTATTGGTCTACTGGAGGTAGAGTTGTCATTTCGAGAACTCGCTAACCGTACGAACAGAAAGCCAACTACTATTATGAGATATTGCCTAGCGTGGCCTGATAATGCCCAAACGCGAAGTTCAATCAAGATCGAAGTATAAGACTAATGGCCTTTAGAGACCGATTTGCTACGACGAGATCTTTAGCTGATGAGTGTTTAGGAGAACAAGGCCATCCTGTAACTGTTCGAACGGTTTACCATCGTATGAGGTTTTTGTAAAGCCTCTGTTATTTCTCTAAATTTTAATCATTTACTCCTTGGTATACTTTCACTATTTATGAGTTACTAAAAAATGGGTATTACAGTTTCTTTTTCAGTTAGTATAGGTAAGTAGTAGTGTGAACATACATATTTTTGCGAAATGTTTCTTCGCGTATTCTGAATCATAACTCAAGGAGGTGTAAATATATGTTTATCATATCTTATTCAAAACGCAACGCCCTATGAAATTTCTTGATGAGACATCGCCCACATACACAAAACAATTTCAATCTATCATAACATCTGTTAGAATGTGGAAAAATATAATTTCCACGTCGCACAAAAACCCACTGTTTCAACGGAACGTCAACATCGTAACAGAAAAAAAATATATTTTCGTCGCATATTTTCGAGTGCAGGAATTTATCTCCCTGACTAGTGTTGCAAAGAAGTGAAAAAAGGCTGAATCGAATTGTTCCAAACTTGGCACGTTTGTCGAGTAATGCGAATTTCCCAATTCTCTCAAATAGGAATCTTTTTTGTTAGAGATGTGACTGTGATATTTATGTAGTTGGATAAAATTTCCTGTCCTTGAACGTGGTCTCCTCTGAAATTGAGGTAGGAATCTTCAAAGTTGTTTTAGAACTCTATCGATATTGGAAGAGGTGTATGTATTTACTCTTATTTACACCTCCTATCCTGTCCACATGATGAAAAAGAACTTATCTGCTGCCCCACTACATTGATGCACTGGAATTGAACACTTAAACAAATCACATTTTTCCCATATTTCTATAATATCGAATTCTGAAAACTGACAATTGTTCAAAACAGCAATCAATATTTAAGCGTAAAATAATACATCATGCGAAGAGACAGATACATTATTCTGTGATTCAGCATTAAGGCGCTGTCCATATTTTCGAAATGAGACAAACGGCGGGTTTCACAAAGCTTTAATTGTACGATTTATCAACCTTACGTAAATTCGAACCAATCGAATCACTCGTTTTGAAGTTTCAACGAATCGCGGTGGCTCCAATTAATTTAACCCTACAATCGAAGTTTTGTGAAACCGACCCATATAGTTGTAACTTTTGGCAGTTTTGTTTTAATCACAGTTAGAATTGATCACAGTCATGTATCGAGGCAGAATGAAGATTCTGCAAAAAACTCGGCAAAAAAGTCAATCGCTCTCATTACCCGACACTAGCCTATTTCACGCTAATCGGGGAAATGGAAGCCATAATATTAATTATGGAGCAAAAATACTTTAATTATGATCTTAATTATGAACAAAGAACTATTCATTATAACAAAAATAAAATAATCTACTTTTGAATTAAAACAAGATAAATTGATACAAAATTAATGAAAAAGAACATCTCTCACGGATCTAAACAAATGGAACAAATTTGAGAATTGGACTATTACTTACAGACTATTCCCCATGGACCAATTTTCCTCAACTTCAGCATTGGTACCATCTCCTCAGTTATTCCTGAGTCAAAACGAATTGCTCAAGAAGTTTCCTCTTCCGAGATCTTAGGCTTCCATTTCCCGCTGACTACCATTTTGAATAATTATAATATAAATAATGTTACCTTCATTTCAATCGCAATTGAACAAAAAGCTTTATTTAGTGAATGAATTTACGGATAAAATGAATATAAACAGAATAAAATAGGCTTATATTTGCGGTGGAAGTCCATTGGATGTCACTACTTTGTAATATTTTGCTCAGTACTTCACAACCACAACTAATTGCTTCAAATATCGAAGTTTTTTTATGAAAATTGTGTCCCTGAGGTTTATGTGATACTGATGAGGACAAACAGGGCCGAAACCGGTATATCTCTCATCTCAGTGACAAAATCTAATATCATTCCTCCAACCTCATGATAAAAGATCTCTGAGCCTGGGAATTGAAAATAGTATTTATTTCGATGATTACTATTTTGAATTCATCTATGTTTCAAAAATGTTCACGGTGTGGCCTCCGTAAAGGCAAAGAATTTTCTGTTTACCGTTTTATTCTTTTTTCCTAAAAATGTCCCTCCTGACTGAATGCATTACAATAACGGCTCATACCGCTCAGGAGAAGTTTTTCGAAGGTTGGCGAAGGTATACGTGTGTTTACGATTAAGTCAATTAAGTTACATTACATTCCGTTAAATCACCATAGCTCTCATTTCCCGACAGCTCCCATTACCCCGCGCTCCCCAATACTTCAAAATGAAGTTTCATCTCATTCACTTTTTTCAAGATGAAAAAATTAATATTTAAAAACTGGGTTGAACAGTATAATATAAATCTTCACAAGAGATTCAGATTGTAGAAGGATAATGATCTTTGACATATTGACCAATTGCTACAAATCTATAGCATCTTGACGAGACAAAATTTTGAGTTCCAGTAAATATAGGAGACCTCCAGTACTCTATAAGAATGATGTATCATTCTATTGGATTGATCGAATTGCAAAATATGCATCATTTATCATATAACTGTGACATATGGTTTTATTAAAATTCAGTATTCTTTCTCGTAAAAAAAAAATCCGAATGGTGAAGATTGACATATTGGTGAAACAGAGGTATCTATAAAGGCGCGGTTACACGGTGTGTAGTTCCCCAAATCTGTCTGGACAAAACTTAGAATATAGAAATTTTATATTCTAAGGGACGAATCATGACCAAAAAACCACCTATGTCAGACGGTTTGTGGTTTGTCCGTTTCAAAATTATTGCCATCAGAGCAAGCCATGGAATTCCAGTCATGGCTTTATTTCGAGTTACGAAATGTTACTAAAAATTTTTGTGTGTTCATTATAGATTGAAATATATCAATATAACCTATAGACTATGATATAACCTATAAAAAACAATAATCTTCTCCTTAATGATATAAAATGCCTAATCTATTCAAGTCGATTCGTCCTCTAACAACGTGATTTTAATTTTCCGTTGACCCCTGTACTCGTGTTAATTGTTCCGAAGATGACTGACAGCTGACGCAGATATTCCCACGCAAGACAGATAACTCGAATATAAATGTCGACACTGACCACCCGAAAACGAATACGTCCAAATCATAACATCAAATATAACTTGAATACAAATCCTTTGAAAGAAAACTAAAATTTATGATAACTAAAAGTACATATTCCTTTGACGGTGAGTAGATAATAAAAAAGCCTGTCACACTTGTTCACTTTTATTGTTGTACTAGAAATTGTTATGTAAAGGAAATTTTAATCTGTACTTGATTTTGTCATCATATTTTATAATTTGACTATCATTTTCAGCTGACCTGATGATGGCTTAGAGCCGAAATCGATCGTCAGAGAATATAATTATTTTAATAAGTGTGTTTTCTTTTTCTCTTCTATTCTCTTCTAACCTATAAAATGATTGAATATACAAATGAATCAATTTGAAGAATTTTTTGTGAAATTATTTTATTTTCATCATTGCTGCATTGACAAATTGTCGAACTTAGCTTCAATTGCAAAAGAAAAACAAGCTGAGATGATTACTAAAATATACACACTCACACTATTTCGCTGTAGATCAAACATGGAAATTGGAAATTCAGGATTGATAATAAAAAAAGTGTGGAATGCTTCAACATGAAATCTTGCAGGATTTCGAGGATCTCCAATACATAGATATCATGAATTGAATAATAAAGACATCATCAAAGATAACTAGAAGTTTGTTCTCTATGAAGACCCTTCAGCAATTTTCGCATTCTTGATGACTGATGACTATCGCCAAGTTCTCGCCCTGTGTTATTTTTTCTGAGTATTGAGTAATAAAAAGTATAAAGCTGATATCACTTTACCATTTCATAGCCAAGTTGTTGAAACAAATAGAAAATATGTGTTGACAAATTGTGAATCATTTGAAGTGTGAAATAGATCACTTATTGTTTGTATTAATTAATGATTCGTTAAATAATATACCAAATTTAGATCGGTAAAGGAAAACACACTAATATTCAGAAGTTTTTATTCTTCTATACTCTCGGCGATCGATTTCGGCTTACTAGCCATCATCAGGCCAGCTGAAATACATTAATATTATTTACACAGTCATACATTATTGAAAAATAAAAACAATAAGGGGGGTATTTAATCCATAGCTTGAGAAGCAAGTGAAATCAAGGGGAAGGTGAGTGACCTCGAATGCATCAATCAGGACTTACCGTCATTTCATGAAAAAACATTGTAAAAGGTCATCGATTATCGGAATTTATAAAAGGTTGTTGGATGCTGAATATATTCCTTGAAGAAAAACGTATTTTAAACAGCAAACTCAAAAACTCCCCAAAGGAACATGTGATCTGCGATGTGAGGTTAAATTGTTAGATGACAGGACAGGACACAGATTCAGGTGCAGGTAAGTTGTCATAGATAAACGTGAGAATGATCTTTCGATGGTGTGATAAATTCTCATAAGTCTTTAAATAAATGTCTCCCAGTGAACTCCGAAATATCATTTAAAAGGTGGTTATTATCCTTGTTTTTAAGGATCTCATACTGTTCCAGGAGAACCAACTTTTTATAGTTATTTTCTTTTTGTATTAGCGTCAGATTTTCAATTGTGGTCTTGTGTTTACTTTCGATTAGATGAGTACCTAACGCAGATTTAGGTCTATTGTTTATATGTTCTTTAAATCTCAATTTGGCGGCGCGTGTTGTCATGCCTATGTAAAAGGCTGGGCATTCTTCACATGTTATTTTGTAAATACCGCTGCAACATTCCTGGCTAATTTTAGATTTATTGTTTACTAAAATGTTTTCTAAGGTTGGATGTCGTTTATTGGCAATTAAATAATTTTGTTTCCTTAAAATGGAACTGATTCTATCATTAAACCCTTCGAAGAATGGGATGGAGATGTAATTTGGCCTGTCACAAATGTGGGGGTAAATTTTCTTGAGTAGCATTTTCTTTTTAATCGATCTTAAGATTTTGTCAACATAATCTCTAGGATAGTCATTAGATTCAGCGATTTTATAAATAGTTTTCAATTCTCTGTTAAAGTCTACTGTAGATAGAGGAATGTTCAGAAGTCTATGAAATAAAAACATAAAAGCGGAATTTTTAATGGGGGGTGAGTGATACGATTTATAAGGGATGATAACATCTGTTTGGGTGGGTTTTCGGTAAATGTCGTATGTAAACGTATTATGTTCATTTAGGGTAATTTTTAGATCCAAGAAATTTAATGAATTATTATGCGCTTTCTCTAAAGTGAATTTTATTTTGAATTTTATATTTAAGGTATCAAAGAAAATTCTCAATTCTTCTTCAGTCCCTGCCCAAATACAAAAAACATCATCGACATATCTTTTCCAAAGCATTATATACTTAGCTAAAGGTAAAAGCATAATCAATTTTTCCACATAGTCAAGGTATATTTCTGACATTGGACCACTAAATGGAGAACCCATTGGTAAACCGTCTCTCATCATATATATTATATTATGAAAGATGAAAAAATTTTGCTCAGTAGCAATTCGGGCAAGGGACATAATATTTTCTATATCTGTTGTGTCCAGCTCAAATTCACCGTTGGTCTCAAAATATTCTTTTAGGCGCTCATTCAGTAGCAGAAGTGTATCCTCAACTGGTATATTATTATATAAATTTATTATATCAAATGAAATCAGAAGGTATTGTTTATGAGGGTCTAGGTTGAGAGACTTCAAATCTTTTATAAGTTCTAATGAGTTTTTAATAGAAAATTGGGATTTTATCTTAAAAATTCTGCCAATCAATCTATTCAGGAATTTGGAAATCTTATGAGTGGGTGATCCGATTGCCGAAGTGATGGGTCTTATACTTTTTTCAGGTTTGTGTAGTTTTATTAAGCTGTAAAGTCTAGGTATTTGTGGATTTCTTTCTTTAATATTGAATATTGTTTCACCAAATTTGTGCAAGGTTGGGAGTGAAGTTTTTATGGTGTTATTAACTTTGTTTGAGAATTTTAATAGGGGGTTATTTTTAATTTCTGAGATGTTATTATCATTGAAAAATGTAAGGGTTTTTTCTGTATATAAATCGTTCTTTAAAATTACCAAACCCGCGTTTTTATCGGCTTTTGTTATAGTCAGATTGTTAGTCGACAACTTTTCGTGTATACTTTTTATGCCTTTGTGTAATTTTTTATTGATGTCTAATTGTTCTCGGTCACTCACCCTCACCTGCTTATCTTTGTAGCTTCTCAACGCGTGAAGAATTTCGTCAGTTATAATGTCGAAGTCTGGATTCTTCCTAATTTGTACTTCAATATCAATAGCCATTTCATGTATGTTGAAAGATTTAGGGATAGGAGCGAATTTATGTCCAAGACTCAAAACCATCTCTTCTTCTTCATTGAAGCTGACATCACTAAGATTGGTGAATTTATCATGAAAATGGTGTATTTCATTCGATTGGATAGATTCATATGAAACAGTGTGACCTTCATCTGTCCGTTGTCGTGTGCGTTCTTTTTGGTTAATCAAAAACACCAACTTTTGCTTTCTTTTTCGATCAGCATTCCAGTTATCGTAAACTATATTCTCTTCTAAACTATCAATCAGTATGTTATATTCTACAGTATGTAGGTGTTTAAGGAGAAAATGATGGAGAAACTTTAACTTCAAATCAATAGTGTCCGTTAATCGATATTGTCGTCGTAGTTCTTTCTTCAAAAGTGACATTCGTATTTGATGTTTCATATTTTTGTTATGCACAGCAGGTAACTTGATGTTTAGAAATTTTGGGATGACGTCCTGACGTCTGCACTCGTGTAGAAATTCTATATGTTGTCTGTTCCGATGTCTCTTATTCAATGTGTATTTCAACTGTTGGAAGGTGTAGGATATCTCCGAATTTTCAATTTTATTAATGAACTCTTCCATTAGTGCAATCAATAACTTAGATCGGTAAAGGAAAACACACTAATATTCAGAAGTTTTTATTCTTCTATACTCTCGGCGATCGATTTCGGCTTACTAGCCATCATCAGGCCAGCTGAAATACATTAATATTATTTACACAGTCATACATTATTGAAAAATAAAAACAATAAGGGGGGTATTTAATCCATAGCTTGAGAAGCAAGTGAAATCAAGGGGAAGGTGAGTGACCTCGAATGCATCAATCAGGACTTACCGTCATTTCATGAAAAAACATTGTAAAAGGTCATCGATTATCGGAATTTATAAAAGGTTGTTGGATGCTGAATATATTCCTTGAAGAAAAACGTATTTTAAACAGCAAACTCAAAAACTCCCCAAAGGAACATGTGATCTGCGATGTGAGGTTAAATTGTTAGATGACAGGACAGGACACAGATTCAGGTGCAGGTAAGTTGTCATAGATAAACGTGAGAATGATCTTTCGATGGTGTGATAAATTCTCATAAGTCTTTAAATAAATGTCTCCCAGTGAACTCCGAAATATCATTTAAAAGGTGGTTATTATCCTTGTTTTTAAGGATCTCATACTGTTCCAGGAGAACCAACTTTTTATAGTTATTTTCTTTTTGTATTAGCGTCAGATTTTCAATTGTGGTCTTGTGTTTACTTTCGATTAGATGAGTACCTAACGCAGATTTAGGTCTATTGTTTATATGTTCTTTAAATCTCAATTTGGCGGCGCGTGTTGTCATGCCTATGTAAAAGGCTGGGCATTCTTCACATGTTATTTTGTAAATACCGCTGCAACATTCCTGGCTAATTTTAGATTTATTGTTTACTAAAATGTTTTCTAAGGTTGGATGTCGTTTATTGGCAATTAAATAATTTTGTTTCCTTAAAATGGAACTGATTCTATCATTAAACCCTTCGAAGAATGGGATGGAGATGTAATTTGGCCTGTCACAAATGTGGGGGTAAATTTTCTTGAGTAGCATTTTCTTTTTAATCGATCTTAAGATTTTGTCAACATAATCTCTAGGATAGTCATTAGATTCAGCGATTTTATAAATAGTTTTCAATTCTCTGTTAAAGTCTACTGTAGATAGAGGAATGTTCAGAAGTCTATGAAATAAAAACATAAAAGCGGAATTTTTAATGGGGGGTGAGTGATACGATTTATAAGGGATGAAAACAATGTTTTTTCATGAAATGACGGTAAGTCCTGATTGATGCATTCGAGGTCACTCACCTTCCCCTTGATTTCACTTGCTTCTCAAGCTATGGATTAAATACCCCCCTTATTGTTTTCATTTTTCAATAATGTATGACTGTGTAAATAATATTAATGTATTTCAGCTGGCCTGATGATGGCTAGTAAGCCGAAATCGATCGCCGAGAGTATAGAAGAATAAAAACTTCTGAATATTAGTGTGTTTTCCTTTACCGATCTAAGTTATTGATTGCACTAATGGAAGAGTTCATTAATAAAATTGAAAATTCGGAGATATCCTACACCTTCCAACAGTTGAAATACACATTGAATAAGAGACATCGGAACAGACAACATATAGAATTTCTACACGAGTGCAGACGTCAGGACGTCATCCCAAAATTTCTAAACATCAAGTTACCTGCTGTGCATAACAAAAATATGAAACATCAAATACGAATGTCACTTTTGAAGAAAGAACTACGACGACAATATCGATTAACGGACACTATTGATTTGAAGTTAAAGTTTCTCCATCATTTTCTCCTTAAACACCTACATACTGTAGAATATAACATACTGATTGATAGTTTAGAAGAGAATATAGTTTACGATAACTGGAATGCTGATCGAAAAAGAAAGCAAAAGTTGGTGTTTTTGATTAACCAAAAAGAACGCACACGACAACGGACAGATGAAGGTCACACTGTTTCATATGAATCTATCCAATCGAATGAAATACACCATTTTCATGATAAATTCACCAATCTTAGTGATGTCAGCTTCAATGAAGAAGAAGAGATGGTTTTGAGTCTTGGACATAAATTCGCTCCTATCCCTAAATCTTTCAACATACATGAAATGGCTATTGATATTGAAGTACAAATTAGGAAGAATCCAGACTTCGACATTATAACTGACGAAATTCTTCACGCGTTGAGAAGCTACAAAGATAAGCAGGTGAGGGTGAGTGACCGAGAACAATTAGACATCAATAAAAAATTACACAAAGGCATAAAAAGTATACACGAAAAGTTGTCGACTAACAATCTGACTATAACAAAAGCCGATAAAAACGCGGGTTTGGTAATTTTAAAGAACGATTTATATACAGAAAAAACCCTTACATTTTTCAATGATAATAACATCTCAGAAATTAAAAATAACCCCCTATTAAAATTCTCAAACAAAGTTAATAACACCATAAAAACTTCACTCCCAACCTTGCACAAATTTGGTGAAACAATATTCAATATTAAAGAAAGAAATCCACAAATACCTAGACTTTACAGCTTAATAAAACTACACAAACCTGAAAAAAGTATAAGACCCATCACTTCGGCAATCGGATCACCCACTCATAAGATTTCCAAATTCCTGAATAGATTGATTGGCAGAATTTTTAAGATAAAATCCCAATTTTCTATTAAAAACTCATTAGAACTTATAAAAGATTTGAAGTCTCTCAACCTAGACCCTCATAAACAATACCTTCTGATTTCATTTGATATAATAAATTTATATAATAATATACCAGTTGAGGATACACTTCTGCTACTGAATGAGCGCCTAAAAGAATATTTTGAGACCAACGGTGAATTTGAGCTGGACACAACAGATATAGAAAATATTATGTCCCTTGCCCGAATTGCTACTGAGCAAAATTTTTTCATCTTTCATAATATAATATATATGATGAGAGACGGTTTACCAATGGGTTCTCCATTTAGTGGTCCAATGTCAGAAATATACCTTGACTATGTGGAAAAATTGATTATGCTTTTACCTTTAGCTAAGTATATAATGCTTTGGAAAAGATATGTCGATGATGTTTTTTGTATTTGGGCAGGGACTGAAGAAGAATTGAGAATTTTCTTTGATACCTTAAATATAAAATTCAAAATAAAATTCACTTTAGAGAAAGCGCATAATAATTCATTAAATTTCTTGGATCTAAAAATTACCCTAAATGAACATAATACGTTTACATACGACATTTACCGAAAACCCACCCAAACAGATGTTATCATCCCTTATAAATCGTATCACTCACCCCCCATTAAAAATTCCGCTTTTATGTTTTTATTTCATAGACTTCTGAACATTCCTCTATCTACAGTAGACTTTAACAGAGAATTGAAAACTATTTATAAAATCGCTGAATCTAATGACTATCCTAGAGATTATGTTGACAAAATCTTAAGATCGATTAAAAAGAAAATGCTACTCAAGAAAATTTACCCCCACATTTGTGACAGGCCAAATTACATCTCCATCCCATTCTTCGAAGGGTTTAATGATAGAATCAGTTCCATTTTAAGGAAACAAAATTATTTAATTGCCAATAAACGACATCCAACCTTAGAAAACATTTTAGTAAACAATAAATCTAAAATTAGCCAGGAATGTTGCAGCGGTATTTACAAAATAACATGTGAAGAATGCCCAGCCTTTTACATAGGCATGACAACACGCGCCGCCAAATTGAGATTTAAAGAACATATAAACAATAGACCTAAATCTGCGTTAGGTACTCATCTAATCGAAAGTAAACACAAGACCACAATTGAAAATCTGACGCTAATACAAAAAGAAAATAACTATAAAAAGTTGGTTCTCCTGGAACAGTATGAGATCCTTAAAAACAAGGATAATAACCACCTTTTAAATGATATTTCGGAGTTCACTGGGAGACATTTATTTAAAGACTTATGAGAATTTATCACACCATCGAAAGATCATTCTCACGTTTATCTATGACAACTTACCTGCACCTGAATCTGTGTCCTGTCCTGTCATCTAACAATTTAACCTCACATCGCAGATCACATGTTCCTTTGGGGAGTTTTTGAGTTTGCTGTTTAAAATACGTTTTTCTTCAAGGAATATATTCAGCATCCAACAACCTTTTATAAATTCCGATAATCGATGACCTTTTACAATGTTTTTTCATGAAATGACGGTAAGTCCTGATTGATGCATTCGAGGTCACTCACCTTCCCCTTGATTTCACTTGCTTCTCAAGCTATGGATTAAATACCCCCCTTATTGTTTTTATTTTTCAATAATGTATGACTGTGTAAATAATATTAATGTATTTCAGCTGGCCTGATGATGGCTAGTAAGCCGAAATCGATCGCCGAGAGTATAGAAGAATAAAAACTTCTGAATATTAGTGTGTTTTCCTTTACCGATCTAAGTTATTGATTGCACTAATGGAAGAGTTCATTAATAAAATATACCAAATGTTTATTTTGATTAAAATTCAGATACTTTTCAGGCAGTTCAAAAAATAGGTACAAACTGATTTATTCATTGTTTTTAATTATAGAAAAAATAACGTCGTATAATGTCTCTTTGAAGGTAAAATCATGTGGAATAGGTTTCCATCCACTGCTCACTCCTGACTTCAATGACTTGTCTTGCCTTTTTTTTTCCACAAAATTCATCTGACACTTCTAGATGAAAACTGAAATTTTGAGATTCATTTATTTATCAGAATACACATCGAAAAAGTAAATGATTGTTACCTGAATAACTAGCAAAACGCGACTAATACTGGCAGAAATACCTGATGAATTGTTGAAAAACTCGCAGTACCGACGATAAACTGCTTCACGTTCCCTTGTAGTTAGGCGAGGCTAACTAATTTGTCGATTTAATCAAGAACATAATAAGCATACAGAAATAAATTCGAAATATATTCAGGATTCAAACTCTGAAATGTCAAAAGTTAGTGTTTTCAATCAACACCAACCTAAATCCTAGAACTCAAAAGTTACTGATGGGATATTACCAACATATTTCCGAGATTCCACATCCGCCCGAGATGCCAATCATTTGAAACGGACTATACCTACATTTTTGAAATACAAGATGGGATCGTTACTCATTATTATCTTCACAATTTCCTACATCAACTTCATAAAATTTTCTCTGTTATCCTAAATGGATGGAGATTAAAAACATGACTCCTGGTTCAGCGGATTATTTCATACGATTGAGCTATTTTTTCTTTATGGCTTTCCGTTTATTTTATAGGAATTATCAAATTTCTTAATCTGTTTAGATGTGGATCGTTTCATTACATTGCGCGTTACATTATACCCGACTGGACCCCCTTGAAAATGTACTTCAAGAATCATTTTGCTCAAATGTACATATCATTAGGAACTTCGGATTGTAGGGCCATAAGATATGCATCGGTTAGCAGGAAAGAATAACAATCGTAATCAGATTATGATAAAAAAGTACAGAAAAATCGACAATTTGACTCTAGAGCCGCTCCTTCCAACCGCAATGTGTATAGTGTTATTGCAGTTCTTCTAATTATCCGGAAGACTTAAGTATTTTTATTAAGTGGAGAATAATCGACTTCTGAAAGGAGGGGGTATTAGAAATTCGCAATGTGTTTCAGGATCCAGCCATGCATTAAATTACCCGATAAAAAATCGACTGAAGAAGCAATAAACATTCGTTTAATGCGGTCGTTTGCATGTGTTATTCACTACTAAGGTTTATAGTGGACGGTCCTGTATTTCAGTGGTCTTCTGAAGAGTGACGAAAGAAGGATGTGTTACTCCTTTTTTGGCCCAAGTTTTTTGTATGAATTCAGGAACGTTTCTCAAAAAATAAAAGAATGCGCGTTTTAAGAGTTTGAACTGGGTATTCTGATTTATTAGGAAAGGTTGCGTTTTATATTTCGCGATTGGAAAACTCAAGTGTTGCAATCTGGCAACTCACAGTTTTATCGTGAAGTTTTACATTTTTGAGTTCATGCTCAGAACGTTCTGATATACAAGCGATATATGTGTTGTTAACAGTAACTTATGATTCCATTTCTGTATAGAATTTAATCGTTAACATTGTCGTACGATTGCTTTTCAAAACTTTCGACTTGGATTCACTCAGCAACAGTGCATCTATGAACTTAATTCGAGTGTTGCGGATCAAAATCCATCAAGTGTTTATAGGTGGTTTGGTGAATTCAATCGAAGTCGTATTCCTCACCAAGATGAATTTTGTGAAGGTGCTTCGAAATCAGTGGAGGTTTCGGAAACCATTGATGCTGTGCTCGAACTGATTTCGAATGATTGTCGTGAGATTGGGATAATCTTAGTCATTTTCGGTGCCAGTATACATTCGATATTGCATTATTTCAATGTCAAAAACCCCACAGCATTTGGGTAGGTCTACTTTCTTAGACAAAAAATTAACAAATAGTTCAAAGCTTTCACGACCGGGGTCCATTAGGAATATATTCAGAGGATTCTAGGTCCAAGATTGTACCTCGAACGCTGAATTTCTGACACTGACGTTTTCAAACCGGAAATAGTTTCTAAGCCTGGGTTAATGGCGGGAAACGGTGGTGAGTTTACGCGCGCTATGTTGATTGGCTAATCGCTCCCGCTTTGTATCGGCTTGATCTTTGTTTTGTATATTGTCGGTAATCAGGCGCTATGTGAAAAAAGGGTCTCTTCTTTTCTGTTCATGTTTGTGTTTATAAATTTCAATGGCTTCCATGTTCACCCTGTGAAAGCAACTCTCGCTATTGGAAATAATCGCCGCTTTCGAGAAATCTAGATTGTGTCCATCCAGAGTATGTTCCGCTAGTGCGCATTTTTCTGTCTGATTCAGTCGACGCCATCGTTCGTGCTCCTTAATTCTCGTATCGATTCTCCGTTTTGTTGTACCAATATAGACTTTGCCGCAGTCGCAAGGTATCCTGTAAATACCGGCTTGTGAAAGTGGGTCGATTGTTAGTACCATGAACATACGATTTAGCCAAAGTTTCAACGACTATGTTGAGAAATTATGTGGGAAATACGGAAACTTTTGTCAAGAACCTTACTCAGTTTGGAGAAAAACTGAAGAACATCCAGTTGGGACCAAACTACCGACTCATTAGTTTTGATGTTGTGTCTCTGTTCACATTGTCAAAATGACAATTTCGAAATCAAAAAAGAAAATTTTCGTTCGAGTGATTTTATCGATTTCCTCCTTGATGCCAGTCTCAATGATCGAGAAGTAACATCTAGCTGAAACACCAGGGTTCATCTGACCTGGATGATAGCGCACTTTCATTCTAGGGTGAGTGGGGAGCACAATACAGGCAAGCTTAGGTGCATCTCACCGTCTGGGATGATGTAGAACATTTGTCATTGTGAATAATTTTGTATTAAGAGGAATCACATAAATATATAAAAATTTAAAAAAACATCAGTTTCTATCAGGGAATTGCTGGACTTTGTGTCTGAGATATTCCCAAATTACATAGCAAAGCTCTTTGAACTTTGCTTAACATCTATCTACATCCTGTGGAAAAACAAATTTCATGAACAAATATACGGTGTCGCCATGAGAAACCCTCTAAGTCCTGCAATTGCGAATTTCTTCATGGAAAAATTCGAACAAAGTGCTACAGAGTGGGCATCAAAGAAACCATCCACCTTTTGTAGTACCAATATAGACTTTGCCGCAGTCACAAGGTATCCTGTGAATACCGGCTTGTGAAAGTGGGTCGATTTTGTCTTTGGTAGTTCTGATCATTTGCCGAAGTTTTTGTGTAGGCTTATAAATGGCTTCGATGTTGTACCTTTTCAGAATTCTACCAATTCTATCTGTGACCTTGGGTATGTATGGTAAGATAATTCCTGCAATATTATTCACGTATAAAAGATACAGCAATGGTCCAAAGACTGACTCTTGTGGGACACCAAACTACACACTTCTTCATTGTTGTTTCCTAATTACAAAAGCATATTGATATCTACTCTACAGAATGGTTTTTATGAGGTTAAATGCCGGTCTCCTTCTCCCTGCATCGTGCACTTATTCTGTGAAGTGTAAAGTCTCTGTCATAGAATTCGATGTATTCTGTATCGAATCCGCGAATCAAATGGACGGGTCCGAGCGATTTTCAACATTTTCATTTTGAAGTCGGAAAATCGAGTTTTCTTAGGATCTCCATATATACATAATAGTATTAGATATATGAGTAAACCTCAACTTCTACTGATCCGACAATATCGGATAAACATTTAAGCATTTTTATTGGAATCACTGAAAATCTTTTGAGGTCACGTGTAAGTCATGAATCATATTATAATGCAGGACTCGTGAATTCCTTTTCAATTTAAATCGAGCATCTGAACATTGTGAACAATAAAAGCATGGTTGATTTCGTTTATGAGTCTATTTAAATCAGGTCATCTGAAATTTTCGAAAAGTTAAATTTGGCACCTTTTCAATATGAACTGATTAATGTGAAGTAAGGAAGAGCTTTTATAATAACGAGATCAGTACAATACCGTTAGTCACCGCATTTTTAAAAAGTTACATTTTAAGTGTATTTGGGTTCTTTTTCCAGTGGAACAAATGTATGTCGTAGATGTCAGATGACGTAGTATTGAATATACACATTACAGAAATTAGCTGCATAAGCTTCCGTAAAATTCAATCTAGCAAATGGAATTATCTCCATGAAGTTTCCAAATTATATCATTTGTAATCATGCAGACATAAATGACCCGATACAAAAATTTCAATTTCTGTTATAGATATTTGTTAGAAAACCACTTTTACCAAATTCACATTTCGCTCTCCGAATGTCGCCAGGAAATAAAATAGCCATCAGGAATACACCCAATGTTTTCGATTATGCTTCTGTAATTGAAAAATAAATTATACATTAATGCGGGACATACTTCGGTTCCCAAGGCAACGCAAAACGCAACATCTGAATATCGGCAGGTGGCGTGGCATTCTTGATAGCCCACTCTGAATACATTTTTCCGACATGCTACCAAATTTACTCTCGATAATTTTGGCATGGAATGAAACGGAATAGCAGTTGCTGGGAGGTTGGCAATATCCACAATGTGTTGATAACAGCTGAAAAGCATCGTTTGAAGATCTTTATTACCTCCGTGCGCGTTGGAGGGAAAGGACCAGGTGAAATATGATGGAGGCGTTGTTAATTTTTTAGACGACTTTACTTCAGAGTTAAGTTTTTTTTTTCTCAAGTGAAAATATCGGTTATTACATTACTTAACGATTTCGTGAATAATGAATTTCACATTTCCGTTCAACTACGTAATGGCAGTGGAAGTGTCATTTTTATTCAGTATAATATTACATTTTATAATGAAAAGACTTAGTCCGGCGAGTGTCTTCAATCTTCAAATTTAATTCCCTGGTCTGAAGCAAGAAACAAATCCTTAGTTTTAGAACATCAAGACAATCTGGTTGGTTTTAATATGTAACAATTTTCGTAATAATCTTGGTTTAAAAGCATGGGAAAACCATTGGGTAGAAGAACTCGAGCCGTTATTTCTTTTAATGCGAAAGCGACTTTTTCCTTCAAGGCAACGTGATGTCTATGAAGCCAAAATTTTTGGACTCTTTAGCGAAATACCACTCGAAATTCTAGAAGATGTCATTGAAAATTGAAAGTTCCGAATAGATCATCTCAGCTACGGCGAACATTCGTAAGGAGCCTTCATGCCTTATTTTCATGAATAGACCAGGTTGGAAAATTTTCGAAGTAACAGAAAACCACAGTAGGATTAAACCCATTGTAGAGAATATAAAAAATTTGGAGGGAAAATTAAATTGCTGGCGATCAGAGGTCAGGAAGGAGGAAGGGGTAATCTAAGGATGAAAATCAGTTCATTCCGATTTTCGGAGAAACTACGAGGCTTATGGAAAAGAGCGAAGTTGTGGGTAAATGAAGACTTCTATATCTTCTGTATTAGACTTTCACCTGACCTCAATATTCATGTGGAAAATTGAAATAAATAGTTTTTGATTTTTCATTTTCATATTTCACATAAAAAATTTGAAGAAAACTTGCGTTTTCTTGTCCCAAACGCACTGGGAGTTTTCTAATTCAAAATTTCCCTTCACCATTATGACTCAAATTTGGAAAAACAGCATAATCTTCAATCGAAACATCTCCCCTGAAAATAGTTGAAATGGTGAAACAAGGGTTTCCTATGAGTTTCCTCGTGTGACACCCTATATATATGAGGTGTCCCATGAGGAATTTAACATACTCCTACCATATATAGGGTCCCCATCAGCATCACGAGATTCATTCGGACCGAGATTTTATTCGACTATACCTATTTCTGGTACTGTATATCAAAATTGAATGATTCTTAACACTTTAAGCATCAGTTGGATTATGTATACCGAATATCATATTTCCACTGCAGTACTCAGAAAAATTAATTTTGAATGCTGATTAAAAATGACCATTTTATAGGCCAGTGTCTGAATTTTTTTTGTTACATTTATTTGAAATGCATACCTACATAAATGCAGTAATGAAATTTAATCAGCCAAATGTTTTTCACACCCCTGAATGTTTATTAATGATCTAAAAAAGTAGTGAATTTATCGAAAATAATAATTTTCGTCTATATTCGGGAATTATGTTCATTGAATATTCTCACAAAATTATAAATTTTGAAGTTTTGATAGTGAGGAAATCAATTTATCACTAATCTGTTTATATTTAGAGCTAAACATTTCTCAATCTACTTCTTTGAGTTAGGTAAACAAAATAACAATAATCATCTATCACCCTCGGAAGTGAACCTTCGGTTTCACAGGCTGAGACACTAGCAGTCTATACCTGCGCTCAAGAATGCCTTCAAAGGAATCTTAAAGGAGCGCATATATATATATATATATATATATATATATATATATATATATATATATATATATATATATATATATATTTATGCCGATCGGTCTTTTCGAGGACGTTTCATATTTTTTCTATATTTTGAATTTTATGACATAGTTAGATTCTATTGTTGATGCTGAACCATATAATCCGATCAATTTCGCCATATGTGAATTTTTTAGCGAACTATATGGAAAAAAGCATGTATGTGGCAATTCGAGGACATTTGATATATTTTTTTTTTCAATTTAGTTTCATCGGGGTAGTGTATTTTCCTTCATCTTTTTGATGAATTTCGTTGATTACAACTTCTTCAATGCTTTTTCTGAGGATTTTCCTGATATAACATATAAAATAAATTTTTATTTGCCACAAGACCTCGATAGCTCCTACTTTATCGGGTGACTCTATAGTATTTCAGGTGAAAATTGAAAGCTTGATAAGTTGCTTGAAGGGGTCATGGGCGGTCCCAGGGGGGGTCAGGGGGGGGGCATGAACCCCCCCCCCCCCAAAATGTTAAAATTAGATTTCTTATAGTGAGCTCTTCGTGCAAGAAAACTGACCAGAAAACTTCAAACCCATAATGGCGACCCCCCCCAAAATTTAAGGCTAGGACCGCCCTTGCAAGGGGTACGCCGCACTGCAACTATTCACCTTTTTTCAACACTGGACCAGACACGTCCCGCTTTTAAGAAGCGTTGCTTTCAACCAGGATCCCAAAATATTTTTTGGAAGTAGCCTATAAATTTATTTGGGTAATCCATCCCCCTTTCATCCTTTTTCTGTACTTTACTTTCATATCAAAGGAATATTCCGCATCAATAAAAAGTTCAACCGTCGTGATAGTAAATCTGGTGAGCATCTCATAAACATCTGTGTATACAATGGTTTTATAGGTGGTAGTATTTCCTTTCTCAATATCATTTCCCTGTTTGCATTGTAGTAAAATGCTTTTGTATGCCCACTTCCTTGATGATGTCATCACTTATGAAATTCACAGCTGAGCTTATTCAGTAATGCCCACACAAACTCAATTTCCTAACCTAATCTCAACTTAATGGGTTTTTTTCGTAACCTTCTGACTCACCTAGGTTATTAAAGTATTTCTACCAAAAGTGAATATTGGTATAGCAACAATGACGTACATCTATCACAATTTTTCGATGTTTTCGACCTTTGTTGATTGACAAGCAAGGATCCTTACATGCTTACACCATATCACATAATCATTTTGTCACAGTTCATTTCTGGACACTCATATTCAAGCTTTCATTCTATGGTATCTCCATTCATCGAGATAACATAAGCGGTGGCTCTTCAGTGGCGGCAGGGTCTGCTTGACTAGAAATGTTAATTCTAAATCTGTCCATTTTCCGACGAAATTCACAAAAAATTTGAAGGAATAAAATCCTCAGCGGCCAAGATTGTACTCATATTGTTGGACCTAAAATATGCCAAAGTAGTCGCAATGGTCGACCCTGATTATTCGGCTCGGAATGATCGTGTAATCTCGATTTGGTTCGCTGTCACAGTTGTCGGCAAGGGATGATTACAGTAATGAATGATTATGTCTCGTCTCAATAAGTTGTTCGTAGAGCGTTGTTATCGTTCGATTTACTCGTGAAGGATTAAGCTGGGTTCCCAGAGCTTCGTAGTGCCGCAGGCGACAGCAATTCAGCCAATCAGAGTATGTGAACAAAACTTCCCCTGGCCCCTACTTTTTCATTTCTGGTTGTCAAAATCTGTCGCGACACGCCCCTTTTGTAGTTGAAATAATTCTACTACACATTGGATTTCAGCGACAATCTCATGAAACAAGGAAGGGTGGGGATTGTCGCCTGCGACAGTACGAAGCCCTGAGAACCCGGCTTAAGTGGTAAGTGAAGTTTCGTCTGAATTACATGAAATGAAAATTGGTTTTCTAAAACTGATCTGTCATGCAGTCTTGCATAAACTCCGTATGAGTAGTTGATATTCGCTTGAGTGAACGATGAAATAAATTGAAGATTTAAGTTTGTCGAAGAAACCGGTAGTAGGAGCTTCAGGCATACATCGCTACATGGCGCAACTATGTGGTGATACTCAGAAGCGTCTTCTCGCATGGCTGTAAGAGCTGGCCTTCGTGGTGTTTGTCATTTTTCATTGTGGCTGTGGCTAAGTGGCACTAATGGCACTATGATGGAATTGGAGTATCACCATCACTTCTCAGTTGCTTTGAAATAATCTACAGACTTTGGTCTCCACTAGTCTAATGTTGAGTTTGTGTGACATAGACTCATGAAAAAGATATGAATTTTTATTCACGGTGCTTTGAATGCGTCAGTGGTAATGGTCCCTAATTAATGCAAAACCTGCGGTCTACTTCTCTCCTTCCTGAATAATAAATAAACTTACGTTGGTCTATCTGAAACATTTGTTGATTCTCGTACCGATTGATGTAATCTTCTGGCTCTATTTCTGATTATTAATAATCTCTTGGAATCCTAGTGTTTCTATAACCTTATCTTAAATTTTCAATGAGTTTGATGAATACATTAAATCATCAGATGACAGGCAGAACATTTATAATGAAATATAAAAACAAAACATAACACATAGAATATAATGATATAGGAACAGAATGTCTGAAACAGACTCACGTAAATTTTTTTTTAACTTTTTCAAGTATAAACGCAATGAATAAAAATAATGCTCTGCGCCGAAGTCCGATGTTACATTCTACAATAATTTTTTTCTCAAATTTTAATGAAGCCACTTATATATTAAAACAGCCGCCCTATGACAGAATGAACATTAAACACGAGATGTCAAAACACATCATATGCAAAACCATTTTTACTTCGGCTCGTTTATTGTAAAGACCAATCTAACATAACCCTCACATCATAATTTCCCCAACAATCTTCGTTAAGGAGAAAATAGAATGAAATCAAATCGATCGAAAGTCTTTCTCTCACAAATTTATTCAAAAACTACCGGTTTCGGGAAGTCTCATGGCATCTTATCCACAATAAGTTCCATAGATTAATACTATATGCTTATATAACTGGCCTAATAATGGCCGGACTACAGTGACTTTATACAATATTTGAATAAAGTCACTGTAGATTCCAAAATTTCTAGAGACTTTTGTATATTTATTGGTACCTTTTTTATGAATATAAATAATAAATAAATAAAAAATTAAATGAAAAATTCAAATTGAACGAAGTTTAGTTCGGGCATTTGGCAGACAGAGGGCGCTTTATTCGACTCCATTATTATTATATTTTTCCTGATCAAAGATTATAGAGTATACTCTATAATCTTTGGTCCTGATAAAACCTCATACTTTTCTACTCTAATCTACAATATATGTCTCATTGGATTCTGAAGAGTCGCATTCAGAGTCCAATTTGATTTTGAATAGAATTCATTAAATAAGCATCTAAAAGTCAAGCGCCCTCTTTCATCTTTCTCCCCCAACTACTGACCATTGAATAACTACAGTTACCCAGCAAACACGGCGATGGAAATGTAACTCTCATATGCGATGTACTCTTTACCTCTACACGAGCTCGCATATGCATCCAAATGTCCTCCACATCAAGTACGCATTTCGGAACAATGAGTAGTTGAATATGCGATCGCAAAACTGGCCACAATGATACTCCATTTCTTGTCACATTTAAGACGCCCATGGCAGTTAATTTTGAGACCACTTTTCTTTATTTCTTTTTGACGTCGCATAGGAATTTTGATGTGATACTAAAAGATATCTTCAAATAGGGAGCCATTTCTTTTCGCTTTTGGGACATATTTTGTTATACTCATTGCGTTGACTAATGAGAGGTTTTTTGTGATAAATATTAAACCATTTTTAATTCAGCCATTTCTTATCGCATTTGGGACATATTTTGTTATAATCATTGCGTTGACTAATGAGAGGTTTTTTGTGATAAATATTAAACCATTTTTAATTCAGCCATTTCTTATCGCATTTGGGACATATTTTGTTATAATCATTGCGTTGACTAATGAGAGGTTTTTTGTGATAAATATTCAGATTCAATTTTGTTACTTTATATATGTGACGTTATTCGAAATTTTCAATTTCAATATTCATTTCGTCCAATAAGAAGATTTGCTCCCAATTACATTATTTTTTTGACTGGCGGAGAGCAAATTTACCAATAATAAATTTACATATATTTTAGATTAAATCATTGACTGCATGAGGATAATGAAAACAACTATAATGATTAATAACATTAATATAATAAAAAACAAAAAAATGGAAAAAAAAGTAAACAAAAAAAGATGCAAAATAGGTTTGAGTATATATTATGTAGTAAGTTTCATCATCTGTCTTTCTTTCCTCTGCCTGGCATGTCGCAGCCATTCGTTCACATATTATATTCCGAAGTCTTTTTCCGAAATGCCTGTACTCTTCTTCACCACATCTGAAAAGAATGAAAGTATAAGTTGAAATAATCCTCTTTTTTTAAGCAAGTTCAAGTATTTGAGAAATCATATTAGATTATAGAAGGATTGTACCTTTATTTTCTCCAATCGATAAATGATTAAGAAACCATAATTTATAACTTGAGTTATTTGAACAATTTCGTTCAACTATTCAATTTATTGGTTCAACATATTCCAATTGATGAGAAGATAAATAATAATTGTCAAAGTTTTGAATTTTTATCGTATAAGTGTCTGAGGGTCGGTTTCACAAAACTTCGTTAAATGAATTGGAGCCACCGCAATTCGTAAAAACTTCAAAACTAGTAATTCGATCGGTTTGAATTTACGTAAGGTTGTTCAATGGTACAATCAAAGCTTTGTGAAACCCACCGTAAGTCATTGAAAAATTTCTGGACAACAAATTTACAAGAATTATTTGAATAACTTCAAAGGTTGTGTTTTACAGTATCGCGGGTACACCTCAAATCAATTTTGAAAGAAAACCTCAAATCAACTACCCACTGAATGAAATCTTGATAACGGGACTTTCAGCAATTTTATTATTTGACCTTTGGCCCGTCCTTGAACAAAGTTCGGCAGTTTCGTCGGTGAAAGTCCTTTTGAGGCATCTTACCACGAAATCTTTGCTGCCGTTACCCCCAACGGCCTCATATGTTTTGTACGGGAAAATCTTGAATTTGGATAAGGTGAACATTAGTTTTAGAAATTATAAGACATGAAAAATCCAAATAAGATCAGATTTCATAGCAGTTTAACTAAAAATATAATAATTAGTGCAAATCTAGGCTTTCCAAATATAGTGACATAAAAAAAGATATTAATTACTAAGAAATCTATACCGATATCACATAATATTTAGAAAAATTAGACCAGTGGAGACTTAGTTTCTTTCAAGTACACTTACTTTCTCAAAAACCAGAATTTAATTTCATTCGAATGCTTCAATTGTGTTTTTGTGAATTTCGCATTGAATTTCTCCAATATTGTTGAATCATTCCTCATTAATTTGAATTCCAGATGATTGAAATCGATAATAAATCGAAATTATCAAAAATGAAGATATCGTGAAATGGTTTCTAGTGATGGTTTTCACAAAAATCGAACCCCGGACTCCTTTCATCATTTTGACCTGTAAGTCCAGAAGTACCACAAAGAGCCAAAATCGAGCAATTTAGGATACAATGTACATGTACAGCACTATTTCAGACAAGTTAACTGAAACTCAATTTTTCGAAGGGTGCTGCGCAGGTCTATTTTATGGAATTTTCAAATATCTTCAGAACCAAATGAAATATAAAGAATTCAACGGCAAACGACAATTCTCAGAAGAAAATTTTTTTTTCTAAATCAAAAAGTTCCTCGCCAACACACATATAAAAACTTCATTATATGTTGAATGAAATATCAAAATATTTAGTTCAGAACAATAGCTAAAAGAATTTACTTACCAACTGATGCACTCAAATTGCAGAAAACCAACACTAGTCACAAGATTATGGAATCGATCCAAAAGAAAAAACTCAAGTCTAAAAATTGTTATACGTTGAATCTGTCAGACGTAAACCTACCCCCCTTTCGTCTTACCAGTGCGAATTCCACGGTCCACCACCGGGTTCTTATCTCGAGAGAAAAATATCCCGGCCTACTGTAATTAGGGGCAATAAAACCCAGATGCGTTAGTTTCTCTACAGTTGAAGATCGAAGAAATACTTACTCGGGTGCAAATTCAGCATTTTTAATGCAAAATTTGGCATATTTGATTCATGTATAGCATATATTTTTGGCGTTGAGCATATAGCATATTATTGGGCATATCTTCGAAAGGGAAAAGAGAAAAAAATTATTGACGGACATTTTCTAATATTTCGAAATCAACAGATGCACAAGAACCGACTGATTTTAGTACTTCTTTCAATGTTACCCTCTTCAATGAAACGAACAGAGGAAGCGAGCAGAATTTTATAGTCTCGATAAATTTTTATGAGTTTGCAAAAACTGATATATCTGAAGAAACATTTCAGGAGCATTTTTCTTTCAAATCTGCCCGAAAACTGCACTTATATTTCGTTCACTTGTTATTTTACACCTGATTTTTTTAAATCGGATGTTACCGGGTAATCAGATGTTACCATTCCATGTCAGAATATGAAATTTCATCGAAATATCTGTCATTTGGAATTTTGAAAAATAAAGAAAATGAAAGAAAAATTGTTGATGGCACACCCTCAAGAATTTTTCAGAAATATAATGCACAATACACAAAACTCATACAATCACGGAAGTTCAATCTAAGTTTTTTTTTTTGAAATATAGATGAAAGTGAGACCAAGAAGCTCATTGTACAAGGTGAAATTTTTTTTGAATTTTCACCAAGCTTAACACTGTAATGAAGAAAAAATTGTAATTTTTGGAAAAATTAGAAAAAAATGTTCTGCTTTAAACTGAGCAGTTTTAGCTTGAATGTTCTGCATTCAAGGGACAACATGCGAAGCGAAAGTTGGCAGTAACAAAAATGAATCGATTTTGCATAAAAACTTAATGCAAATGGATATAAATATTTCAACGGATTGATTAAAAAAATGTCAGAATATGTGAAAGTTTGAGTTGTTTAACTCCTTGATGATGTAATGCATTTTTATATCTGAAGGAATTCAATCTCCTCCTAAATTCACCGAAAATGTCATTATTCATGTAGCACCGGATAAAGATTAACATTCTCATTACCACAGAAAATATGCTACCCAACGTTACCTAAATTGAATGTGATATACCTATTGTGATATTTACCTTATCCTTTTCTTCGACAAGATTTTTATTTTTGTTTGGGTCTTATTCCTTCATATTAGATTTGAATATTATACTTGCGGTATTATAAGAACGATGTGAAAGTGAGAAATTTCGAAATGCCTTTTTGGTCAATAATCTCACTTTAATTTTATAAATTGACATTTTGATAACAGGGAAACCTTCAAATTCAAGCATGATTGAAGAGACTCATTATTGACACTTCTATTTTGAAATAAAAAGAGTCAGTGCAATATTCTTTGACTAAATAAGAGATCGAACTGAGTTCCATTCTGCGGACCTACACAACCAAGTGACCAATGGGGAATAATCCGAAAAAATAATCTTCGATTAGCTATTATAATGTTCAAAGTTCGAAATATTAATTATATTAACTCAAGAAACATTTCAGAAAATCGTTTAATGTGTTTTGACAAAATATTTTCAAGTATGACAAAAAATAATCCTTCTGGTTCATTTACTCTTGTGAATATTAAACTTCTAAGAACTTCTTGAAAGCCAGGAAAGTTCTGATTATTGCTCAGTTAGTTCATCCAAGTTTTTCGATCGAAAAACTAGTCGTTCGTCAAATGTTAGCTGTTGTTATTCAATAGTCAAACTAATAATTATTCGATCTCCGGACCATCCTTATGGAAGTTCTCAGTTTTTTCGACGAGTTGTGCGAAATATTACAATGATTGCAAAAGCGAATCGATATGCTAAGTTTAATACTACAGTTCGAATGTTCGAATATTTAGAGGAAAAATCAAACACTTCTCAATCATATCACATATCCAATTAAATTATTTTTACTTTTCTGGGTGGCATTCGATTAGGAAGCTCCACAAAATTTTCAATCAACGCTGATCGAAGAGAGAGAGAGTTTGAACGAAAATTCATACCCTATTTCAAGGTCTGGTTCGCATTTCACAAAATTCAACTTTTCGTTTAAAAAACACATAAATCAGATATAGCCAAATACAATGCACACAACACAAAACGCAAAATGTATCTACAAAAATGATTTTTTTCTAACATATTCTCTTGCACTCAAAAAATTTGAGAGAAGTCCGGGATAAGAATTTCTCATCCACGGCTGTATTAAAGAGCCTTGTTATTTTCGTTTACAAACATGAACGTAATAAAATGGGAATGGTAAAACTACCTGCTCCCTTTGCCGCGTCTTCAGCAATTCGTACGTAATGAAATTAGAAACTGAGAATCCCAATACAGAAATCCATCTCTAATTAGTCAATATAAACTTCACGAGAATGGAAAAAGCCATCATGTGTACTAAAATTTTCCACTCTACAACTTTTGTTTGAAACTTTTTTCGATAAACCTTCCTGTTTTCGAGAAAACGTAATTTTTTCCATATTTTCCCGATTTTTTCAAGGTTCCTGAAAATTTTGGAACCTTCATTTTTGATCATGAATTCCTACTCTCGTGACAATCATTATATCCAAAACGCAGCTCTTTCCGCAAAAAAGTGATTTCAGACCTTCGTTTACTGGACTAGGTAGGGGCTGATGGAGAACCTGGATGGAGATTTTGATCATCTCATTGTTTTCGAACAAAACGGAATACTAATGTCACCTGCGCTTCATCAAACAAACTTCTACGGGCGCCTATGGGAGTTCGATTCCCGTATTCGATACATAATTTCAATCATACCATAACTGTCAAAAAAGTTACAGAGTGAAAAGAATTTGTGATTTTTTTAAGTGTATCATTATAGATTTTGGGGGACGGAATTGTAATACAAATTCAAGATTTTCCATTCTCATTCCCAATCAGTAGATTCTCATTGCTAGCAAGTGAGAACGCCTCTATAAAAATGCACCGCTAATTAGCCACTATGAAAACCTTCTGATTCAGAAAAGTCATAATATTAATAATAAACTTTCGATCTACAACTTTTGTTTGAAACTGTTTTCGATAAACTTTCTGGATTCCGAGAAAACGAAATTCTTAAAATTTTAAAACCTGCATTATGAGAGTACATTTTCGAGACAATCAGCAATCATCAATTAAAAAATGCAATTTTTTTGTGATAAAGTTATTTCAGACCTTTGTTTACTGTACTTATTGAGACAAGCAAGCGAAAATGGGTTATCTCGACGAGGGAATTGAGATCTAAATTCCGAAAGCAGGTAAAAAAAGGAGAGTCGTTTCTTCAGGGACTCTTAATGAGGGCCACATGTTTTATCACAAATAATTAAGGGAGATAATTTTCTCTTTACTTATTCAATATTCGCATGAATGTGAAGAAACTTCATTTAGTTCAGATTTCGTTTCTCAGTCAAGGAAAATTATATTAAATGATTTGAAGACACTGCCAGATCCTTCTACGATAATAATAATCTGGTGTTGTTGCATGACAGAAATGATTGGTTTGTGATTCATGTGATTCAAAATGAAATAATTGTTTTTATTACGACGGCATTGGTTGTCCGTGAAGTTGATTTTTATTGAATTTTCATTTTTCAGACTGAGTTTTATTCGCAAAAATCTTCAGATATTGAGAAAATATTGAATTTGTCATACAAACTGTATTCTGAATATAAAAAATGACTTTCACAAAACTTGGATTGCCCGATTAAGAACTGTCAAGTTGATTAGAGTTATAGTGATTCGTTGAAATTTCATATCAAGGGATCTGATTGTTTCGATTTAACGCAAGTTTTTTTGATCGGACAATCAGAATTTTGTTGAACCCAACTCACCAACAAATTTTTTGAAAAATTTCGGCCTATTTCTGCAAGCTCTCATTTGAATCACATATGACCACCGGTTGTTTCAACCCAGTTTTATATTTCATTTGTTTCATTCTAATTAGGATTCTGAGGACTTGATAATATCAATATTTATTTTTTTTTTGTTACGTATAAAATTCATATACATAACGAAATCAATTACTGGAAAAATTTGTGAAAATCCCATCGACGGCAAAAGCTAAGTCCAGTTACATGATTTGATACTACACCGCCTTTTTTTCAGATATATAAAATTTTTTCCAAATTATGCAACTTTCCAGTAACTCATCATTAAGCTTCGGGAAATCTTGTTTATATAAACTAATAAAAAAGAAACGAGTGGATTGGAAAAAGTGGACTAGGTTTCAGAGCACGTACTTAGAGGTGCGTCTATTTGCAGAAATAGATACAAATGTTCCTTAACTAGACAATTTGTCAAATTTATGGTCGTAATAGCTCTCTTCTACTACAATTTGCCAGATGTAGGTCTGTTACGTTCCGCTGTTATTAAAAATATACAGGATGTTTCACCGGCAGAGTAGGTATTCAGATGTATTTTGAGCAGCGAATTAGATACTTCACCGTAGATTAGTAGATATATGAATTATTGAGGCTCATCTATTTAAAATATTTTCGATGTTGTTTCATTTTGGCTTAGGTAGAAATTAACTGCGATGTTCATGTGATATTTGTTTGAGCGTCGATGAAAAAATTGGCTTGAAAAGTTATTATAATGACGATAATGATAATATGGAAATATCGATCGCTATACTAAGGTTTAAATTTAAAAGAAAATACAGTTCGAATGGGGATTTTTCTTTTGTTAGTGTAAAAAAATCAAACGTTCATCACTCATTTTACATTTCCGATGAAAGAATTGAAGAAATGTTTAGATAGCAGTTCTGTTAGATCGTTAGATCTCGATTACAAAATTTTTTCGAAATTTTCACAAATTTTACGGAGTTCCTGAAAATTTTGAAACCAGCATCATTGACCCTGATCTCCAACTTCCGTGACAATCATCATATCTCGTACGGCTCAGACTTGACATGAAATTTTCAGAGTATTCCGCACTAGAAGAGCTCAAGTGTAAAAAAAAATGGCATTGGTTGTCCGTGGTTCACTTTAAACAATTGATTTTTAATAACTGTTTACCTGTCAAACTGAAGTAGATTCCCAACAATGTCTAGATATTGAGAAAATTTGTCATTCAATCATTTCGAACACTTAGGCTCAAACGACAAAGGTTCTTGATAAATTTCGGTCAATTTTTACAGTTACATACTTCATTGAATCGCATTGACCAGTGGCTGTTTTAACACAGATTTTAATTTACTTTTGTTTCAAATCAATTAAGATTCTGACTTGGTTTATATAAATATTTATTCATTTCCTATTCAACGGATGAAATTCATATTATTCCAATTTTTTTTTATATTCTTTCTGACTTATCGAAAATTTCAAAAATTATTCATGAATGAGCATCTTATCTGTAAAAAGTAATAAAAAATAGCGAATAGATTCGCGAAAGTGGACTTGGTTTAAGAGCACGTACCTAGGTGCATCTATTTGCTGAATTACAATTGTATCTTTAACTACTAACTTTGTTCAATTTATGACCTTAATAGCCTACCACATTGAACCAGAGAAGACTCTTATAATGTCACCACATCCGATCGTGATAGCCTCAAACTTCTAAACAAACCATAATTTAAATTTTCTCAAACGTCCTCAAATAGCCGACCCATTCGAGGACCGTCCCTGAAAAGACCGATACTTGCATCAGCAATTCGAGGACGGTCCTCGAATGGGTAAAATGTCCCTGAATGACCCAATTCATGCTTCGAAAAGTCCTCGAATAGACCGATTGGCATACATATATATATATATATTACCACGGACATCACCACTGGAATCATACAGCCAGAAATCTCGGCTGACGTATGAATGCCGTAATATCATAAAGCAACTGGCCAGAGGCAACAAAGTGACTCTACTATGGATACCAGGACATTGTGGTATTGAGGGAAATGAAGCAGCCGACGAACTGGCGAAGAAGGCTTCAAGGCTGAAGCCTGTTGGACCTTAACCTTTCTGTGGGCTTGGAATAGACCAATACCAGAAAGCGGTCCAATAATGGGAAGCGGCAAACAAAATAACGCTTTGGAGAAATACTCCTAGACTTGCGCAAGCCAAGAGATTTGTGGAATTCTTGTCGACCTACACCAGGAAGCTCATAAAGCTGCCACGAGCTGAGCTTCGAGTAATGGTGAGTCTGCTGACGGGACACTGTCGATATAAATATCATTTGTATCGCATGGGAAAGTCAGCAGATGAAACCTGCAGGCTATGTGGATCAGAGAAAGAAACGGCTGAAAACATGGTATGCAAGTGTCCAGAGCTGGCGGAACTAAGAACCATTCACATGGGGAAGTCGGTTCTGGATCCACATGAAATAACCGCCAAGGCTCCTAAGGATGTCGTTGGGTTCATCAACACCATTGATGGCCTCCTTGGGATTTAAATGAACGAGTTGGGTAAAGAACAAAAGATCCTTGCGGTCGAAGTTCCCGGAAGGCTGAACGAAGCCACAACGACCCCTATTCATGATAATAATAATAATAATCACCGGACAGCCAATGAAATGGCTTCATTGAACTAGGGTAAAATTGCTCAACAGGAAAAACGGAAATATCACTAGATAGAAATATTTAAGGGCCCCCCTTCTGAAGATTTTGTTGTGTGACTTTCTTGTAATTGATGGGAATACATTTAAGCCACCAAGAGACGCCTAGTTAAGTAATCATTTCAAAGGAAATTGGTGCAAACGAGCCTTAGAAATCCATTATTTGGGCTGTTTCCATTATCTATGTGGTTCGTTGATACCGTAAGTGGAATTTCGGAAATTGCCCCTCGGATAACTCGCGTTCGAATCCCCACACTGTAATTGCGAAATTGAAAAAGTATGGAGCGCACAAATCCAGACAGAACAAGTGTGACAAAAACTTCTCAGAACCAACAACACCTTGAAGGCGAATGCTTGCCGAAACGTCGGTAACAACCAACCACCACATAGATACCTAATGAAAACAGCCCAAATAATGTTTCAACAAATACACAATTATCAAGAATATCTCATTCACAACTTAGAAATCCACTCTTAACTTACGAAGATACATTACATTCAGGCAGGGGTATGCAATAAGCAGCCAACACTAAGTCGAAGCTTAGTTACGAATTTTCAGTAGTTGTATTATTAATATCTTCAATTCTTTAGTTTTTCATTTGATTTCATCAGAATCTTGTTCACATAAATATTCAAATTCAGAGGAAACCAAAAAAAAATCTATAATTTTGCATTTTGAAAACTCAAAAAGGATTACATGCAGCTATTAGATTGACTGAAAATTGAGTATAATTGTTCATGATGTCGTAATTAAGTCTTCCAGTGATCTCCATGAATGGAAGTGATTAAGGCCGGCCCTGTTTTCTTTTCGTATCTGAAGGTACCGAGTGGTCATACATCATTAACGTGCAGTGGACGCCCGCATCCTGTGTCAAATTACCTTGCCAAGTCTTAACCCAGTTATAATTAGTATTTATATTCCATAAGGCAATTCACCTTTATCTTTGAATAAGATGCCATGATAAAACAGGAATTTCGTTGAATAAGTCAGCAACCCGCCATGTGTCCGAATGCACACCCGTTGATGAAATATATTCCCGAATATTGCATTCCGAGCGAGAGAGAGCGAAAAATCCTCATTGACCTTCCTCTAGTTAATCCAGAACACGTGTTGGATTAGATGTGTGAAGTGTAAAGCTGGCACCCCCAAAAGAGAATATTGAAACCAGAACTTCAAGGTCATTTGTCATTTGTAAATCGTAGGTTCACATTTGTCGGCCTTTATTTTACATTTTTCAAGACGTCCTTCAAGAAGATATGAGAAAAATGTTATTATCGTGCAATTTCTGATCATCTGAGCATTTGATGGGAAAAATTATTTCATGCGACATTCATCGTTTGTCCAACTGTAGTCGTTTGTTTCAATCATATTGAATTTTGGGAAGTGTTCATCCTCAATTACGAATTTCAATGATTTATATTCTTTGATATTTATTTTCCGACGATAAACCCTATTTCGATCCACATTTGGATAAAAATTTTCAGAGCTCGGAATTTTTGAAAACCTGAATCCTGCTAATGTCGCAATATAAAATCCAACGAAGGAAGGGAAAAAGCCATGTCGATTCCAAGCAAAACTACGAGCAGTGAGCATCTGATTTATGATGCTTGACTTTGGTTTCATTGACCATTCGAGTCCACGGACACGGGGCACACTCAAAGATTACTGTTAGCACTACATGCAAGGAGTATCGTTAGAACTCCATCCAAATACTAGGACTTTACTGAAAACCTTGAAAATTCAGATAGAATGACCCAATGCCAATGAGTATTATTAGCACTCTGTCGATACCGAACTCTCGAGCTTTATTCTCGTGGAAACCATTGGCATTAGTTCTCTATGGATAATTTGAACAGAGCCTTGAAATAGAGTCGTCCAAGACCTTCCTAAGGATCTACCCAAGACCCCAGTTCCAAGACGTTGTCACATGCGGAACAGGGCGTCAAACAGTGAACAGTTGTAACATTACTCGTTTGCTTCTGAATACTTTATGCTTGGTTGCCCAAGAAAATAATAAATTAAAATAGGAGAATTCATACAATAAAATGGGTCATCAATGATCAATTTCATGTGCGTCAAACTGAACTTTTATTATGGGGTCAACGGAAAACATTCATTAATTAATCATTAATTTTCCCAACTTACATGAATTATATAAAACAATCAAGGAATATTTTTGTACACAAATATCCTTGAGAATCTTTATCTAGAGGTTCCAAAATATTCTAGAAGAAAATCAAAAAACTTGAATATAAAGCGAAAACACTGTTTGGTAAGTTCAACAAACCCCTGTCTAACAAAACTACCCATCAATAGAAATAGCATCTCTTTAGTAAAATATACAATCTATAAACGTCATATCTTATAATATATAAAACTAAGTCGGCCATTTTGTTGGTTACACCATTTACAACTCAAGATTGGATGAACTGTTTCTTATAAAAGATTTTTTGTTGGATTCACCTACGGCGGGGTTAACATAAAATACATTGAAACTGTGAAAATTTTGATGAAATGGAAAAAAATAGGAAATAACTCTCCTTCTTGCGAATAACGTCAGTAGATGTCGCTACGGTTAATGGCGTTTTCGTGAAAGTATTAAACAATTACTGCGTATTTTGAGTTGCCAAAACATCCTAGCCTTGGAATTTTAAGGTCTCCTGTCAAAGTTCGTACACATGATTATGTTTATAATTTTAAAGTATTGAATTTAAAATAACGCTAACTGTGGTAGCCCGTGATCAGAAATTGAAATTGAACTCATAAATTCAATACTTCAAAATTATAAACATATATATATGTACGAACTTTGACAGGAGTTTTTCGGTTACGTCCATTGAGAATCGGCACTAAAGAAAAAGAAGGAAACATCTTAGCGTCTCTGCCAAAGGGTACCTACAGGTTAATCTGTGGTTCCGTGAAGTGAGAGTATCACAGACCATGACAAAGGTTATTTCTGTTATTTGTGAAGTATCAGAGACCTATTATTCATGGACGTCTTTCTAGAGAGAGACTGTGGACATGCGAATGAAATGGAGTAATTTAAGGCACACTAGCACCCGCCCTTCTATTTTGTTTGGAACATATGATTTTGACAGTGCCTTAACTTGGTCCCCCTCTGTTCGTTTCATGGGATCTGCATAAGTCCTTCCTTCTCTTATGTATGTTGCCTCCGATTTCTTTAGAAAAGTCAAGTGGCAATGGGAACAATTATCATATATTTTTATTCGGAGTCATTATTGCCGGCAATATGGAAATGTTTGAAAACTACAAGAAACATGATATGTTAAAATGTTTTATTTTAGCGGCAATAATGACTTCGAATTGACAGTTGTTCTGAACAGAGATCAAACCACGGAAAATTGAATCAAGTATTCAATGGTAAAATAATAATGGCACCATGCGTAGAGACATATCATTCTGTGATTCATACTACTTAATACTCAATATTTGAAATTTCACATACAAACTATATTTTTCATGATATCTGAATGAATCTGAGGGCGATGTATAATGTATGATATATTTCTGAAATTGAAAAAAATTGAGATTCTTTCATAGCCATTCCAAACTATTGTTTCCGTAAGAAAAAACAAAAAATCATGTTGTTATACCTGAGCAAGGAAACCTATTGGTAAGAAACAAAGTAAGCTACTGGATTGCAATGAAAAAAGTGCCTGTATAATGTTTACATTTTAACATCTTAGCACAAAAAGAAAGGAGATAATGGCCTAAGTTGAAATCGCCAAATTTACATTTTGGCCTATAACTCGAAAACAAAAAAAAAAGGAATGAAGTTGATAGATGGCATCATCAGTTTCTCTAAAAAAGACCACCGGAACGTGTCATTCATTTTCCTCTATCTCTCACGGTTAAAAAGTTGTAGTTCAAGTATCACCAATTTTGCGCACCCTGTAGATACCCATTTCAGTTAAATTAAAATTTTTTGTATATTTTTCATCTTTGTATTTTTTTATTTCACCTAATATATATTTTTTTAACAATGGTTAATACAACTTTATTCATCTCTAAGGCAAGTTCGCCGGGTCAGCTAGCTTATCTAATTGCCACAATTGGTCCCACCACCAGATCCCTTACGCTCTTTAGTTTCTGGGATAGGAAATGATTCTAAACACTTCTTGGCCAACATTCAAAAATATAACAGCTGTTTCCAGACGACATCGTTTGGCGAAACACATATTGAACAGGACAATTTTATGTCCACTCTCAAGGTATTATACCATAATAGTTGCTTTTTTATTAATCGATTGAGGCAGTACGAAGCTAGTAAACGTATAAATTCAAGAGTTACTCGGCGAAGATAATAATATATAATATCTTCTCTCGCCTACAAGTCGAAAAGTAGTCAACGATGACTTTGTTCCAAGAACCATTTCCTGAAATATTTTTACGGCCATTCCCTGAAGTAAATGATCCCATAGGAAACGAACGTCGTAGATCCGAAACCACCAGGTAGATGTTAGAATTCTCGACCTCCTACGATAACCATTGTTCTAATTATTTCCTCCGACCGTACACTTCCTCGCTGTGGCAGCTGCACCCATTGCTTTCGATCCATCTATGTTCATTCTTCAGAAGTGACAACAAGTCGAAAGCATGAAATGTAATATCGTAGGGCCACAACGTGCTCCTCCGACCGTGAAACTATACTTAAATAGGGTGGAACGTCCGTGGTAGCTCTTCAGGGAAATGGCTTGAAGTGGAATTTCCTCTTTCAATTAGGCCGTCACAGAACAATGGTCTGGTTCAACAGTCTCGTCGATTTTGGAATTTCTGTACTTAACCAGAAAGGTTTTTCTGGTAGTGTTAACATTTCCATAAGTTCGACATGAAGCTAGTAGAAATTTTTGGAGAGCTGTATGGGTTTGCGTTCAAGTTTTATTCAGTTGTTAACTCACTTGGACCCTTTCGAATTCAAAGCAAAACGCTCTAAATCAATTTTGATCTTGAGATCTTAAGAACTTTTGCTATACTCATGCAACAAAGAAGATTCACTATTGATGAAATAATTGAAATCAGCATTAAAAGACTCTTTCTCTCATAATACTTGTCTACCATAGATTTTATCCTTAGTTGGGATGAAGATGCGACATGTAGGGGGTGGGCAAAATTAGGGATACCTGAACTACGACTTCCTAACCCTGAGAGATGGGAGAAAATAAATGGCACATTCTGAATCTCTTCTTTCATAACTCGGAAGACATCAGCTGCGTTCCTCTATCTTCTTGTGTTTTCGAGTTCTAGCCTAAAATAGAAATTTAGGGGATTTCAACATTGTTCATTAACTCCATTTTTGTTTATGCTAAAATGTTGGAATATAAAATTGTACAGACACTTCCATTTCAGACCAATATTTCCATAAGTAAGCTGTAGGTTCTAGAAAATATTTAGGTCAATATTTGGCTCCTTCAGAATGCGAATACAGGTGTGCATGATCAAGCACCTAATCGGTGTGAAAACCCTTCCAGATTATCAAATCGACTGACACATTATTTCGAAGGTTTTGCAATTCTATTAATGAATAACCTAAAAAAAATTTATTTGGCAAAGGACAATAAATATTATCGCCAATGGGGTAAAAACAGGACCGCATTTTGAAAAACTTTCATAAAGCATGAATTCGTCCGGTTTCTATTGTCTTGTGACAATTGTGCCATATATATATACAATCGGGATCAAAACGTCGTTCGACGTTGTCCGATGCCGTTTCGCCACCCCGTTCTGTCATTCCATTGTCCTTCTCTTAAATCCCTGGAACTCATGGCTTTCATAACACCCTCATTCCAAGTTTTCTTAGGTCGTCCTCTCTTTCGGCGTTGTGTGGGAATCCACTCCAATACTTTCTTTGGAAGTCTCTGATTGTCCATTCTCTGTAAGTGTCCATACCAGATCAGTTGTTTCGCTTCTATATCTTCGTACAGCGTTCCTTCCACTCCCATTTGTCTTCGAATCTCCTCATTTCTGATCTTTTGTAGGCGTGATACTCCCAATGATCTTCTGAGAACATCCATTTCGACTGCTTCCAGTCTTTTCTTGTTTTCCTCTGTTATCCTCCAAGTTTCCGCTCCATACAGTAAGTTACTTTTTATCATTGTATTATATATATATTCAGTTTCCGTTTCTTACCAATTGTGCCATGCAAAGTGAAAATTGAATCCTTTAAAATAACTTAACTGGTGAGATCGAACTTCTATTTTGACGCTACTATAGATGTCGCCATTTGTATCGAGTTAATCGAAAAAGCATTACTGACAAGGTAGAAGATTTTCATAGTATAACAGTCTAGGAGCTAGCAACGTTTTGGAGTGACGATTGTCGGTCTGACAGTTTTTAGATAGCTTTTTTCCTCACTCTTCTGGACATTAATCTGGATATCTGGCTGGCGGTAGAAGTTGATTTCATTTGTGCGCATCGTTTCTTTGCTAGTAAAAGTGTGAGTTTTTCACATTTGTTACCGAATAGAGTTCGGTCAAGCAGTCGAGTGCGGAATACATTTTTATGATACAAGCGCGAAAGGCATTGATACAAATTCAAAATTCAAAAACGAGCCACGAAATAGCCAGTTTCTGATTGAACGAGTGTTAGAAAAACTGTTGATTGACAGAACTGTTTTCTCTGTCACAAATTTGACAAATAGTAAATGAATCCATGACAGGATGTCAACATGTCATTAATAAATATTATCATGAAAATTGTGTTGAAATCAACTATTTTAACATGATTATGTTCTACGAGATCTGGCAGGATGAATGCATTTGTCACAAAATTAGAGAAAAGGCAATCTCCAAATAAGTTAGGAACGATAATTTTCCTACTAGCGTGAATGAAACACTTTCACAAAGAGTACTCCCATTATACTGACATTATCAAAAATTTACGTTCACTGCATAGAGACATGATATCTCGTAGCTCATAGAGACATTAAACTTTTATCATTAGCGCATAGATACCTGCCAAATTTTATGATCGACGGTACTCTTTAATATTCAACATTTAAATTAGAGTCAGGCACAGTGTTAACAATAAGGAAAATTCCTGGCAATAATAGATGCATGTTTCGAGAAGTCTGATAGATGTCATGAAGATGCATCAAAATGACCTTATAATTCTTCATTCCAGCGTGTTGTCTTTGAAAACTACATTTGGTCATTTTCTTTTTTGGAGAAAAAATGACCATGAACTCATGCAGTTTTTAGACAACACGCTGTCATGCAAAAGTATCGGTAATTTTGATGCACTTATGCAATTACTTCCGAAAATTTACCGTGTTTCCAGGTGTCAAACTATTCATAATGATGTTTTGTACAATCCTGCTGGGTGCAAATTTATGTTTTTTCTGTACTATAACCTACGTAAATTCCAAAAATTGTCCTGAAAGTGAAGTAGAAAGACTGGTTGTATGAAAAATCCACTTCTTTCCAATGCAACCGCGGTTTCCTTAATTGCGTATCAGGAAACGAGACCCGAGTGAAAAAAAAAAACGTACGTACAATTCGTACAAATTACAAATTAATTTAGTGGGAATCGAATAAATGAGTCACGTTCGCACCGCCAGCAGATGGCAATCAGAACGTCGATTAGCGCGGACTAAATTGATTGAATCAAAGCGAATCGATTATTTCAATACGATTATATATTTATGGAGGAAATCCTTGAGTCGACAACGACCGGTTCGGGTAGCTGCTTTCGCGGGAAAAAAAACTCGCAGATATTCCAGGGAACGACTCCAATCCGCGTTTTAATTGAGCTAAAAAAATGCGGCAGAAGTCGAGATTTACGATGCAGTCGACTAAATACAGTCGCTGATCTGTAAACTCTGACGTAGGGTGGTGGATGAAAATTGTAAATCACGATATTAACTTACCCCCGACCACGAGCAACCCACACTGCATTTTTAACCTGGAAATGGAAAACATTGAAAAAATCCTGATATAACAGAATACAACCTGATATTCTACCTATTCGATTTTAATAGCGCATCTGTTTGATTATTTGCTTTACAACTATGGTGGTTCTGTAGGTGGTGTGGTGCATGAGCTTGAATTAATAATAGCTATTGGGTTGCTTAACTCATAACTCATCAGGTTCGAAGAATTAAAGCTTTCGTAGTATTGGCGACAATGGAAATCTAACTGATTGAGCAGCACGGTCAGTAAAAAATTTCCAAGGACATTGGTGATTGTCCGAAAAAAAAATCACAAAAGATTTCGAAAGCTGTTGCCTAAGGCAAAAAGGTTGAGAGTGTTGTTAAAAAAATTTTCAGGCATTTATCATGTTCAATTTATCAATGTTCCATACTGTACATTTATTATTTTGATGAGTTCTCACCAGTAAAAGGTCTCACATTTTACTCTGTGTTTCATCTATGTATATAACACTAATGTATTACTTTCTAAAGCCGTTGTTAATACCAATAGTTATCCTAGTCAACATCTCCATCAAATAATATTAAGATGAGCCAAAATATACGAGTACTTCATCGAAATGCTTGATGAATCACCTTCATTAATAAATCAAATATTGTAGAGCACCCTAGGAAATTGTTACGGTATTCTTATTGTTCATTTATGTAAATATCTTCAAATGAATGCGTGTTCAATTTTTATTTGAAGTTGTGGAAACAATTAGTTTTCCCATACTTCGCTGAATATGTGGATTATGAATTATTTTTGTCGGAGGGTAATTATACCGAGGAGGATGATTCAGTACCACAATTTAAATATGAATACCTACATTGACGACACTATATTCCGGGAAAACTTCGAAAGCGGTCGGCAAGTTTCGTTAACAATCAGTACAGGGTGATTCACTTATCTTGGTAGCCCAAATTTTCTCGATAACGTCCGAATATTTTTTCATTCTGTGAATGGGGTTTCGAACAAGTCAATGTTGTCTTGAGATCTGCGGAAAAAATTAAGACGCCAGGCGTCGCGGCGCTATCAAACTTTTTTTCCATACCGTTCTTATCGGGTCATTCGAAAGATATTTTCATTCTGAATCTTTTTTCGAAAAAATTTTTTTCCATTTCTAACCGCGATCTGCAGCGTTTCTGTATTGTTATAGTATACCTTTAAGTAAAGATATAGATATGATTTTGTGTTTTCAACTCAAGAAGGCTAGTTCTCTAAAAAATGTGCTTGTTCAAATAAGACAAAATATGTGGCTATAGTAAGATGGGGCTCCATGCCACAACGCTGCCATTATGGAGAGATATTTAGATCGTCAATTCCCAAATAAATAGTTAGGAACCAATGTACCCATCAGATATCGTCAGACCTAAAGCCCATAGATTACCCTGAAAAATATTGTATACTGTTTCTAATAACTTGGACAATTTGAATATAAAGATAAGAAACGCATGTGCCCAAGTAGACCCTTACCTACATTTTGACCAAAGTACCTCATAATGAAATGGGAAAATGATACTTAGTTCATGTTTGGATCATAATGGCTATATGACCTAGATAAGATTTTATTTCGTTAAATGAAGAAGGCTTTGTAACAATTCATTTCCCTATTCCTATTATAATATTCTTTGAATATTATATTTCATCAACCAACCGTCTTGAGTCTCTCATTTAGAGTACAATTCTGTACAATAATTATGTTCCTCTGCATGTTCGCTATATGTTCCTCTTCCTCTTCGGGGCTACTGCATTATTATTTTCCCCCTCGGGATAGTATCCAGGTTTATCTGACCCCTTGGTAACCCATTTTGCCTTATCGCGTCTTACAAAATATTTTTCAGGATTTCCACGCGCAAAATTCTGATTGTCAAATCTATAAATAACACAAAATGTCAATTGTTCAATAATCATATGAAATACGTAACTATTTCTTCATATTATAGACAATATGAAATATTCTTTATTAAACAGTGATGCAACTCAGTAGTACGAACTGCTTTTACGAACTCTAACATGTCACGCACCACAGATTCGCCATTCATCTGAATTATCACCTGCTCTATTCGAAGATGCAATATTTACTGCGAGTTATACTACCACTCTCCAAATGGTCCTGCTTATTTTCGAAGATTGCCCCATATCCCGTTTTGGCACCTACTTCTCATATTAGTGTTTTCTGAGTTCCAATATTGTGCAGTTCTGCGACTCGGAAACCAAAGTTGAATCCTGAATTGAGACTATGATATTTTTTGTCAGATCAATATATCATTACTCATGAATGATTAGGGAAATTAATTAATTTGTTGAGATCCCCAAAAACAACCGGTTGGAAATGAATTGGCCACGGTTGGTCGGCCACAATCATCCATCCCATTTTTTCAATTTGTTTGAAATGTTGAGAATTAATTATTTTCATGCATAAACATGTACATCGATATCTCGCCGAAAACACATAATTATAACACAACGGACTGACAGATAAAAATGTTGAGTCGAACAATTTACATCTTGTTCTATTATTTGAGCCCGATATCGATCTGGCATGAATGTTTAATGTCTGAAATGATGCCCGGACAATGCTTTCAGTTAAATAACTGGTTCACGAGTACCGTCCTAGGATGACGTAAAACGGATATCCCATCAGAATAAATTAGCTGACTAACATATTCAGATTTTTCCCGATTAAATAAGGCATATATGCGAGGGGATTTATTGGTGTGAAGCAACACGGCTTAAGGGGCCTTGCCAGTCCTGTTCTTGACCCGCGACTCCGTGGTAATAGTCCTAGCGATAATTGTTATAGTTCACCATCAATCTTCTGCTCCGTTCCTGAAGATTGGTTACAACCGTAACAAATTGGCTCATCTCGAGCTTTCCCCACTTTATCTTTCCCGCTTTGACATGACATCGGAGGAAGTCACGACTTTGACTTTTTTCGGGATATTGAAGGACCATTATCCGGAGTGGAAAAACGGAACCCTTGAAGAATTCTGCCGATACAGTTAATGAATCGAAATCGAGAACTAATCGAGAAACAATGGAACTAGACTTACGCACATTTCTTTCACTTTGAGAAAAACAAAATTTCAAGTAAAAACACTTTGGATGCTTCCGATCGAAGTGGAACGATTCGAAAAAAAATTAAAACGAATTGTTGAACCGAAAATAAATTGGGTACCTGATAAACTTCTTATTAGGGACAAGAAAAAAAAACACAGAAAAAAGGAAGAAGTTGAAAAGAGAAAGACACGGCTGAATTGTGTAAACATATAGGATATCCAACTAATGAAGCATCTAAGATACAGAGTGTTCTACAAGCTCTATGACAAAGTTTGACAGACGGTAGCTGTGCTTATTCTGAATCTTTTTTTCCCTATGAACATATATCCAATTCGTTTTTGTTTAGATGATACAAGCATCTGAAAAATTGTAGATGGAAATTTTGAGGATATTTAAAATGTTCAAAATGTCCACTTTCAGCTTAAATTCAAGCTTGACATCGACGAAACCAAAGATGCCGTTACTCAGTGGATCAGATTTGGGTCGTTTCGTATTTGATTCATTGCCTCTTGAATTTTATCAAGTAATTGTTGATGCGATTGGATTTCAACATGATGAACAAGCTGCTCCAAATGTCCCCATGTATAAAAATCTAAGGGATTTGGATCACGCGAACGAGGTTGTTCTGGTTTGAAATTGTTCAGGGTGGGCAAAATTGGTGATAGCTGAACTACAACTTTTTAACCGTGAGAGATAGAGGAAAATGACACGTTACGGTGGACTTTTTTAGAGAAACTCATAATGTCATTAACTGCATTCCTCTATCTTCTTTTGTTTTCGAGTTATTGGCCAAAATTGAAATTTTGGCGATTTCATCTTTGGCCATTATCTCCGTTTCTGTTTGTGCTAGGATGTTGAAATGAAAACATCAGGCACTTTTTTCATGGCAATCCAGTAGCGTACTTTGTTTTTTCCCAAGAGGTTTCCTCGCTGATATATAAAGTTGTGTGTTTCCTTATGGAAACAATAGTTTGAAATGGCTTAGAAAGAATCGCCATTTTTTTCCCGTTTCAGAAATATACATACATCATACATCGCCCTCAGATTCGTTCAGATATCATGATAAATATAGTTTGTATTTGAAATTTGAATTATTGAGTTTTAAGTAGGTTGAAGCACAGAATAATATGTCTCTTCGCATGGTGTCATTATTATTTTGAAATTAAATACTTGATCAAATTCTCCGTGGTTTGATCTCTGTTTGGAACAACTGTTAATTATTAGAATTTGAAGTCATTATTTCCGGCAATATGGGAATTTACGAGAACTATGAGATATATGATATGTGAAATGTTTCATTTTAGCGGCAATAATGATCAAACCACGGTGAATTGAATTAAGTATTCAATTGCAAAATGATAATGACACCATGTGTAGAGACATATTATTCTGTGATTCAGCCTACTTAATACTCAATTATTCAAATATACTATATTTTTCATGTTAACTGAATGATTCTGAGGGCGATGTATGATATATTTTTGAAACGGGAAAAAATGGCGATTCTTTCTAAGCCATCTCAAACTATTGTTTCCATAAGAAAAATCACATCTTTTTTGAATAGCTCAGCAAGGAAACCTCTTGAGAAAAAACAAAGTACGCTACTGGATTGCATTGAAAAAAATGCCTGTACAAGGTTTTCATTTCAACATCTTAGCACAAACAGAAACGGAGATAATGTCCAAAGTTGAAATCGCCCAAATTTCAATTTTGGCCTATAACTCGAAAACAAAAGACGATAGTGAAATTCAGTTGGTGGCATTATCGGTTTCTTTTAAAAAGAACATCGTAACGTGTCATTCATTTTCCTCTATCTCTCACGGTTAAAAAGTTGTAGTTCAAATATTACCAATTTTGCCCATCCTGTACATATTGTATCAATCATTTCAAGCATACTCATGGTTTATATTTTTTCCTTAGTTTCTCCTGTTATATTTTAGATTAATGTGGCACTTAATGACAAAAAATTTGATTTTCGGTTTTTTGGCAGTAGCATCCAAGTACGAAATGAGAGATCCTGTATACTATCATATACTAGAAATCTTTATGATCATATGAATCTAACGATGTCTGATATTTCATCTTCTTTATTCCGCGATGTAGAGAACATTGAATTTGATAAAATTCCAATTATCAGAATCACTCTCGTATACATACATAGTTACATTGCATCGAGTTTCAAGAAAGAAATTTTAAAATGCCTTCGAACCATTTGTTTTCTTTCGAAAGTAGAAGTATTTTATGAAGATTTCACAGGATACTGATGATGTCAAATAAGGCTGAAACACTGACAAAATCTGTTTTAATTTCTCTAGCCTCATGATAAAAGATCTGTAAGCCTATGAATTGAGAATGGTATTCATTCCGATAATTACAATTTTAAATTTATCTATATTTCAAAAGTGTTCTCGGTATTGCCTCAGTAAGGTAAAGAAATTTTTTCATTTGTTCTTTTCCTTAGAAATACCTTGAAACTATGTTGGCATTCAGTTTCAATTGGATACAAGTGAATAATCAATTGATGCAAGGGGCATAATCTGAAACAATTTGAAAAAGGGAAGATGCAAGCAATAGGTCTATAATTTCTATTATCAAAAGTTCTTCATGAATACACGACAAATACCTAAAACTCCATATTTCAGAAAATCACTCAGTTAAATGGCGAAATTTTTTTATTCGAAAAGACCCAAGCAAACTGAATCAATCATATGCTTCCAATTGTTTTTTTAAATTATCATGATCAACCTGAAAGTTCTTTGAAAGGGTCTCAACAATGCACTATTTCAATTCTTCATATACCAAAATTCAAATAACAATGAGATGAGTGAATAATGAGTTTTGATTTCCATATTTGAAAACATTTTCAGTCACCATAATTGTTCAGGAATTCAACCGTCTTTATCATGTTAGGTTCAAGACATGATTTTGCGATCCGTGCGCGTTGATATAGATTCGAATCCAATAGGTGTTACAGAATTTGATTAACTGAAAGAAAGAAAAGGGAAAACCAAAGAAATAACTTTGCGTCAAATTGGTTCTTCCCAATTAATTCGAGATGTTGCCTTATCTGAAATCAATTCTTTGCTCGCTGGTGTCCCATTTCGATTAGTTGCACGAGTGAGGACTTACATGATAATATTGGAATTTTTGACAGAAACTCATCAAGTTACCTAGTCGAAAACGTGTCTTCATTACTCATCATTCCGACCATAATCCGTTGAACTCTGGATGTTCTATCTGTATTGACTTTGATAATTTTGTATCGCTTCGGACACTATGACCGGCAGATCAAGAGGCGCTATTTGCTCATCAGGGTTATTGGAATTTAACAGACGGATCACGTGTGCCACCTAGGAACTTTTCGTATCTCTTAAATTAAGGAAACTTACTGATTACGACAGCTAAGCTCACTGACGCTTTTTAGTCATCCAGAGTTACACAAATAATTTATCATTGAAAAGGTACCGAATGTCTTCATGATGATCTATGAACAGTTTCGTATTTTTCTACTCATTTTCAATTTTATTTTCAGGATTGTGGCATTAGCGCACTCTGCAAGAGACTAGAAATCCTAAAAGATTTTTTCGACTACCTTGATCAAAAACATCATTTTCAGCTGATCAGGAGGCAGGAAAATGATCTTTTCTTGTCCGGGGTGCAAAGATTTTTCCTCCCCCTGAATTTTTGAACAAATATTTGTCTAGGAAAAAGAATAAAACGGTAAACAAAAAAAATTCTTTCCTTTTACGGAGGCCACACCGATAACATTTTTGAAACATAGATGAATTCAAAATAGTAATCATCGAAATGAACACCATTTTCAATTCCCAGGCTCAGAGATCTTTTATCATGAGGTTGGAGAAATGATATTAGATTTTGTCACTGAGATGAGCGATATACCGGGAATTGAAAATGGTGTTCATTTCGATGATTACTATTTTGAATTCATCTATGTTTCAAAAATATTTGTCTCTTATGAATTCTTTAAGTAGAATTTATGAAGATAACATTATTACTTAATAGTATTCATTTCTATAAATAATATTCGACAACAATAAATAGGATAATGAAAAACTCAACGATTGAATGTACAATTCTCCAATTTATCAAAAACGATATTTCTAGAAAATCTAGGTATTTATCATTTTTTGACGATGGCGTTTACTCGCAAGATTATTTTCTAATCAAGGAAGTTATCAGTATCCGCTGGGCCTTAGGAGAACTTGACATTGAATTAAATTGCTGACCAGTAATTATTTGACCGATTATTTTAATTTTAGGAAGGTTGCAATATTTGACATTTTGTTTTTTCCAATTACGTTCATAGATAATTTTCCTTTATAATAATTGATAAAAATCTAGAATCGGGTGTTTTCAGCTGTCGTGAGTTCTAATATTTTTGATATAAAGCCAAGATGGACACTTCGCTGATTGTTTCATTAGTAACAATGAATGTTCGTCTTCACCAGACGGGAGTTTCAGTGACAAAATTCATGTCCTATGATATGAATACTTATTTGGTTCTATCTTAAAACTTGAATTAATCTGTTGTTGAATTCCATCTCATCAACCTCTGGACTCCTAAATCTTTTCTTCTAATTTTCTAGGACAAAAATAGTATTGTTAAAAAAACATAGAATCAAAGTACTTTTAATGCTGGGATGCAAAGACAGTGTGTGTATACTGTGCGTTTTATTCACGAAAGATAACCGGAAAATTTCAAATTGAGTCAAGGATTCCCGTGTATTGAACGACAATAATAATAAACCGTCTTTATTAGGTGAAAGTTAAGCTGCCTGCTATTCTTACACTTTTACCTATCAAGAAAAAAATTACACACAAAAGATCCGACGAAAAAAGAATTTGGATTGTGAACGTTCCATTATTTCTGCAGAAAAATGGTTTCAGTGGTCCAAAATTATGATATGTTAAGAGGCACAATAATATTTCATTTCACTGTGAAAAACTAAAAACAGTCGAATTTCATTTTCCATGTTTATTTCGAATTATTGCTGGGAAATTTTTAAATTTAATTTTTTCAAGAGACGATTAAGTTCTTCGTGATAACCACGCAATTGAATAAACACAAAGATTATGAGGGAATTCTATGTTCCGAACCAACTGATGGTAAATTTTTTCATTTGAATAACGGAAGTTGGATACGATAGTAGCCAAGGGAATGAAGGTGACCCTCGAGAATAACCCTCAATTTTATTGCCAGATAATTAGGCTAACTGAAAATCAATTGGAGGATTCCAGTTTTTTTTCATTTATTGATTGAGGAATTATTAATTTCATTTTAAACTTTGAGAGTTTCGTCTCATCTCGAAAATTTTTTTGAAGTGTAGTTGTCTGAAATTTTCAATACATAGGCGTACCTGTCTTAATCGTGAAGTAATTCGGGTCTATAGAGGTTCGAAATGAGCAATTTACCTACTGTGTTTTAGGCAAAGTATATACTCAAATAAGTTAATAAATTGAGGAAATAAGGTACACTCTATATTTTCATCATACTGAAAAAAAATTAATTAATAACTTTTTAATCCTGCAATGTGTCCAGATATCGCAATCCAAATGACTTTAAGATATCTACTCGTGAAACTGAAACATTTTGAATCTTTAATCGAACATTAATATAAATATGAAATGAGATGATTAGCCTCTCAAGGATTGCCGTTCTGAAAATAATGATGATGAACACGCAGATTGTAGGTTTTGTGGGCTATTGTCATCAGCGCAGTTACGCGGTTGAGTGGACATAATGACAATGATTGTATTTTTATATGGATAAGAGTAAAAATAGTTCAAATTTTTTTTGCGATGAAGTGAAGTCAGTTGACTGATACGGCATGATCAACACTTTAAGTTCAATGAAATATAAGATGTTCTATATATATATCGAAATGTGTTATAATATATACATTTTCCATTCAGGGTATTTCTGTTTCTTCAACTGTAGTTTTGTATTATTAGTTGTTTCATCAAGAACCCAGGTGCTTCTCTTAAAGCACCTAACCTGAAATTTAATCATTTTCTTACTATTCTGTATTTACAGGATACTAGTATATGACATGCCAATACGAAACAGACTACCAGTACAGTACACAGCTGATGATGCGACGATACTGTTAGAGGAAAATTCACTTAGGATTTGGTTGAAAAATTGGTAAGTCAAGACACTGAAATCTTTGATAAAGATGGCCTCGCCACTCAACAAGAAAGAAAGAAGCTGAAAACCCGATATACCACATAGTATCGACAAGTGAGGAGGAAGTAGAAATATTTGCGGAAAAATTCAAACTCAAAGAAAGCAATGAAGTAGACCTCATTGTGAAACTAGCCCACGAGAATAAATTGAGAACATCACGACAGAAGAAATTGAAAAACAGACAAGCCCTAGGAAATTCTCAACCAAGCACCGAAGAACCTGCCTTTAGAACCTCATCATTAAATTAAGGAGATAGCAACTGCATCACGAATTTGGAGTTGGAAAAGAACATCGGACAATAGATCAGCTCGCGCGTACGAAATAAAAAAAACAAAATAATCACAAAACCTAGAGCTCTTTCCTCAGATATAAAAAAGCATGTGACAAGATGTGGTATAGAATATTGATCCACAAAATTAAAGAACTAGAGTTTCCCTGAAAAACTCCTAGTTAGGAATAGAAAGTTCCAAGAAGACATTGACAGCAGAAGATCAACAACAAAAAATATCGAAGCAGGCGTCCAATGAAATATGTCAGATTTGACACTAAAACGAGGAGCAAGAAAGTTAAATTTGCACACTATACTACTTTATACTACTCCTCTCGTTAAAAAAAAGGCGTAAGAAACCAAGCGCAGAGCAATATTTTGAGAAATGGAGATTCAAGGTGAACGCAAATAAGACTGTTGTTATAATAATCAATCTGACAAAACGCAGAAGGCAACAAGAAAAATGAACATAAACAAAAAATTTAGAATAGCACTTGCTTCATCGTACATCAACAACAAACAGATCAGAGAAAAACTGAAAATAAAAACTATAAACGAAATAGTACTCGAAAGAACGAAAATGTTTTGAATAATGAACATAGCCACGTCCAAAGAAAGAAGATACTAGAAACTCCTGTCAGAAAAACTGGAAAACGAGGGTATACACACTTAGATAATTACAAGTCGAAAAGAACAGGAAAAATGAGATGAGAGAATTATGAAAAAAATGTTGGATACTCATATATAGACTGATGATCTCAAGGTTATAATGAATAGAATCTCAAAATAGGTTTATACCGAAATAATACATCTGACCCAATTTATCAACACATTCGTTCAGGTAGGCGAATGGTGTTCAAGGCAAGGAGATACTTGTCATATCTTTCAAATACAAAACCTACTGATCCTCACCAGAGCGATACAACTCAATGCAAGCCTACAAACGGTCGTTTTCGATAACTGATATATCTACCGAAACGCGAGGAAGAATAGATAGATATACTGAGCATTTGAACATTTCATTCACATCATGCATAGTAGGACCTAGGTAACTATTTGAAGTCCATCCATCATAAGAGAATAGAGGTAATAACGTCCACTTTGTTGCTCTTAAACGAGTTATTAAAAGCAGAAATCGGTCCAACTAACCTGCTGTTTATTCTCCTCAACGTACCGAAATGTTCCAGATAAAAACTCTCTAGACAATTGAAAAAGAAAAGGGTAGGTCTTAATTCATAGCCAGCACTTACTTATTTGTCAGAACCTGTATTTCAGTTTCCTCAATAATAGGCTGAAGCAGGTTGATTGTCATATCTTAAGGGTTGCCTGTTGAAAGGACAGAACTTAAAGAATTCACTTAAAAATTTGATTTAGTCAATGATTATTTCTTTTCTGCTTATTTGAAATATTTTCAGCCAGCTCTGCGGCATTATTTCTTGTATTGAAAAGCGCCAACAACTTGGATATTTCATTTGAAAATCAAAAAAACCGAAATAAAAAACTTTTAAAAACGAATTACTGCGTTTGTGGTTTGGTCCCGCCTCTTTTCAGCGTTCATGCATTGGGTCACATTGGGTGTAGTATGTAAGATTTCACAATTTCGCTCAATATTAGAATTTTGCTCACTCACGAACGCCAAGTCCAGGTAACGAATTAAACTATTCTTAGAAAATGGTGTAAAGTTTTATATTCGTTTGAACAGAATAATTATTATAATTAACTTTGTGAATGAAGTGCAGTTGTGTAATTTGTTTGTACAAGTTTATTTCATTCTAGTGATCTATAATCGTTCCTACTGCTTTTTTTGTTATTTACTCAACTCTTAACCTATTACTAACTTTTTCTGCAAACCCAAATATGTTATCAGGTCTGCTGAATGAAATTATCACCAGTTAAATCCAATTAATTCTGACAAATATACATTTTAAAAATATTTGCTAGTTACACTTAATATTCCTGATCTTTTCTGTTGATAGGGACGTTTCGAAGGCATTCGGCTGCAGTCTTCAGGGTATTGTTGTTGATCCTGATAGGGGTCCGGTGTTTGCCAAACTTGATCTGTCTGCACTTCTGAGCTCTATACTTTTTCAATTTTGTTTTTATAGTGTGGGGATTCGAACGCCAGTCATTCGAGGTGCAATTTCCAAAATTCCACTCATTGTACCCACTGGATTACCGAAGCATGAAATTATCATATAATTTTAGTTATATATCAAATAAAATTTTCGTGGTAGCGATAACATTGACTTCATCTATCTCTTCCTTCCTTAGGCCGAGTTCTTCCTCCTCAATTCAGATCTTACTTTTGGCACCCAGACATTCTTTATTTCCAGAAAGGGCGTACTGATTTGGTTAGGAGTTATGTCTATGAAGGTTGCTTTTTTCTATTTCTTACTTCTCCATCCTTCCTCCTGTGTTGTTGTGGTCCTTGTTCCAAACATGTTGGTCTAGCGTGGATTTCTCTGTTTCTCCCGGTTGAGCTTGTTTTTGATTCTAACTTTCAGGAATCGTTCAGTGCCCCCATGTAATATCTGTCACACTCACTTGATATTTCATATTAGACGCAATCATTAGTTCCTTGATTCTCGTTTTCAGGTGTTCCCTTTGTGAGGTTTCCTTTGACAGTATCCTTGGTCTTATATCTCTTACTAACCTTTTTTCTCGAAAAGCCCCTTAATATATGGTATGACCGTGATTATGGTTTTGGTAGGTCCATTGTCTATTTGTTGGTGCTCTGTGCCTCTGCTCTCGGTTCTTTGGATATCTAAAGTATTTTCTTGCGGTAGCCGTTTTTCTTGAGGGTTTTTGTTACGTTGTTGAACTCTTCATTACCTACTCCTAATTCAGTGTTCAGATTGTGGTTCGAGTAGAAGTGTAGATATTAGTCCATGTTTGTTGCTTTTCTGCAGACTGTGGTCTTCTGTTTGTGAACCAGTACATCGAAGAAAAGTAGTCGGTTTACCACTTCGAATTCTATAGTAAATTAAATCGATTCAAATTATGTCATTACCAAGAATATCTCCTTCACAATCACCTATGCCCATCCTTACTTTAGATTTTCTAATGTGTTTTCAAATTCATGTTTGATATGACAAAATTCGTTTTCTACACAAAATGTCTTTCAGAAGATTCAGTAATAGGTATGAAGGTTGAAAAATCTTCTCTTCCAAATTTTGACATTAAAAGTGACCTTTTTCAGAAATGATTAATATTATGAAACGTCTTATATACTTCGTGTAACTACTTCACAAAGTAAATGTAAAATATTAAGTAGGAGTGGTGACTAAAATTTGTAATAAAAAAATTGCATTTATTCAACTGTTATAACACAAGAAAAAAAACATCTAATTCAAATTAATAACTATTTATTTCAATTGCGCAACTTCGTCTGCTCAAATAATTAAAATTATTGTTATTATTATTAGTCCCATCTTATTTTCAAACACGAAAAATCTAGCCTAGATCCTGATTGCCACACCCCCTACCAGATCCAATTGAATTTCCCTAACTTTTCGTATATATACGTCCTATACTGAAATAACTGAAACTATATTCCGGTTTCTTATGTCAGGTCTTCTTCTTCTCGGCGTCGCAAATTGAAATTAACCAAGTTGACCTCACTTTGAGGTAAGTTGTATCTATCACAAAAGATCAACATTTTGTTTTGTGCAAACTTTTCATCGTCCTCACTTGAAGAAATTATTAAAATCATGAAATAGATGTAACGATGTTATAAATAATGCGAAATCAATTTTAAAACATCGATGTCCAATTGTCAAACATCGATGCGTTTTTACGCAGGGGCCTTTCTTCTATTATTTGAAAAAATTTTCTAATCGTTTCTTGTTTCAGAGACTGGAAGAGAAAACCCAAATTAAGTTTTCAGAGTAAAAGAAACAATTGGAAAAATTTCTCAAATAATAAAGAACCTTCAATTAAATTCACAATGGAGTTAAAACAAAATATTGTACTGTCCTTCTTGGATATTTCGATAAGAAAATTTTCAAGTCATTTTGAAACAAGTGTGTTCAGAAAAAATACACACAAATCGATATCTTAATTTTTATTCTAATCATCAAATAATTATTAAAACACTTATTATGAAAACACTTTCTGATAGAGCTCAATTAATTTCATCAACAACTGAAAAACGAAATAAATTTCATTCAAAATATTCTTGAGGATAAAGAGTTTCTCGAGGAATTTCATAAAAAAAAATATTTCAAATTTAGAGATAATAATTTTGCATCAAAACGATAATAACAATCAGTTATCAATTTTAATAAATTTGATTGCTTATGTTCATAGACTTTCAGGTTCTAAATTCAACAGAAGAACTGTTTTCAAAACAAAAAATGATTTACGATCTATTTGAACATAAACTAAACCTTTGAATGAGAACCAGAATCAAGAAATTGTATTTACAATATTCCCTGTATTCCTTTTTATAAAGGAGAAACTGCAAAAAGAGGACATAACTTGAAATGTCACTTTCACAAATTATCACCGGAGCCTATAATGACATGGATAACAGAACATGATACATACTCGATGTTCATCGAATATTTAAGTAATTATTCATTATTAATTGATAACATTTTTTTGTGCAAACTTTGCATCGTCCTCACTTAAAGAAATTAATGAAATCAAGAAATAAATGTAATGATGTTATAAATAATGCAAAATCAATTTTAAAACATCGATGTTTAATTGTCAAACATCGATGATCATCGAAAATCCATGGTAGTCGATCACCTCTATCTCTATGGAAAAACTATATTAATTACCTTGCAATTTTATATTTTCTCACCTTTTAAACCTTTCCTGGAATTCCACGAATAAGTCAAGACCAAAATTAGCCAAATTGTTCCAGCCGTTTTCAAATTTTATCGTACTTAACGCACAGCAATTCACTTTTATATATTAAAGAACAAAGAAGATATCGATGCCACTGTCAGCTAATAGAGTGGCAGAACTTCTTCTGAAGCAGTGGCCAGTATATAGAACAGCATTTGAAAATCCAAGAAATTGTCGATACTTTTTGGCAAACTGCTAAACGTATTAATTCCTACAGGCTTCTGGTACGTTTTTCATTTACATATTCAACGAATAATCTGTTGTGTTCAAGGTTCTGAGGAAGCAATTTAATATGCATATTGCTTTTTTAAAATTTCATAAAAACTCATATTTTCAATGTTATCAGTACTAATGGCATTCTGACGTATAACTTCATGGAAGTTACGAATTCTGATGGTCGTTCTTCTAAAGAGTGAAAACTTTTCGTGGACAGTTGTGTGAAAATTATGCACACCTATTCAATATAGAACTACCAAATCGGATCTCACAAATGTTGCATATTATTCAAAGGGCTGACATCAGAAAAAAGTATGATTTCATTAAGCAAATTCATAAGTGTTCAAGTACGCATTCGGAACTGAAAACACGTCATTCATAACTTCCCTATGTGTGACATTTGGGGTGACGTTCTTCAGTTCGCTAGTGGTCCATTCATTGCTATGAATTCTTTTGAGTAATTGCACTTAGAGTGTTCTTACAAGCGGGTAAACCAGTTTTTTTCAATTGATTATGTGTCATTGCCCTTCGTGAATTATTTTTCCCATGCAGCAAATGCGGTGAGTTCAACACTGGACAAAACATACAGAATGCTTCCATTTAATCTAATAGGGCTCTCCAATGAATTCATGCGTTTTGAAAAGGCACAGCTGACGAGCCCTGATAAAGAAGAGGTGATAGTAAAAATTGTGATCAAAAGAACTTCTCAGTATTCCCAACGCAGTGGTGTAGGAGCGGGTAGGACGAAGCGCTTGATTACACGCTTTTGGTATTTGAACATTGATGGAAACAACCCATGTTCAATTCAAGATTTTTCTACCTAGTTCATTTGCAAGTCGGATTGAGTAGCAATGAACAACTAATTATTTATATCTTTATTTACTGAAACATCAACAGTTTGCATGTGGCAGACAAGAGAAACTTTAGGATCTCGAAAGTTACGAATCAAATCAGACAAAAATATAAGCATAAAAATATTAAACAATGTATTAACGAATAGTTCAAGCCTTTCAAGACTAGATATAAGACATTGAGAGTCTTACGGGCATATTAGTCGTGGTCTATTAGGAATTATTTCCCTGACGTTTTGCCTACATCTGCGGTAGGCATTTTCAGAGGTTGCTTGATTTGAATATTTTAAAACTTTCTGTTCTCAATAGGGTACTCAGAGAATTCAATGAACTATCTAGACAATTAAAGGATGCAGAGAACTTTAATACTTCAAAAAAACTTTTGATCAGATATATGAAAGAATAAAATGTACATAAATCTATGTAAAAATAGCTAATGCTAATAAAGATTATTATTATTATTATTTTAACTCGACCGTTGAGTTACTGACTCTGTTGCCGAGTTCTATCCGAAGCTGTTATTTACCACCGTGATTGGCTGGAGAAGGACGTGAGTTTACGTTCGCGATGTTGATTGGCACATCGCTCAGACCCCGTATTGGCTTGATTCGGGTCTTGTCTAATACTAGCTACACCAAAAATGTTCTTGGTGTGGCCTCCGTAAAGGCAAAGAATTTTTTTTTCTTATTATAATATATCATAGAATTGAGAATCAAAAATTGAATGAAATCTGATATGAGAATCAGTTTTTCATACTTTACTAGAGTGATCCATTTGAGTTTCTGACACGAAATTGTAATTCTGCAGTTGAAATTACCATAATCATTGGTGTTAGTGTGGCAGTAGAATATGTTAAATTGGAAAAAAACAAGGGGCACACTAAACTGAAATTAGTCATAACTTGCATAACTCTGATATCTCAAAAAATGTTAGTTCACTTTGGCTTTGAAGTCCGTTCCTTTTCTGAGTTTTTGAATTTAAATTAATTTCAAAAATTTACTCTCAAACATAATATTTATTCAAATGCTGATTTACGAAACGTCTGTTTTTTTCTATGTTCATAGAGCTGACCCTCTTAACAAAGTTTCACCAAGAAAATTAATTATCAAAGTTAAAAATTTTTTACTAGTTATTAAGAGATTATCAATTTAAGAATTGGAAAAACTCTTTCAAAATGAATTGAACCAAACGATAGAATTCATCGATATATTTTTCTTTCATGGCGAGGAGAAGGCGAATGCTCAAAAGTACCATCATCTAAATATCTCCTACGATAATTTTTTATGTAAATTTTTTATATTTATTCTTTTTATGGGAAAGTTAAAATAATACAATACATATCAGCTCCCCAGAGGTAAAGTGTGTTAAGTCACAATATCAAAATCAGACAAAACAGCGATTTTTCAGTTCCATTATTGTTTCAAAGAATGTTTACTGCCATTATTTGGTGACTAGGTGACTTGATATACCCAGGGAGTCAAAAATGTGTTCCACTAGCTAGAATTTACTAATGTGGATCCAATATTGTAGATAGTTCGTGTCTGAAAAAAATGTGACTTAATACACTTCTCCTCTGAGGTGCTGATATTGAAACAAAAAATACCTAGCTGAGGTTAGTGCAATGGGATACCATACCTACAGTTCTGGGTGGTAAATGATGTTAAGGAAAAACCACACCAAAAAAAAAACCTGCCTTTCCTTGTTAAAAAAATTACCAGAAATATTATATATCACATGATCCTGAAGGACATCTACGTGATCTGGAAGAACATCTTCATGTAATTCTTCTATGAACACAGAAAACCAGATTTCTTTCCGAAAGTCTTGATCTGAAATGAAAAAAAGGAGAAAAAAACAATTATCCATAATAAATTAAATTTTTTTCAAATCAACCATTAATTTCAAAATGCATTCGTTACTTCATGTATAGCCTCGAATCCACCATTAATAAATGGGACATGTTTTATTGTATCATAAACTTCCCCACACTTACAACTGTGTCTCTCAACCAAATTCCATTTGAAAAGCATTCTAATGCATCATTATGGAGGTCCCTTGCACTAAATGTACTAGCACTTTGGCGTCGTCTGTCCAAAATTGAATTAAGTATACAACATTCAGCTAATGATCCTAGAAATCGATGACGAAAATAATATAACCAAAAACAATACAAAATTTCATAAAATCTTATGATGAAGAGAAATCAGTTTCACTAGTTTTTACAAAATATTTCAGTTCGAAGTAAGAAGAATTTAGCATGCAAAAATCCGGAAGCATATTTTTTCATAATTATCATAAGCAGTGTTGACACAGCTGAAGAAATCGTGAGAATCTTAATTCCACCAGAAATCTTAAAATTCTGGCTATTTTTCTGACCTACTTCTTTCGTAGTCTCCGGTCCACGCACCTACGCCACTGTGCCTCCACCGCAGCAGAGTTCCTCGTTCCCGAAGGGATATTCATGCGGCGAGGTTGCCCAGGTGTTCGTGATGAATTGTTTTCACCGTTGCGTCGTAATGACTCCTTTCCAAGTAACGCGTTGGCCTCGAGTAAATGATATTTTTCAATAAATTAACGCGTAATCGACGTATTGCTCGAACCGGCGACGAGCAGCATGGAACTATCTGTTGATTCCGCAGCTTTTCACCTGGATTTCGTCATTCACGGACGATCAGTTTTCCCGACAGTACCTACCTATCTGGCTGTTTGCGGCAGTAATTGGTGCGAGAAGCGCTTCCGGTTTCGATTAACATCCGAGGAATTATTTCGCCACGGAGTTTTTTTTCATTCTGAGCTAGTCGGGAAAATTTATTACGAGAACGGTCAATCAAATTCTTGCCGGTCAGATTCGAAAAATTGTGAAGACTCCTTCGAAATTGATAAAAGATTGAGACAAAGTATTTCACAGATTTTCCTCATCTTGAAGTAAAAAAAGGATATAGAAGACGGCGAGAAAAGGATGGCATTGGATCTGGTCACTTGGTAGAAATGAAAGCAGGGAATAATAATTCATGACGAATATACCTGAAGAAATAATCATCTGAGACAATAATACATATTCCTGAAAACTTTATTTGAGTGTTCTCTCCCAGTTTCTAAAACAAAAAGCAATTGGAAAAATTTCTCAAATAATAAAGAACCTACAATAAAATTCACAATGGAGTTGGAAGAAAATATTGTACTGTCCTTCTTGGATGTTTCGATGAGAAAATTTTCAAATCATTTTGAAACAAACGCACACACAAATCGATATCTAAATTTTTATTCTTATCATCAAATAAGCAATAAAACAGGCTTTCTGATAGAGCTCAATTAATTTCATCAACAATTTTGCGTCAAAACGATAATAACAATCAGTTGTCTTGACAAACCATCAAGAACAACCAATTTTAATAAATTTGATTCTTTGTGTTCATAGACTTCCTGAAGAAATTAACTTATTTGTCAGGGGCCAACGCTTTACAAGAAGAAATTGTTGCCTTACAATGAACAAAAAGAAAACACTTTGAACTCTTAAGCGTAACGGAGTCTTAATCAGACTCCTTCGTCAGACAATTGAATTTTTCATTCAACTTCGTAGAATCGTGACAATATTTTAATTTTTGATTGTCAATCTTGACAATATTTCAATTTTTTGGTTGTCAATCAAAAAATCAAAAAATTGTCACGATTCCACGAAGTTGAATGAAAACTAGTAATTGTCTGAAGAAGTACTTAGTCTGATTTAGACTCCGAAACGTTAAGCTTAAGAATTCAAAGTGTTTTCTTTTAGTTCATTCTGAGGCAACAATCTCTTATTGTAAAGTTTTGGCCCCTGAATAAATTAGTGCCCAAATTTTTACGCAGGGGTCTTTCTTATATCATTCAAAACATTTTTCTAATTGTTTCTTATTTCAGAGACAGGGAGAGAAAACCCAAATTAAGTTTTCAGGAAAATGCAAAGACCTCCCAGACAATATTTCAATAGACACTAGTTTTTTACTGCTCATAATGAAAATAACGAGTTATTCTTCGGAAAATATGACAAAAATATCGAAACCTCAATTTCTAATGCAAAACTTACTCAACCAGTCATGAAACTTCTCGATTTTTTATTCACATGTATCAGAAAAAAAAAATTGAATCATAACACATTTTCAAAATTTCGTCCACCTACTTCGAAACATTTTTCGAATTTTCTCAATATTTCTTGGTTGGTAGATTTCCTTATTTATTCTGGAACAGAATTCTGCGAATATATTGCACAATGAATTCTTGTGTTGGAACAAACCTGGATTATTTTGAATAAAGTCATACAGATTCTTATGAAAGGGCGAACATATTTGATACCTCACATATTATATTTTGCTCGCAGCTAAAGTTATTCTAGAGTATCTCGAGAATGGGTACATTTTTGATATAGGGAATCCTTAAACGACTCTACTTATTTTTTCCTTACAAATTGAAATGTGAGTGAACAAAATACTTTTTCCATTTGCAAAACTGGAATTTTTGCCTTTTTTAGAATTTAAACTTTGACATTCTAACAGTTTTCCTGAATATCTCGAAAATGGTACATTTTAGATATGGGGAACTCAACCTGTTTTCACCTCACTTTCCATTTGAAAAATCGAGTTTTCGGCTTTTTTTGAATTCCAACTTTGACACTCTCATTTTACCTCTCAGTATATCAAAACGGTATTTCTTTTACAAAGTGACGTCGAATATCTTTTCGCTAACCCATTTAAAAAATACATCAAGTTTGGATATACAGGGTGTTCCATTTGAAATAAGAAAGTTACCATTTCCGGTGAAAGAGGAAGTCATTGATATTCAAAAATATATCATAAATGAAGATCTTTTAGGCTTATATTTTCACACAAAATTTGGGAGTGATCGAATTATTATTTCTCCATCAAATTCTTATGGACACTCCCGGTGGCAAACCCTGCATATTATTCTCAAATTTGTGTTAAATTTTAGGATAGAAGCTATCTTGAATCAGAGAAGAGTTTAATATTGGCTGGTGGAATAATATTTTAATTATGAGCCAATGAATTACTAATGTCCTTGATACTTATATCAGAAAAAATAAAAAAAGGCTTGGGTGAAAATGTTGAGAATGGGAAAAGTCGCTTCACTTTGTCTTTGTATTTATATATTGTACATTTCTCCTGAGTTTTTGGTATCATCGCCGGCTTTGATTATACATATAGAGGAATGTTGGAAGCAAAAACTATAAAATTTTCGTATGTAAACAAATATTCTATCTATATTTGATTGTTATCTCAATATTGTGTGATGTAAGATATATACAATTTCCATTTTAAAACCGCTTGAACACAAATAAAAAGTAAAAAAAAATTCAGAATCGTTTGTTCATTTTCACAAGTGCAAGATAGGATTAAATGGAATGTTCTCAATCAAATTTTATACGCAATGTTCATGAACTCACTTTCAAAAATAATTTGGAAAAGCTTTAATTAACAATGAAGTCGGCGGATTTATCTCTATAGTTGAGCCTGTGTGTAGCACGAATGATTCTGCTTAAATTTCATACCACTTGAAGGAAGTAGCATTCATTTTCGAATTCTGCAGAATCTCCTGGATCTGTGCATACAATTTTTTCATCATCAATTGTGAAAACGAATTGTTCTTCTGATTTCGCTACACTTAATGTACAATCAGAAATCCATTAACACACACCACCACCTTAAATAGCATTTAAGATTGGTGGCTAAATTTCGAACCCAGAAAACAAGTGTTTGTTTACAGCAGTCAGCGCCCTCAACGATGGTTGGATTCGCCAATAAACCGCATTCGACCTTATTTGTCTTCACCAGTATCCCACATCTCTCAGGAACAAAGTCTTCAAAAAAACGTATGCCTGCTGGTAAGGTCGTTTTGAGTAACTCATACAAATGACGACATCTAGCAGCGTTACGAGAAAAGTTCTATCTCTCCAATACAAATGCTTGAAAGAACTGCTTTTCTCCTCTTTATTTTAGATTTTAATGTTCCAATTGTATGAGGTATACCCTGAGTTGCAGGAACGTCCATTAAAATTTAATGCTTCCTTCAATCTCCCTCAAACGGAGTATCCATGGATACTCCGTTTAATGGAGGATTAAGGGAGCCTTAAATATAATGGACGTTCCTGCAACTCAGGGATAACCTATTATTCTGGTGGACGATTATTTGAAATAACCAATGAGAGAAGTAGATTAAATGAATTAAATTAAAAATTTAATTATTTAATATTATCTGCACACAATATACAATGTGTCAATGTGAATATTATCTATCACTCACTATTAATCACTAATGAGTAGCAGATTGTTATACGAAATCTCTCACTTTATCATAAAACCTTTTTCAATCACTGTCAAGTGAAATTTCAAATCAACCGATTCGATTCATTCGATTTAAGGTAAGCTTTGTTTAAAGGACAATTAAAGTTTAATGACACCAGCCTTTCTCATCAATCACTCTCTCACTTTTTAGATTCGCATAATATAAATGAGTTATCATTGCAAACTATATTTATTTTGATTCGCGCAGAGCTGATCGAGAAATTCTATATCCAAACCGCTCTGTCGATTATCCAACCATAACAACTGCACTAGAAATTTGGTGAACAGAATATCCGGCATCTCTAATTTAAATATGAACCTCAGCCAAAGTTTCGTTCTTGGATTGCTATCATCAAACCTTCGTTTTACTCGACCAATATCCGAAGTTGGGTAGTTTGATGGAGTGTGGTTCAGAATCTCGATATTCTGTCAGCCATCTATCCCTGTTTCTAATGTAATCAATCGCAGCATTTTTCAACAAATAACTCTGCTCTGATATTTCAGTCACAGTTCTATTATTAACCCTACGGCACAAGATCGGAATAATAATACGAAATCAGATGTTCCATCTCAGCTCGATGCTGTTTTCTCGTTTCAGATGACCGCGAAGGGTCAATACCTGTCTCGAATTTGTTGGATGTGGGCATTTCTTCTCTCGAACCCGCACTGACGCAGGTAGATCGAAATAAGGCAGGGACGTACTGGTTGAATGATGCTCACGACGGATTCTTGACGTGGGATTCATTCAATGTCGCTCTATTCCTATTTTTGGGTTTAGTTCTATGTGCTTGAAAGAGAATTGAATAGGTTTTTGAAACCCTTATGCATTTCATTTTCGATTTATCACAAGATCAGGTATAACGGTACAAGAACTAGGTAGGCTCTTATTTAACGATTTGAAGATCTAATCTATCGACGATTTGCTATTTATATTTATACCTATTGTATGCCACACAAGGACACTAACCACATGTCAGAGTTTCGAGCAAAATTTTATAAGTGATCCTATGAACTTCTCTGAACAAGAATAGGATTTTCCTCATTTATTTTATTTCCATGTTCAATTAGAATCCATATCTTCTTTTCATTTCGACCGAGATATGTCAAAAATAGACTGCAAGTTTTATTCGGTTAGGCAACGTAAAAAGGAAGAAATCAGTTTATTTGATGCATTGGCTCGACAATGGGGGTAATGGGGGTAATTACCCCCCCTACGAAACTAATGACTTTCAAAAAATAAAAAAAATTGTTGTACAATCATTACATAGGAACGTATCAGGACACTATACTATATCGTAAACTTTTTTTCTCTATTTCAGTATCGTAATGAGTTCATTACAGTACTAAAAGTAGTGCTGTAATGAATTCATTACAGCATTGTTCTCAGTTATATTCTTCGTTTTTGGGTTGTCAGTACTGACCTCCGATCCTATCAATTCTCAAATGAAATCAATTCAAATTCCGTAATCTGTCAAATTTCGTGTCACATCAACTCCCAGGATATAATACAAAAGTCACTAATCTGAATTTTTATATGAATTTCGAGAGTCCTTCATAAAACTTGACTGAAATAGAGAAAATATCGTCTGAAACTCGTGGCAGAAGGCAATTCCAACTCTCATGCTTTCTCATATTCGTGTTGGAATAGAAGCCCATTCTGCAACTTGTTTTAGAATATACTAATACCCCCCCAGAAACAAAATTGTTAGCGACGCCCTTGATTTGATGGCCAACGTTTCGTAATTCTATTTTTACATGATCAAGGCTCTTGAAATCATAGTTTATCAAAAGTTGAAAAACAATATCACGGTCAATTGTGATTGTGAATGTAACTTGAAATGAATAAAAACTACAATACTTAAATATAATTGGAAACCACAAATAAAAATACATAAATATAAATAAAAAGTGATGTTTTATCAAATACTCACATTCGCAGTTGTGCTTTCTTTGGTCTTAATAGCAGCTTAACATAATACACTGTGGCCCGGATAAAATGGGAAACTAAGATTTTGATTCAGAGGGTGTTTTTCAGAATTGAATTGAAATTAAAACCACTTTATCTTCTGAACAGAATCACCGATTAATATGAATGGAATGAAGATAGAGATTCCAGAAAACTGCAATCAAATATCATCGGATTTTTATAAATTTGCACAGTTCTAAAAAGTATAATAATAAATTTCATGATTTCTTCGATATCTGCTCAATCTATAAGATTAATTTATTCTCAAGATGAAAATTTTAAAGAAGGTTCATAACGTCATATAATATAATAATGAAATAGAATTCAATTATTTAATTAATATCCTTTTCCCGTTTTACGAATTCACAGGTATATCCTTTTTTCTGAAGAATCTATTAATCTTCAAATCGGTTGGGAGTTAGCTATGGGATCATTAAAGCGACCTTGAATTCTCTCTTTTAAGTCTTGAGGTGAATTTAGCTATTTAGCATGAACATTTTTTCAAGATTTCACCAAACTGTCCAATCCAGCGTATTAAAATCGCATGACCGGAGAAGCATATGAATCGGAGCTTCTGCACCTCTACCAATCCATCAAATCGGAAAATGGTTACTGAACAAATTACGACACCTTTTATCAAACTGCGGCGGAGCTCCATAGTGCTTACCAATTGATAATAAAAATGATTAATAACTTTACCACTACTTCATACCAGCATCGGTTATTATTTTTCAAACAGAAATATTCCCAAAATTGTAAACAGTACCCTTTTAGTATAAAATTAAATTAAAGTTTGAAAATCTAATATCAAAAAATTTATGTTCAATAAAACCTGATTTATCTGGGTTCGTCTCTGATCTCAACTGACATCTTTGTCAGTGTCGTCAATGAATTCAATCAATTGAAGGTATTATTTACCAATATGCTTCGTCAATAATTTCGATTCCGTTTGTAATGACTAATCATAATAATCGCGACCACTAGTTAATAATCCTTGAAAGAGATCAAGGTAATCTGGATGATTCTAAACGACATTTTCGCGAATTAATTTTTTTCAATCTGATTGAAATAATGAATAATTCTAGTCAGTTCTCAAAATTAATAACCCTAAAGAGTGGACTATCGAAGAGCGATATTAGTAACATTTGATAGAAGCTAATTGATTTAAATATTTTTCTTCAGGTAGGCATTAAAATCAATAAAAACTCCATTAAAAAATCATCACCGAAGCATGTTTCTGTTTGATATACGAAGAAGAGAAGTCATAACTTCTCATTCACACCCACATATGGAGCAAGCAGCCCTGGACAAAGTCTGGGTTACAAGTTTAATGACTAATGACACAGCATGTTTGGGTTGAGGAGTTTAGAATTCAAAAGAACCCATCCTTTCAAGACGGTGCCAGACCAGACGAGTTCACGAAGCGAAACGCTGGACGAGTCGTCGAAGAATCAACGGATCCGCTAGACTACCTGCAGTTTAGTTCCACCCTTACGTCTATCTGATCCCTCGTGGCTGTTTTGGTTTCTGTTGTATTATGGAACGATGATTTTTACATATCGGATTCATTAGGTGGTTTTGGTGTGACTTTAAATTGTTGAAACACAACTTGAATAAGTTTATTGGAAATATTATCTCGATGGTGTTGCAATCAATACCAGATTACTTGTTTGGTATACAGGTGTCCTGAAAAGACTACGTCAAATGAAAACGGAAAGTTTCTCAATTTCGAAGATATTTGATGTTTTATGAAAATATAGAATTTTTTCTCTTCAAATACTTTCTCTTTTACTTTCTTGCCATAGGTACAATTGGGTACTTTTCGAATCATTTTTTCGTAAATATTGCTGCATGATTGTTTCAATTTATTCTCTAAAAAATTGCATAAAATCCGATGTAGGGATTCTGAAAGAAATGTTTAAATCACGTTTTGGAAATGTGTTTTTTCGTACCGAATTCGTTCTGCTGTAAAAAAAGCACTGGATCTACGCTGAGAAGTTGCCTATTCTGTGAGGATTTCGAAAAATGAAAATTCTGGCGATAACCCATCCCTCTTCAAAATAAAAAATAATCAAATGTTTAGCGTAAATGGACCATTGCTCAGAAAAACTGGTTTTGTCACCTTTTCCACAAAATCTTTCATTCTGTACACCCTGCTGAAAGTAATCAATCAATTTATTAATAAAATGTTATTTTCGTACCAATTCACTTACTGAGTTAGTTATTACTTTTGATGAGCTGTGCGTACGAGCTAAAATACCTGGAAAATGCAATGAAACCGTCTTAATCGTACACATGTTTCAGTTGAAAGTGACGAAATGCGCGACAAATGTGTATTGTTTTTACAATCAAAATGATAATAATCTTCAGTGTTGGCACATCGAAAACCCGCACAATATAATAATAAGGCGAGATAGCCCAATATCGATTTACGGTGAATTTATGGTCTGGATATTTAATGAAAAAATATTTGGACCGAAAGAATTGCTGCAATAACCAAACAGCACCAACAATTTCGATTTTTTTTGGGAACAATGTACCCTTACTCTCGGAAGTCATACTACTGGAAATGCGACACAACGAGTGCCTAGCACATTAGAGTCGTCATTACATGATAGGGAATATTTGAACCACACATAACTTGACCTGTGTTTTTTTTTTATTGGGGTTGTTTGAAAAATGAAATTTCAATCCATGAAATTTCAATCCATGGATGGAGCACAACTGAGGGATCGCATTAGTATTTCTGCAACCAAAATAGCGAAAGAAATTTAGATAATATAAAAACATCATTTCTCAATCTATGCAGGGCATCTATTCGAGAAGGGGGTGGTCATTTTCTCTAATAATAATTCTGAATAATCTTTTTCACCACATTGTTTATTGTTCTGATTTTCATTAAGGGACCACACAATGGTAAGTAATTTAAGGACTAACTAATATTTTTCAATAGAATTATGTAATAAAATACAGCAGAATGTGCAGAATGAAAGAATTTTTGAAAGATTCGACAAAATCAGTTTTTCACAAAAATTTTCCATGCATTATAAGTAATTTAAGGACTAACTAATATTTTTCAATAGAATTATGTAATAAAATACAACAGAATGTGCAGAATGAAAGAATTTTTGAAAGATTCGACAAAATCAGTTTTTCACAAAAATGTTCCAGCATTATAGTTACTTTCCTATCAAGTGCAGAAAGTTTTACTTTCTCGTACGAGTACAGGAAAGATATTTTCTGCACAAGATAGGAATAATATTTTTTCTACGACCGTGCGTTTAAACCCATTTTCCCTTACATATTTTAGTTCAGAAAGTGTCACTTTCCCGCATTAGTGCGGGAAAGTATTAGTAGGGGGTTTTCCTGCACACTTTCATTAAAGAATAAACTGAATTGTGATATGTCCCTATGCATCGAACGTCAACGACGAAAGTACCATGGTGACGACATGTAGATTTCATGTGTATTATGGATTTTCATGGAATGTTTAGTATGTTGAAATAAAATATATATTTTCAATGTGGGGTCGTAGAAAAAATAATGTTCCTATCTTTTGCAGAAGGTAACTTTCCCGTACTCGAAAAGTAAAACTTTCTGCACTTGATAGGAAAATAATTATTTTCTACAAGTGCTTATATGAGATCGATCTGAATTCAACACACAGATCAAATTTGTTAACCTATATTAATTCATAATAGACATGAATGTCAAACGTAATTCTACATGTTGTTACCATAGTACTCTCATCGTTGATATTCGGTGCATAGAGACATATCATAGTTCAGTATATTCTTTAATAAACGTGTGCATGAAAAAACATTGCTAATCCTTTCCCGCACTGAAAAGTGTGCGGGAATGGAATAGCAGGGGTTTTTCCCGCACCGTCTGGAAATGTGACTCTTTACGAATTGAAATGCGTGCGGGAGAGGGGTTGAAAGCGTAAGCTTGTAGAATTTTTTTTTCTGAAGAAAACCTGTACTTTACCTTTCCTTCACTTTCCAACGCGATTTCCATAAAAAGTCCACTGCTTTTTTTACACCAACTCAGATCGAGTTCGGTGCAAAAAACACTTTTTCGAAAACGTGAATTTTGGACATTCAAACTTCCAGAATCCCTGAATGAGATTTTGTATTATTTTTCAGTGTATGAATTGAAGCCATCATTCGATAATATTCACGAAAAGACTGATTCGAAAAGTACCTACGGCATGAAAAAAAAGATTTGAATTGAAAAATTTCAACATTTTCATAAAACATCTAATATTTCTAAAACGGTTGTGTTTCAAGTACCAACAACTAATAACGAAGTGTAACCATAAAACCTGTTTGGAACCGAGATTTTCCTGCACGATTTTGTTCTACAATGAATGGCAGAATGAACGGATTTCTCATAGGATCAGAGAAAACATTTTCTGTGAGTTGAGAGTCTGCTTATCACTTGACAGCCGCAGAACAAATGCATGTTAGGGATTTAGCTATAATATGCAGTGGTTTCTACATTGCTACTTCTCGAGTATGGTTCACTACCCTATTGCCGAATACATTCTGCTCTCTCTTCAGTGCCGGTTAATTTCTTGGAAGATAAACGATACACCGATATAAAGGATGCATTTCCAGCATAAGTAGTTATCGTAATAGTTCAGTGTCTTTTTGTATATTTCGCGAAACTGTCCGCCGCCATAAATCAAGGTCACTGCAATAGATCATTTCAGAGATATCCGCGTTCGGACACCAAGTTGGGTTCAGAGTAGCATGACCGCCAACTATGCAACACAATAGTTGATATTTTTGCTGACAAATTGCACCTACAAACGGGTGCATAGACACCGTGACTCATAGCCCATTTCTGGGTAGCCGAACTGGGTCACAGGGTACATTATGATTATTGGAAATGAATCACGGAAAGCATAACAACTCAACTCACCACATTCGTGAGCCGATCTAGAATTTCCTTGATTACAACGGTGATTTTTTCTAGAAGCAATTTAAGCCGATGATAAATGTTCATTTGAACAAGACATTAAAATTGATACGCTGTTTTCTTTAGAGGTCATTCACAGCGAACACATAGCTGACATTCGGAATGCACTGAATTTAGTCAGATTCGAACTGGTAAGGTTTTCTCATTCATTTATAAGTACATGGTAAAACACGGAAAAAATTACCAAACAATAAGTCTAGGAACGACAGTCTAACGTTCTTGTTTATATGATTTTACTCCTCCTAAAGCTTGTCAAAAAGTAACCCAACAATTATTTTTGTAGGAAGACTTATGGAGAAAATCCTCGATTTTTTATTTCAAAAGGAATTTTTCGTACGCTTTTTTGAATTTGATATTTCTCACCCCCACGCTCCGCACTCCTATTCTTTATTTTTTCAAATGAGAATATATGGATTGTGATACATCAAGTGAAAACGAATTTGATAACCTATTCAGTGATCTACCTGAAGGTAGAATTGGTTGTGCTGTTTTTTTATTAAAAATCGGAAATAATTTACAATTTGTGATTGGAGAGTACTGCAATCAGTCCTTTATTCTGTTACGATTAATATTAAGGAAAACCCATAAATCAATGGATTTGTAATTTCTGAAGAAGATTTCCCTATGCTTTTTTGAATTTGAAATTTTTCACCTTTTATGCTCCACACCCTTCCACTGCTTTTTGTCAAATAGAATATGGATTGTGATAAATCATATTAAAGGACATTCGATTGCACATTGAGCGGTGTGACTGAAAAATAATTTGTTGAGATAATTTTTTATTACAAAATAATCAATTTGTTATTGGTTATTCTTGAAATAATAAATAAAGAGAAATATTAATACGAAGATCGCCCGATTTTGAATCCTCTGGAGTATTTTGTGCGGGGACACTTAAAAACAAAACATCTAATTGAATAAAAAATCGAGAATTGTTATATCTTGAAGCAAAAATAAACACTCATTAAAAGGCCAATTTAACAAAGAAGACGCGAATATGTTTTCAAAAAAGAAGAGATGATTTAAAAAATACTTTGTCAATTTGTGTGGATCTTTGGCTTTGCCTTTTATATATTCCGTATGATTATTAAGTAGGTATTTGTTTTCTTTTATGTAGATTTTTCCCGTTCATGTGCCTATGAATTATCTGAATGAGAATATTTTACATATCAGAATATAAGTGATTTTATATGAGGTTGAAATTTGGGAAAACTATTTCAGAAAGAATTTTGCAGCATTAGACGATACAACTTCACTATGCTAAGGGGCGAAATAACGATAATTTTCTTCTTCAGAAATTTTGTCTAGGAAACAGTGGCGGATCGTGAACCTTAAAATCGGGGGTTCACAAAAATCAAAGAAAGCTCTTGATTTTATTCAAGAAGAAAGGTACATATATTTCAGTATCGGATTCAGTTCATTACAGTGTGTACTAGAAGCAGTGCTGTAATGAACTCATTACAGTATTGTTTTTATTTTTCATTTATATTTTTCGTTTTGTGGTTATCAGTACTGACCTCCGATATTATCAATTTTCAAATAAAATCAATTTAAATTTCGTAATCTGTCAAATTTTTTAAGTCACATCACGATACAATAGAAATGTCACACCAACTGGCAAGATAAAATACGAATTTCACAAAACTTGATTGAAATAGGAAAAATATCGTCTAATGCTCATGGTAGAAGGCAATTCTAATACTTATGCTTTCGAAAACTCGCTTTTGGAATCCAGTCTTCTTTCTTCCTCTACATCAAACGGATCAATAACCTCATCGTTAAAATTTTGTAAATTTCCACTAAATTTCTTTTCCATCGGAGTTGTTTTCATTCATCTAATTTCTTAAAAGGGTTTTTTAATTCTCGAAAAACTACTTTTTGCTTCAGCTGTCTTCAACGGAATTATCAGAAGTATTTGGAGAAGGGGAGAAATGGCTGAAAAAATTACATAGTATCCCAAATTGCTTGCCTCTATAATAGATTGGGAAAAACGTTGAGAGGAGTCCTGGGCTCGACTTTCGTGAAAATCATCGTAGTGGAAACCTTCATGTGCCATAACTTTTTCATTTTCGAAAATATCCAAAAATAATAAACACTCTTTATGACCACTTTTTCTTAGGGACTAAGACATAAATTTCAATTTTCTTTATATCAACTTTTTTTAAATTTGATATGAAATAAACGAGAATGCGTTCGAATTTAAGATAAAACCAATTAAAAAAAAGTTTTTTTGCTCCCTCAGTAGAAGAGATAGAAAATATCGAATAATATATTCTATTTCCAGTGAAAAGGGGCCTTTCGAAAGTTTCAATAGTTTTTTGGATATTTTTGTTGATGAAAAATTATGGCACATTTTCGAAATCGATAAAATATCAAAATTCTGGTTTTCACTAATGGTCTTTTCACAATAATCGAGCCTAGGACTCTTTTCAACATTTTTACCTATCTAGTCCAGAAGTACCAGAAACAGAGGAAATCAAGCAATTTGGGATACCCTGTCAGTTCTAGGTTATTTTCAATGATTATTTGGTGCACCCATTATTCATCCTAGATACACAGCACTACTCGGAAAAATACGTATAAATTCTACTTAATCCAAGTCGTTTACGAGAAAAGGTCTAAACATGATCTCTGCTCCACTGGTGCACAGCCAAGTTGTGCTCCTCTTTAAGTCCAAACCGCGTACACCCTCCTACGCCCGCTCACAGAAAATGCCTATCAATTCTTCGCGAGCTCCTCCCACTCAGTCGCACGTGCGATCGACGTAGACTAGACGGCAAGGTAGATAGAATAAAACACATTATTCAATTCATTGATGAAAAAAGTTGGGTATTGGGAAATATGTAGATACTAGGAACCAGATAATATTATTAACTTCAGAACTTCAGAATTAATTGGTTATTCAAAAATGGAAATTTGTTTTTATGTTACTTTTTTGGGGATGCACGAGCTTATGTGCTCCCATGGCAGAGCCGTCAATGCTAGGAAAACTGGAGGGGTGCGAAAAAAAAATTAAAATTCCTCAGTAATGTTACATGAAGGTAAAGTCTGAAATTGCGAATTTTTGAAAACGGAATGTAGAGGGTGTTTCTCAACCTGAAAATTTGATCTGGAATATAATTCTCACCCTGTAATTTACAAAAAGTGTTTCAATTATTGGAAGTACACAATCAGTATACTTCTACACACAAAAATTTCGTCAGAATTGATCAGGCCATACAAATGTTATGTGGAATCGGTCGAAATGGACAAATCACCCTGTAGACTCTTAATTAAGACCCCAGACACAAACCACACAATGTTTCGAAACTGCCTTGATTTGAGTGAACTTCTTCCTAAAGTCTGATGGACTCCTCCGGAATCACCCAGTAAAATCGAATATTTTTCATCCTCATAAGTTGATATTCACATTTGGTTACAATTCCAAACCAATAAATAACATGCTTTTCAGGGATCACATTGAAACTTGGGACTCTGCCTAATCGTTCTGATAAAGGTCAACAAAATAAGATGTGGATTTATCATCCACTCAAACGCTTCAACAAAATTCAGCAAATGTATTGTTATTTGACAAATGACACGTCCGCCGATAGATTCTGCCTGATGCATCACCAGAGCGATGGGTCCGACATTCTTGACACGTTCACGACGAGCCAGGCACAAGTTGATGCTAGCATTAACCAAGAACTCGAATCTTCTGATAAAACTCAACCCATTTTATTCTTTTCCCCTTGCGTTTATCATTGAGACATGTCGGTTATTAGACCAAAATAGATTCCGAATCACTTGTACGGTTTTCAAGTGGAATATTAATTTTTTTACGAGTTTTCGAATTAGACAGCTTAAGAGCCCTTTTCTCAAAACCTGTTTCAGGTAGCAGGAGATGCTCAGATCATTTATTATAATAATGCAAGCACAGATGTTCTGGGTGGATCTATTCATGGCCATTTTTTTTCAGCTTCCAGGCAAGAAGGTTCGTCCGTCTCTTTAAGAATGCAGGGGGAGTTAACACTGAAATTCAATCATAGAGCTTGGAAATATTAATTTTTAGTAGATAAGGAGGCTTAAATTCTTTTCGTCGGTTTCAAACGGACATCTGTGAATGAGTTTGAATAATTTCGACACTTTTAATCATAGGTATTTAGAATGTAAAACTATGTATGTTTTGTGAGATGATTCTTATCAATATTTGAAGAATTGATGACACTCAATGCGATTTCTCATTATTGACTCAGAATTTTCTAGTGAGAAATAAAAGAATTCGTATGTATTAATAATACTCTATTTGAAATATATTTTTTCAGAAAATTCGAAAATTATGAAAATAAACTCGAAAATGGACTCATTACTGAACGAATCAGCTGCAAACGCAAATTCCACGAAATTCATACTAACAAATCTTTAGTGAGAAATAAATATCAATCGAAACAATAATTTTCAAATCAAAGACGTACATTTTATGTTATGATTGAATAATTCTATGGTTCTTGAAATAACTTTAAGTTTACCCACACTTTCGGTTTTGGTTGAGTTTACTGATAGTTAACCACGTTTCTCGTGATTGTAATACGCCTAACCTATAAAATTTCCTAGACCAAAAGTTAACCTTCGATTATAAAAACGGGCCTAGGAGGTAGAGAAACATGGTCAGAGTCTTTTTTGAAACATACATGAATTCAAAATAGTAATCATCGAAATGAATACCATTTTCAATTCCCAGGCTTAGAGATCTTTTATGATGAGGTTGGAGAAATGATATTAGATTTTGTCACTGAGATGAGAGATATACCGGTTTCGGCCTTGTTGTTTTACTCATTACTTCACAACCAATTGCTTAAAAATTCGAAGTTTTTCATGAAGATTTTGTCCTGAGATGTATGGGATACTGATGAGGCCCAACAAGGCCGAAACCGGTATATCTCTCATCTCAGTGACAAAATCTAATATCATTTCTCCAACCTCATGATAAAAGATCTCTGAGCCTGGGAATTGAAAAAGGTATTCATTTCGATGATTACTATTTTGAATTCATCTATGTTTCAAAAATATTCTCGATGTGGCCTCCGTAAAGGCAAAGAATTTTCTTTTTCTTAATGGTCAGAGACAATAGGTATTGTAGTGCTCAAAAGTTCTATAAAATACAAAAGTCCGCAACGTCATATGTCAAACTACCGAGGATAACCCAGCATAACCATTTTTAATATTTTCAATTTAATCCAAAATAATGTTCAATTTGAAGAGGGCTTTTGACTGACATGGAATGAATTCATATAAAAATAAATGTTACAGCTATCTGCAGCATTTATTCCTGATGAAATATGCTTCTTCACTATTTCAGTATTGTAATGAGTTCATTACAAGACTGAAACTAGTACTGTAATGAATCCATTACAGCATTGTTTTCAGTTATATTTATCGTTTTGTGGTTGTCAATACTAACCTCCGATCCTAACAATTTTCAAATCAAATCAATTCAAATTCCGTAATCTGTCAAATTTCGTTACACCAACTGCAAAGATACAATACAAAAGTAACTAATCTGAATTGTTATCTGAATTTCGAGAATATTTCACAAAATAGAGAAAATATAGTTTAATTCTCGTGGCAGAAGACAATTCAATTACTCATGCTTTCGAAAACTCGCTACGTCGTAGCTCATTTTTCAATTTCGCATTCGTGTTGCAAAAGGAGTTCAATCTGCTACTTGTATTAGAAGTTTTTTTTCAGGTAGATTCACGCATCTTTCGATAACTTTATTTTATTTTTAGTTTCCTTAATTTTTTGTCGTTTCCTCACCTGTATCTGCATATAATCTGCATATTATGGCAACGAATGGGAAAACGCATGATATAGTTTTAAATTGAAATATCACGTGAGTGGAGTCGCAGGTTCAAACTGGTAAGTTAAATGTCTATATGTTTTCTTGGAGTGAACTCGGTGCAGATGACATGACGAAATGATAACACGAAAGCCGGTAATAAAATAGCGCATTCGCTTCGTTTTCGTTCGCCATGATAACGAAAGTTACAGAATCCCACTACTCAAAAGCCGACCCCATGCGAGATGGAAGGAACTCCTCCCGCATAATCCACAGTCGAACCTAACGGAACCGCTTCGTTTTTTCAGGTCCACACGTTCAGACGAGCATTCGAGGATGGACGCACAGACCTAAATGCGTTCATGTAGACTTACGTCTTCACGATAATTCGAAGCACAATGGTACCACGGATTGTCTGCTTCCTCTTCACGGATCACGTACCTCCGATGATCTCTAAACGGCACGACCATCGGGCGCCCTCAAAGGAGCCGAACAATGAGAGAAACGGCTACGTGAGAGCTGAACTAACTAGGATCGATTGGAGATGATTCTAATCCGCCATTATGCTCCAAATGGAACCTGGGTTGATTGCGAAACTTTCGAATATGGTTCGTGATTGGCTGGGATTCGAAGCCTCAATCGACTTGCTTGGTGTTATATGTATGTCACCAATCACCATTCGGTGATACTCGGGACTGGTTCATTGAATTTAACCTGCTACGTTGCATTCTGAATAACAGGGTACAAATTAACATTTAGTTGAAAAATCCCATGGAGAGCAATTTTTCACATAGATTAGAAACATCTACATAATTTCTAATAATTTCGAGCGACAGAAAAATGTAATCATGTTCCGTCGAAACAACAGAAAGTAGTCAAGTACTTCATAAGGAGGGTCCTTGAACCTCAGGACATTTTTTTTCAAACACCTATATTTCAATAGATATTATAGGGCTTGCCAAAAAAGTAGCATAACCTAATAGTTCTTGTACGCAAAATCATTAAGGAAAATCCTCGTACCTACATTGGCGTCGATACGGGAAGGGTGATGGAGGTTATTCCCCCCCTCCCAGAAACATGATGGCTTTCAAAAAATTTAAAAAAATAAGTCATACAATCATTACATAGGAACGAACATATCATGACAATACCAAGTTCGACGGCCTATAAGACGTTTCTGGAGACCTGGACCAATTTGAAATCTCAAAATTAGTATTGGGATATTGTTCGACATTATCTACCGAGCTGAAATATTCTTGAAGCCTGACCACTTTCATTTATACAGTGTATGAAAAAAAATTTTTTTTCTGTTTTTTCGCTTCAATTCTTTATTAATCGTTGCATTCGTCGAAATACTTTTTAAAATATGAAGAAAACACTGAAGAAAAAAGGGGGATAAGAGTATTCAGTATTATGTTTGTTAATCCTTTTCTTCATATCTTATGCACGAAGCGTTTTCAAAGTCGAATATAGTGGAAATATTGTGAATTTCTAGAAATATGAAAAACTCGTCATAGGGTGTTCCAAATGTTGGGTCACAAATTGGGATCAAGATTGGCCCATAACTTTCGTTTATCGGATCAGAACCATATATTTTTATTATTGAGTTGGATTCTCCGAAGAAAAATGATGGTAGTGTTCTAACATGATGACGCTCCCAAAATTAATAGGTACTTCTTGAGGTATTTTAAATTTTCTGATTTTATATCGTAAGTATAGTCAAATTCATACAATCTCTTTCATATCAACAATGATCTATGTTCATAGAAGATAAATTATTACAATAATACACTTGTGATAGACCTTTTTCTGAATCCTTTTATCATTGTTGTTATGAATAAGATTTTATGAATTTTACTCTATGTACGACATAAAATCAAAAAAATCCTGAATAACTCAAGAATTATTCACTTTAGGTGCTTTGACATGTTAGAACATTATTCTTCTTCACAGAATCAAATGCAAACAGAAAAATAAGGTTCTAATTGGAAAAACAAAAGTTATGGGCCAATCTTGATCCCAATTTTTGACCCAACATTTGGAACATCCTTTGACGAATTTTTCAGAATTCAGGAAATTAACAATATTTCCATAGTCTTTGAATTCAAAAATGTTAAAACGTATGTGCATATTTTTTCAAATGGGAATATATGGATTGTAATACATCAAATGAGAGGTAATTTGATTATCTATTCAGCGATGAGGCTAAAAGTAAAATTCGTTGTGTCGTTTTTCATCAAAAAATTAGGAAATAAATTACAATTCGTGATTGGAGAGTACGGCAATCAGACCATTATTCTTTTACTAATTATTATTAAGGGAAATCCACGAAACCATGGATTTGTAATTTCAAAAGCAGGTCTCCCTATAACTTTTTAAAATTAAATTTCTCACCCTTTACGCTCCTGTTTTTTCTAAATAGGAACATGAATTGTGATATATCAAAAGAGAGATAATTCGATTGCACATCAAGCAATGTGACTCAAATAGGATTTGGTAAGCTATATTTTCATTATAATTACAATTTGTGATTCGTGTCAGATTCTTATTCTTGAAATAATAAATATTGAGAAATATCCCCCTACCCTCCACTTTATATTTTCATAGTTTGAGTAATACATGTAGTTTTAAGTTGGGGTTTTTTCTATTGACAAAATATTGCTTGTGATATATCGCATCACAGGTAATTCGATGACAAATTCAGTTTTGCGAACGAAAATAAAATTCTAACTTAAAATTCTTGCAATAAAAATGTTACCATAAAAAAATGTCCTATACACTAGCATACAGCTGCGAATGAATGTATAAGATCGCAAATAAAACAACGAACAGATAAACATATATTGGTATTTGAATATAGTAGTATATTCTAAAACAAGTTGCAGAATGAGCTCCTATTCCAACACGAATGCGAAATTCGATACTCCCTCCTTCGTCGCTCGTTTTCGAAAGCATGAGTGTTGGAATTACCTTTTGCAACGAGTATTAGACGATATTTTCTCCATTTCAGTCAAGTTTCGTAAAATACTCTCGAAATTCAAATGAAAATTCAAGTTAGTGACTTTTGTATTGTATCTTGGCAGTTGGTTTGACAGATCACGGAATTAGAATTGATTTGATTCGAAAATTGATTGGATCGGAGGTCAGTACTGACAACCACAAAACCAAAAATATAACTGAAAACAATGCTGTAATGAGTTTCATTACAGCACTACTTTCAGTACTGTAATGAACTCATTACGATACTGAAATAGAGTAAAAACATTAGAAGTGTGTGTAGTGTAAATGGTGAGAGATTTCAAATTCAAAAAAGCAACGGAGACCTGCTTTCGAAATTAAAAATCCATAGATTTGTGGATTTCGCTTAATACCTAATAATTAGTAAAAGAATGATGGTCTGATTAATAAATCTAGGGTGCTCGGGAAAAACAGTATAAGTCATTAAATCCAAAGTGAGATCTGTCCAGATACTTCACCCTTGTAATGAACTCCACGTTCTGATAAAAAGAAAATGAGTCATTTGCAATATTTCAAGGAAAATATAATGAAGTTCAAATTAGTAAATTATAAAAGTCCCATAATAAAAACAAAAAAACAAATAAACTTGAACTACCAAAAACCAACAATTTTGACTTATAGGAACTTCTTTTCCCAAGCACCCTAGAAATACTTTAAGGCTTTCACGACCGGATGTACTGATATTGAAAGAGTCTTGTGGGGTTATTGGCCGTGGTCCTTACGTTTCGCCTACAACTGCGGTAGGCATCTTCAGAGGGTTCTTGGTCTAAGATTGTACCTCGAACGCTGAATTTCCGACACTGTCAGAAATAATATAAGTTACTTTTTTGGCATGATGTATATTATTTTGATTGAGAGAACTCATATAAAACAATAAATATTAAAGCAAAAAGTACCTATTTCAAGTTAGAGAAGATTATGGAAAAACCTCATCAAGTTGCTACTTGCCAATATTCGTGACAACACAATTTAGTTGGTAATAATTCAGGTAGATAGAACAGTTAATACTCAAGAAACATTTTTGTTCAGACCGACCAATTATATTTGAAAGAAGTGAAGAATAAAGGAATTTTTTGATTCAGTGAAAGCTTCGAGTTGTCATTCGGTTGCATACATGACGAATTCACCATCGAATTAACAGGGGGAGTTCAAGTTTCTAGTCCCTGAACCCATCGAAATGCCAATGGCACAAGTTTTCAAGCCTTTCGGAGTGGCCGGCAGAGCCACTAAAGTAACCAATAATTTTCGTCGATGAAATACCAGGGACTTTTCCAACGATCCCCGTACGGAGCCAGAGGTAAACGATCTAAATTGCAGACATAAGGGGTAGATGGCCTACCTCTGGCAAGCCCGGAATTCAAGCGTGTGATCGGCCCACTCTTTTAAGTGTGCATATATATGGAAATAATTGCGGATTTGTAATTGGCCTGCAAGCGGTTAGTGACATCGGAGGTGAATACTCCTCTCTACCTGTCGTCTAGCTGAAAAATGTGACGTATGAAATTTTTAACGATGAATTCACATGCCGTTGAACACTCTCGTATGCCGCTAGCGATCATGGAGCCATCGGATGGAAACTGAAGGTAATTAGAGGAAAATTCTCGAATGCTGAACGGTGTTGTGGTAGATGGGATTCGTATCGATTCGAATATCGTCGCATTTTGTAAATTATAGTAGAAGCTTTCTGAGAGTTGCTGAGTTGAAGTTTCATTATTTCGTAACATTTCTTTCCGAAAGAGGATCCTTACAATTCTTTCAAGGTCTTATGTAAAATTGGATTGTATGTTTATTGCTCAATGTTACTAATGCTCGTAAAAATCTTGCCCAGAATCTAGGAATTATAAATATTGTTTTGACTGAGGATTGAAACTTATTCAGAGATTGAATGCCAGTTTTGGCACGGCATATAGAAACCGATCTTCAAACTGAGATTGAATATTGACTTATCGTTTCCCAACCCGTTTTCTGGCTAATTATCGGAATTATTTGATGTCATTTTGCCCGAATTCTTTATCCCATTGGAGTTAGATTATTTCACTTGGCTCAGCATTCACATGTTCTATAAATATAACCGATGTGAAAACAGCCGAACAAGATAGCAGAATATGACCTTGAAAATGTCGTACGCCACTGTAAAATTGGGCGGATTTGATGCAAAAAGAAATGAACTCTTGTCTACGAATGTGGAAACTTATGTGATGACAAGTCATTTGAATTGTTGTTGATTAGATTCAAAAGCCCTAGCAGAAAAAATTTCATGGAAGGCATCCATTTACACCTCTTGGGGGTGGAGCGGAACACCTGTCCAATGAAAAATTTCGATTTCTCGGAAACTGTACATACAATCGATTTCAAATTTGGTATGGACTTTCGGTAGCAATAGCAGAAAAAAATTGCATTAACCGCATCCACTTACACCTCTTGGGGGTGGGAGGAGGACACCTGTCCAACGAAAAATTTCGATTTCTCGGAAACTGTACATACAATCGATTTCAAATTTGGTAGGGACTTTCGGTAGCAATGGCAGAAAAAAATTGCATTAACCGCATCCACTTACACCTCTTGGGGGTGGGAGGAGGACACCTGTCCAACGAAAAATTTCGATTTCTCGGAAACTGTACATACAATCGATTTCAAATTTGGTATGGAGTTTGTGTTTATATCGAGGATCTAAGTATGTGGCGATGATAAATAATTTGTTCTCGCCCAAACTGGAGAAATCGATTGTATGTACAGTTTCCGAGAAATCGAAATATTTCGTTGGACAGGTGTCCTCCTCCCACCCCCAAGAGGTGTAAGTGGATGCGGTTAATGCAATTTTTTTCTGCTATTGCTACCGAAAGTCCATACCAAATTTGAAATCGATTGTATGTACAGTTTCCAAGAAATCGAAATTTTTCATTGGACAGGTGTCCTCCTCCCACCCCCAAAAAGTGTAAGTAAAAGCGGTTAACGCAGTTTTTTTCTGCTATTGTTTCCTCAAGTCCATACCAAATTTGAAATCGATTGTATGTAAAGTTTCCGAGAAATCGAAATTTTTCATTGGACAGGTGTCCTCCCACCCCCAAAAAGTGTAAGTGGATGCGGTTAATGCAATTTTTTTCTGCTATTGCTACTGAAAGTCCATACCAAATTTGAAATCGATTGTATGTACAGTTTCCGAGAAATCGAAATTTTTCGTTTTAAAGGGCCCTTTTCCCACCCCCAAGAGGTATAAGTGGATGCGGTTAATGCAATTTTTTTCTGCTATTGCCACCGAAAGTCCATACCAAATTTGAAATCGATTGTATGTACAGTTTCCGAGAAATCGAAATTTTTCGTTGGACAGGTGTCCTCCCACCCCCAAGAGGTGTAAGTGGATGCGGTTAATGCAATTTTTTTCTGCCATTGCTACCGAAAGTCCCTACCAAATTTGAAATCGATTGTATGTACAGTTTCCGAGAAATCGAAATTTTTCGTTGGACAGGTGTCCTCCTCCCACCCCCAAGAGGTGTAAGTGGATGCGGTTAATGCAATTTTTTTCTGCTATTGCTACCGAAAATCCATCCCAAATTTGAAATCGATTGTATGTACAGTTTCCGAGAAATCGAAATTTTTCATTGGACAGGTGTTCCGCTCCACCCCCAAGAGGTGTAAATGGATGCCTTCCATGAAATTTTTTCTGCTAGGGCTTTTGAATCTAATTAACAATAATTCAAATGACTTGTCATCACATAAGTTTTCACATTCGTAGACAAGAGTTCATTTCTTTTTGCATCAAATCCGCCCAATTGTACAGTGGCGTACGACATTTTCAAGGTCATATTCTGCTATCTTGTTCGGCTGTTTTCACACCGGTATAAATATATACCTCAACTCATCACGTGAAGAAATCGTCGTTATTTTCAAATTTTTTTTTCGTTGAAATTTTGAAACACTGGGAATAAAAGAATTTGGTATCAATATGACACCTAAGATTTAATTGATCTTTTTTTTTTTTCAATATGGAAACTTTTGAAACATTCATGGAAATTTCTAACACATTTCCTATACATTGATATGCTTAAAGCTTATATAAATCGTGATGAACTTCACATAGATGTAAAACTCACCATTTGGACCATATTTTCAAAGTCCTCTATTTGACAAACGAATAACCACATAATGCATTAAATTTTGTGCGTAGGGGGACTACACTCATTCCTATACAGCTGATGAAACAGACTATCAATTTCCAAGTACAGTCGATATTTTCGTGAATCATGTGAAAAATCACCCTGTTCCTCCGGAACAATCGACATTAAGAAACCTTCAACAATGTGTCAAGTTTTTTAAAATCGCTCTGTTAATAAAATTAAGACACAATTTTGAAAATTATTTTTGAATGTGTATCATTTACTAGTGCCAACTTTTATGGAATATTATACAGACATGGAAAAGATATAATGAATTTGGATTACCAACCACTACAAATCATTTTCAGTTTTTCCTTTCCAGATTTTTTTTTTTCAACAGGTAATTTTTTTTCTATTGTCAGTTCATCACAATATATTGGATTGTGTGAAAAAGAACTGTTTAATTACATTCTGATTAAAAGTGAAACGAGAAAATAAACAAATGTGAAAGATTCACAAAAGGTCCTCGAAATGTTTTCGCTCCATCTGAATATTTTCTCGAGCATGAACATAAATATGGATTCGTTGGTTTAATCACAACCTCTGGATTATTCACAATCTTGTCGCAAACTGCTTCAATCAATTCTTTTTTATCTGTTCTCTGGAATTTATGTCAACTTTGTAAACTAATGCTTGCATCTGGCTTCGTAAGAAATAGTCTAAGTGCGATAGGTCTTGCAGAGAACTTCAGTAACAAATTTAATGCGAATGATGAAAAAGAAATTTGTTTTGTCAATTACGCAATGCGTATACATCAATTGACTTGTATATTTTAACAGGATCTTCCTGAGGTCAGAACAAAACACTAATTGTTTTTCCCATTTTTTGACTCCGTTTGGTTGAAAAGGCAGAGGATGTTGATAATCGATCAAAAAATGTTATTTCCGAAAATTTCTTCTGAATGATTTTTTCAAATGAAAAGATTTTCGGAATAATATAGGTTTTCATGCGATTCATGATTCTTCGAAGAAAAAAATTCACTCTCATGTTCTCCATCTCATACTATAACATTTTTTTATTTTACCAGAAATTCAAGGAACACAATTCTCAGAAGTAAGTTGAATGCTATTTATGAATATTTGGCATTTATAGAACCTCGGAGTTTTCTTTATGAAACCCCTTGAAATGCGCATTTTCCAAATAATAAATCATTTGAAAAAATTATATCAGAAAATTTTGTTTACTTTTGATGAACGCAACTCTGTTTCACGGATTCACAGAATTAAATTTTTGCAAATTTTTACAAAGTTCCGGCGGTAGATCTAATGCTCGGAAAACCTTTAGTGGAATGCTTCCATAGTTGGCATAGCTCATTATGTTTTAAATGGCTATATCTTTTTCTCTAGGCTGAACCGGAAAAAATGGTATGCAGAAAATCATTTCTCCCAACCTCAAGATTCTACTGTTAAAATATATGTATGAGTGAGAAACTCTGTATATGTTATTGGTACAACTCTCTCATCCATTATGACCTAATTATTAATTTTGGTGCAATTGTACCATCTTTGAATGAATTTTGGGTCGATTGTGCCTTTGATTTTCATAGAATCGCTTTCTAGTATATCTGGTTTGTAGGAACATGGGGCGGACTTGCCAACAAACGCCGAGTGGTTTTTCTTCGAGGGAGACATATGTGAATATAAATATTTTGTGAGGGCTGCTGAAACTGCCAACCCAACATATGCGGTTGTTTTCTCACGGACGTAAAGGTTAAATATAAAAATTTTATTACTACTAACACGCCATGAATTATAACATGCGTCGCAGCGTTGATGCTGTCAGAAGTAGATCTAAATGGCGAACGTGAGTCGTAAATCGCAGACAGATGTAGGTACCTACCTGGTGGTTCCTTCAAGAATTCCTCGGATGTTGCGAATTGTGGTATCTTGGGGGTTGTAACGATAGATGCAACCCCTCGTATGAATTCATACGAAGTTATTTGGAGATTTTTATTGCTTGAAACTAATTCCGTGTTCAAATATTGCCGAATGCATTCTTTACAGTCATTCAACATAACGACTTGGGTGCCGGAGTTTATGGGATGTTGAGATGTTAAGGCTTGGTGAAATCTTTTCATACTTGGTTTTTATTACGACACTGTTACAATTCCCTTTTTTCTGGTGGTGTATGATCGGGCCAGCGTCACGTTCATTGTGAAATTCTTTTGGGAGAATTTCTTTTACTCTTATTTGTTGAATACACCACTCAGCTGTCCCCTGCATTATTTCAATTTCAACTCTTGTTGGAAGCAATAACTTCGTTATTCCTCAATATCTTTTTTTCCATAAGGTGAAAAAGTTCTCTACTTCAGTGAAATTTCAGAAGGCCATTCAACACCAACCTGAATTTTATGTTTCCTTAAATATTCAATTCTGTAAGGCCTGTAACATGTAATATAATAGGTTTGTTCCAACTCAGGATATTACCGTACAATAATTATCGGAAGTAATTGCACAAGTGCATCAAAAATCAAAATTACCGATAATTTTTCATGACAGCGTGTTGTCTAAAAACTGCATGGGTTCATTTTCAAAAATGAAAATGACCAAATGCAGTTTTTCAAAGACAACACGGTGGAATGCAGAAATATCAGGTCATTTTGATGCACGAGTGTAATTCGGGAGAATATATTTCCCGAAATTGCTATGGATACGAGCAGTGCAATTATTTCGAATATTTCCCTCCTGTCAAAAACTCCATGTAAATAGAATGCAATTATCGAAAATTACAGCGATAATTGCATTTAGATGAAGTTCTTGACAGGAGGGAAATATTCGTCATAATTCGGGGCAATGAATGAATTTCATTCATTGAGCAGCGCAGTGAATGAAAATCATTTACTGCGCCGAATTCCGGGGACCTATTCTTGACCATTCGCAATTTATGCGATCATTCGCATTTATTATCTTTGAGAATTACAGACGAATCTGTATTCTTGACAGTCTGCATTTCTTACGAAGTCAATTTTTATGTTCTGTGCCTACGACCGTTCGTATTTCACTGCGAGTGGTTTTGAGACTCGCAAATATTTGAATTATATCATTGACGTAGAATTTGAAACTGGTGTTCGATTTGACCGATATTTACCTATTTTGTCCGCATAGCTCGAAATATGAGCTTACAGTAGTGCCGATTTGTTAATCTATGCCACAAACCTTCCGAAGTTGTCAAGAATGCCGTTTTTGAAACGCAAATCGTCATTCGCCAAAATGCATATACGTACGGTCCCCTGACCGTACATTGTACGGTTATTTCTTGAGTTGTACACAAGGTTTACATTTCACGTCTAAAACACCGAATTGTATTTTATTTATTATTAGGACATTCACGAATCTTTTCTGACCAAGTTCAATTCTTGACGATATTTTATTTCATGTGCCTGTAAGAACTTTTGGACGTCATGATTTCTTTTTTATCTTCCTTTGCGGAATACAAATAGTGCAAAAAATTCTCCTATATATAGTATGTTGAAGTATTCAAACTTATTTTGCTGAAGAATTTGATATATTTTACCACCGGGTCAATACAATCAAGAGAAATTTATCACTATTTATTAATTTATATTTCTTTGCCTGTCTTTATGCTAATCCAATGGTTTAGTTATTTTCCTGTGTTGTTAGTTCAAGTTGAATGTGAATAGGTGAATAGTATTGTGGGTGTGAAATGTGAAATTCACCTGTTTTGTTCTTAATGTTCAAAATAAAATAAAATAAAAATAAACCTTCACAGTGCACCTTTTTTATGACGGCGAATTTCTAAAGCGGTTATTTCTATTAACTTTACGTACTTTTACGTTGGTATTATTCAGTAAATTAAAAGAGAAATGAGAGAAAAATATAAAAACTTTACTTGGATCTCATCTACGTATTTTGAATATCTATTGAAGTTGTTTAAGGCTTTCACGACAGGATATACTGACATTGAAAGAGTCTTCCGGGCTTATTGGCCGTGGTTCATTAGGAATAATTTCACCTATCTAAATTATTCCTAATGGACCACGGCCAATAAGCCCGGAAGACTCTTTTAATGTCTCTATTGAAGTTGATGATGATCAAAATATATCTAGTAATATTCTATATAATGAGATGAGCAATATCGCAGCAAAATAGATTGGGTTTAAGCTTAAGATATTCACAAACAGAAGATTCATTTAAAATACTACCTCACAGTATACAATCAGAATTTCAACAGTCAATATTTTGTATTGTACCAAAAGTTTGTGAAGCGAATACCGACTTCTTCTTTTTTAGCTTTCTTCTCTTTTTCCCTCTCTCTTCGACTAGACGAAGATATTAAAGCTTATCATTTTATTTTCACATCCTCAACATGTCTTCCCAATGGAACTGAATTTTAATCCTTCAATAGAAATAGAATCGTAGAATGCATTGTGAAAAAGTTGAATTTGTAAATCAGTAATCGGATAAGTTATTTTGTTAAACAGGGCGAGTCTTCGATTAGTACATATATTTCAACAATAATTAGATTTTTGAGGTCTGAAGAAACACTTTTTCCATATACCATTTTTCCGATTCAACTTAGATAAATTCAAAACAATAATCATAGAAATATATACCATCTTAATTCCATCGGCTTTAATAAATCTTTCATTATGAGGGTGCTGAAAGATCTGTCAGCCTATGAATAAATTGAAGATGGTATCTACTTCGATGATTACTATTTCGAATTTTTTCATGTTTCAAAAATCTACAGCATGCATTTATCGCCAATGAATATAATGCTTAAGAAATTCAGAGGGAAATACACACATCACAACTTACCCCGAACGGAAAAGCTACATTACCATAGATCCCTAAAGATACAGAATTGGTAGAATATTGAAGAGACACAACATCAGGACCCCTTATAAACGCACAGGAAAACTTGGCCAAATATTCAGAACTACTAAAGACAAAGTCGACCCACTATCACACTCGTAAGTCGATATATACAGGTGACCTTGCGACTGCGGCAAAGCCTACATTTGTATAACAAAACGAAGAATACGAAAATTAAGGAAGACGAACGATGCTGTCGACCCAATCAGACAGAAAAATCTCTTCACAGCAAATAAGCCAGACTATCTCAATGTTATTTCTGTTATTCAGAGAATAAATCCGAATTTCAAAAGAACGAGTTTCAGCGTTCACCGTAAGACCCCAAATCGTTTGTTTTCTTGCTGACAACTAGTAATTTGAAAACACTACAATATTGCCTTAAAGTCCAGATATATATTCCGCGTAATAGAGACAGAACAACCGGTGTAGTGTTCATTGAAAATCTCTATTGATTTTTTGACGTAGATTTTCGATCACTCGGGATAGTGTATTGTTTATCGTTGCTCGGAACTAAGATTGAAGTAAGTTCTTGCGAATGTTAATCTAATGGTTATTGTGTGAATGATACTTTACTCGAAAATTCTCTCCTACTTGATGGTCGTAACTGTCAAAATTCATCTACTGGTGAAATCATTTATGCAATACGAATTCAAGAAATTGTATGTTCCATTTTTGGTTTGACTGAAAGTCACACCAAAATAACAGTATTTCAGCCTTAGACTGGCCGTTAAAAAAATTTCAGCTCTCCATCTCAATATTAAGGCGTGCCGGTGAATTTTTCATTTTTTTTTTTAATATGATTTTTATCAATTTTTTACTTTATTCTTGAATGATTTCCTATCGCTTACAAAAATTAAATTGCAGACACATGAGTATGATCCTGGTGATATTTTTCATGCTATTATTTGAAGGTATTATTGATACACAATTCAAAAACACGCGTGAAAAATTCTACGTGGAATAAAGTGTTAAATATTGTCGATATATTATTCTCTCAAATGTTTTCTTCTTAAAGTTTTTCTGGATACTTTTTTATTTTAAACATAAAAAAATTTTCAAGATACACAAAATAATGGAAAAATTTTCAAGTGAATTCTTTCATGATTGTTTGTTTCGAGGAATCAGGATATTTCTTCCTGTAGTCTGATAATACCTGGGTTAAAAATTGCTTCTGGTTTTCATCTCTTGATAAAATATTCACGTAGCCTTCTACTAAACTTACAGCTCCTTCTGCAGTATCGTTTACGACTTTTAACTCTTTCAAAATTTTCAGGCACTTGAAATTAATAAAATGAAAAATTGATAAAAATCATATTTAAAAAAGAAATAGAAAAATTCACCTTAATATCGAGATAGAGAGCTGAAATTTGAAGAATCGCTCCCATTTTTGTTCAACTTTAGGAAAATCAACTTGGAGCACGAACATTTTTTTTAACGGCCAGTCTATTCAGCCTGCAGGATTCAAGAATATCTCATTGCAATTTCCAGAATCAAATTTCCATTTAGTTCTACGAAAATATTATTATGTCAAGTAGCAAGAGTGAACAAAGTTGCAATTGCCAGGATATAAAGAAAAAATGTTACGCTTCATAACTTTCAACTTTGAAACTCATTTTGAACTGAATGGACGGAGCCTTGACTTGAAATTACAGTGTGACATACCTATATGTTATTTCATGACCAACGATGAAATGTGTATCGAATACTGATATTAAATTGATAGCTCCATTTGTATTTTGATACAGTTGTAGAAGTGTACTTAATATTTCATGACTGTGCTGCAAAGTGATTGTTTAGTAGATAGCTGATGTGGAGGTAGATTCTGAAACATGAAATAAAAAATTTAGAGTCGTAAATGAATAAGTATTCTGGGGGGGAAAGGTTTTCAAAAAATGTTATACCAAATACCCCTTACATTTTTTCGGTGTTATTCAGATACATCTTGGATAAATTGCGAATTTTGGCATCAGTATTATTTGACTTTGGTTTCTCATTAGGATCTACTCGATGTGGAACCACTTATTCAGAATTGAACTCAACTTACCAATTGATTTTATTCTTTCAGTGAAGACATGATAAAAAAAACCCGAGGCGTGATGAGATTCCTTTCATCATGAGCTTTTCAACGATCCCACACATTTCAGCTACGAGAATGAAGCCAAAAATGTGGAAAATTAGAAATCTATTGACCAGACTTTTCATTCTGAATGATTGGTTAAAAAATCAACCGCCTAACCCTATATAACATTCAATTTATTTTCATGAGTTGGATCTCTTGAATTCCGTTTAGATTTATGGAATGCAATGGTATGTGAAAGCCAAAATGATGAAACTGAATTATGTGTGTGGAATTTGGTGTTCGGAAAAGACTTATCTCACTGGAAAACAATTTTCCGCAAAACATTTCACTCGATACAACCGATTGCAAAATAACTTAAATATTTCATGGACTTTCAACAGCCGGTATATTTTCTACCAGGACAAATCTCGAAAAACTGAAAAAAAAATTGATGTTTCAGGAATCTTGTGATGAAATATATATACAAGTCTGAGACTCACCCTTGTGGTGGTGGTTGTACCAAATTCGATAATCGACCTTCAATCATTTAGTTCATATTGCATCGATATGTTGGCAAATCTATTAGTCCCTTCAGATGAAAATTCGTAAAATCCTCAGAAAATCAATTCGGAATATGTCATTTCCTCTGGGACCAGTTCAATTAGACGTGTTTGCTCATGGACCACTCTTCAGCCCTCTTCATTGCTGCAATTAAAACGGCTCGAATAGCCGGACACAGTATCGGGACGATATAGAAACAATAAGAGTCCAGCGGAAAATGCTCAAAGGTTATAACGAGGGTTTAGTCAAGGGTTTATGGTTACGACCAGCAGACAGAAATACAATCTGGACATCGCAAGGGATCCCACTCTCTGAGTAGATTCGGCTATATCGAAAGCGACGAATGTGAAGAGAGAGTTTGTAGGTGGGTAAACGGCTGAAGGGAATGGCTTTCAATCTGGTGTACTCTGACCATAAATAATTCTTTGTTCGGCGATTGAATAAATGGAAATGGCTCGCATGAAAGGAAGGATCAACCCCCAAAAACCGGCAGAACTGCTACTGAATGTTTGGGGTGCGAAATGTGTATCGATCCAAGCTTGACTTCTGACAGGAAACATGAAAATTTTGCAAAGTATCTAGTTGTGATGCTCGAATGTCGTATATCTACAGGCTTGTACAGGGAAACCGAAAAAAACGCAAATCCTCAATGTATGTGATTCCTCGAAAGTTTTGAAACATTCCGCACTGTAATTTTTATTATTCATTTGACAGTTTTGTCTGAACTGAAATATTTTTAAAGCAAGTTTCTGTTTTTCAATGGAAAAAACTTGATCTATTGAATATCATTCTGGGAGTACTTCGGATTTACTCAATTTTCTGGTTTTCATTCTCAGTCTCTGAAAGAAACTGAATTTGAAAAATTTTTGATTAATGCAACTGACGAAAATTACTGCACTTATTTGTTAGTAACAAATGAACAGCTAACATTAGTTTCTATATTGGTAATTGACATTTTCAATAGTTCTCATCTCTCCTGTGTCCTCCGAAAACATCCATTATTAGAGTTACTTTATGTAGAAGATGAATTTCATCAGAAGCTTCATTGATGAATGTATGAAGTTGATCTGATGTCAAGACCTTGGATTTTCTCGGAATATATCTTTTGGATTTAATTTCTGAATACGCTATCAGTCGGAAGAAATGAGAAATATTGATATTTCATTGAATAGCAGTGTAGATTTCAAAATGGAATATTTCTTTCACAATAACGCAGAACATTTTCCGACTGAAATATAAAAAAAAAACACATTCACTTAATTCTTGAAAGTACTCTAATAATACGTTCTCTCTCGTCTATAGCAATGATTATATTTTTCAACTTCCATTGAATGAATATTTCCTGTTAAATTATTCGCAGCTTTTGCTGCATTTTCTATGATATTACATATTAGGTTAATTCGTATTCATTTTCATTATTTCTTTAAGTCTACACAAAGAAAACCTAATGACATTCACTTAAAATAATGATTACAAGAATACTGAACGAACTTCAAAATATCAACAAAAGCTACTAGAAAGTTGAAGGAAAGAATCATAGGAAGAATGAATTAATTTTGAGATTGGTTTTTATTGTCCAAATGCCCTCGAGATGAATATATCCCTCCGGGCTTTATAATCCAGATAACGCACTCGGTACATAAACTACTATTAAATCTTCAGAATCGTTGATTTTTTCAATGCGTCATCTGTCACATGACAACTTGGTCCTATCAAATTATTGAATATTATATTACATACCGGGCGGGGAAGTGATATATTTATTACAACCGAGTGTCGAGGTATGTCTGAGACGCGAGGCAATACTGTTTTACTCACAATCTATCACATCGATTATAAAGTTTCGATGATAATTATTATTAACTGCTTTGATTCTCATTATTTTATGATTACAAATTATTTTCATTAACCTGTGAGTCTGTTGCTATACAACATAAAATGTTAGTTGATTCAAGCATAGTATACATCTGACAGTTCATTATATACAATCTAGACGAAAAATGTCCGACATATGAATTTGAATCTACACTACCAGAACATCGAGTAGCTGCAGAACAATATCTAGTAAAATGCAGTTAGCAGAGGAATGTACAGGGTGGGCAAAATCGGTGATACATGAACTACAACTTCCACCCTGTATAATGTTTATATTTTTGAAACAGTAAAAAGTGATGATTCTTTCTGGGTGATAATAAACTATTGTTTCCATAAAAAAAAAACAAAACTTTATGTTACAGCTCAGCAAGGAAGCCTCTTGTCAAAAAACATGGTACAGCACAGGTTTGCCTGTATAAGGTTTAAATTTCAACATTCTAGCACAAACAGACACGGAGAAAATGACCAAAGTTGAACTCTCCCAAATTTCAATTTTGGCCTATAACTCGAAAATAAAAGAAGACAGAGGAATGCAGTTGATGGCAGAATCGTAATATGCCATTCATTTTCCTCGTTCTCGTCAGGTTGAAAAGTTGTAGTTCATGTATCACCAATTATACCCAACTCCTATTCTTCAGGTATTGAACAGATAGATCCCTAGGATGAGCATATTATGGATGGTGGTGTACTTTAGGGTAGCATATTGGAACATCTATTCTATTGTTTATAGAATATATATAAATGACGTACCTTACAATATTGAAAAATTGCTGAATATAATCATGAATATTGATGACATTATTAAAAACTTATGAAATTCGAGTCAGTTAAATGAAGGGTTGAATAATGCCTTTTCAAATGTTAAAAATTGGTGTACAACAAACATACACAATCGATTGCAACTTTGTCACAGTATAACCTATACTGGGTGTTTCAAAAAAGGTGACCTCGTTTCTGGGATAGACAGAAAACTGAAAATTAGTAGGAGTTTGTTCAGTGAAAAAATTTCGTATCGCCATCTGTATTCAAGATAGAGGGCATTGAAAAAGAAAAAAATATACACATTTTTTACGATTCTGCCGAAACTACTGGCAACACTGTAATGAAATTTTTTACGAATATGTTTTGGAAGCTGCTTCATCTGATGAATGTGTTTTGATGTCTGACTCTCATAGAGGGCGCTAGTTACACGGTTAGTACCAAGTTGTTTTGAACGTTACTTTTTTGATATTAGATTTTTTGGTCTAGATTTTCAGCGATCTTGAACATCTTTCAGTTTTACACTAAAAAGGTACCCTTTATGAACTCAATACTGTGCACCGTTTTCGGAATATTTTGATTTGAAAATTATGAAGCAATAACCGATGCTGGTATAAATTATTGATGAAGTCCTTAATTATTATTATTATTCATTATTAAGCACGATGGAGCTCCACGCCACATTGATAGAAGGTATCGTAATCGGTTGAGTAACCAGTAACCATTTTTCGAATCGATGGCTTGGTAGAGGTGCTAAAGCTCCGATTCATAAGCCTCCTCGGTCATGCGATTTCAATCCTTTGGTTCACACAGTTTGATCGTACCTTAAAGAAAAAAATCATGCAACAGGGTAATTTCACCTCAAGAATTGAAGGACAGAATTCAACGTCACTTTAATCACCTCATAGCTGACTCCCAAGCTTTAAGAAGATTAATGGATTTTTTAGAAAAAAGGATAGATTTATGCATTTGTGAAAACATAGGACATTTTGAACACCTACTCTAATTGAATTCTTTTAATTTTTCTGAAATTTTTTAGAATTGTCTGGTGCTTTTTCGTTCAATTGATACATTCATCATTACTTTATACCAGCATCGATTACTTCTTCATAATTTTCAAATCAAAATATTCCGAAAACGTTGCACAGTATCGAGTTTCATCAAAAGTACCTTTTTGGTGTGGAATTGAATGATATTTAAGATAGCTCAAAATTTAGCTTAATAAATCTAATATAAAAAAAGTTATATTCAAAATAACTTGGTACGAATCGTGTAACTAGTGCCCTCTAGGAGAGTCAGACATCAAAACACATTCATTAGATGTATCAGCTTCCAAAACATATTCGTATAAAATTTCATTACAATGTTGTCGGTAGTTTCGACAAAATCGTAAAAATTGTTCATATATTTTTTTCAACGCCCTGTATCTTGAATACGGATTTTATATTTATATGCAACTCTCGGGAAAAGTCTGAGCTTACTTAGTTCTTATTGAACAAATCTCTATTATTTTTTAGTTTTCTATCCATCCTGAAGAGGGACTTCCTCCAATTTGTAATAGATAGTATCAACTACTTCTAATGTGAATAGTACACATATCGCGATCAAACAGAACATTAATTTTTATGTTGTCGTTTCGTCAAAACTTCGACCTTGCTCTATTGATTTTCCGAAACCCTATCAAATCACGTGATATGCGACCGATATGACATCTTCCAAATATCAGTTTTACCGAGAGCTCAGTCGAATGAATGATTACTAGAATAACGAATAACGGTCGAACTGGAAGGAAAAATAAATATGGTCAAGCACCCTTCACCCTTCTTTCGATGCATCGGAACTGAGGGGGAATGATGATAAATTAATTATTGGAGATGTTCCCACCTTTATTGGCACTTGAATTCCGATGTGCTCGATCGAGCTGGATCAAAATCGCTGGTTGAATGGCAGCACAGGATTGGGTAGATTGTTACGCTCTCGTGAAGAATGTTTGAATACGAATAATAATAATTTATTTTCAAATTAAAAATTATAAAATCATTCCTTCATTGCAATGAACAATGAAGAAAACGAATCAATGACCTAATATGTCGAGACACATCAATTTAAATAAATAATAAATAAATAACTTTTTTTCAAACGAATTGAAATTGTAAGGATTTCTTATGGGGGCATCTAGGGCAACCTAGGAGTTATGAAACAAAATGATCTCTGGCCCAGTGAGAGAGTAGTCCTCTCTGTTCTATATTCAGGTTTCTTTCTATACCGTGATTCATAGGGTCTTCAGTTGAAGTTTTTTTTTTTAAATTTTTATTTTGCAGGCAGAGCATTCTGAACAGTCGAGTTGGCGCTGGTCAAATACAGGCACATCAGTAAAAAGTTGATTCGTGTGGAAAATACGGAAAATACGATATTCATCTACATCAAAGACAGCTCCTGTGCAGATGCAAAAAACAAAAGCAAATGAATTCGTTGGGGCTTTCGAGTCTATCGTTCAATATCACTTGTTTTTTCGAGCATTTCTTCCGTCGTCGTGGATTCATTCTCGACGTTTCGCCAGTTGGAGTATCTGGCATCTTCAAGAGTTATATTCTCAAGAGATGTCCTCGCTGATTTGAGGTACTTATCTTATCATATCTTTTATAATCAGACGAAGAAGGCCGAAATGCTCGAAAATAGAAGCGACAAACCTTCCAAAGTTTCATATTTTTCATATTAATATTCTATGATTATTCGCATTTTCATTGAGAATCTCACTTTACATGGGATGTCTAGAAATATAGTGTATGCAGTAATAATATTTTGTCCTCAATAGATATTCAAGTAGGCATTTGCGCTTGCATTTGGAAACGCAAAAAACTTATTTTTCTCAGAATGTCACGTTTGTACCAGTAAAACGAGTACTTAACTAAACTTAAAGTTCATGGTAGCTTAAATTTATCCCGAGTTGCATAACTGTCACTCAAAAGAATCTAGAATCTTAAGTAAGGAACCCTAAAATCTTTCTATCTAGTGTTTCATGTTGTGTAACTCTACAATAAATCCATTTCATTAATCTTACTTTTCACTATCGTATCGTATCGTTGTGTCATTCAGTTTCTTGTAAATGTAAATGTAAATCACATTGTGATTATCATTTATGATGAGGATTGACAAATCAAAAGTTTTCGAAAATCAAAAAAATTGTTAGTCAGGGCATTAGTGGCAGAGAATAAATCTTCTGAAAGTGAAACGGTCCGAGGACCATAGGGACATTATAATGGGTGATTTTTTAATAGCCAAAGGAGATCTTTTCGAGAAAAAATACATCAAATCAAAAAAAAAATGCGTGAAATACTTATTTCAATCGAAAGTACCGTCCATATAATTTAATAATAATAATAACAATATTTGTTCAGACATCATGAACAAACTGATTACGTAATTGATTAAACACTTGTTCCAAAATTCAATATTCGACAAAAAACATTAGTATAATGAATAGCAACAAACAGAATGAAAACAATTACAACCAACAAGTAGAAATCTCGAAGTTCAACATAAGGGGATAATAAAACAAAACAACCGCACTGTTTGAAGTTTATTTCATGTAAACATATTGGTAATGAAATTCAATGATTTGCAAGCGTTGTTTATTTTTGAAGATGTTGAATTGTAGACCAAATTGATGATGTTTGATAGTGACACAAAACACGAGCCGTGTTGGAACTGTCGAAATCAATGTTGCCAAAAAGATAACAGTTAAAAGATCACCCGTTACTGAACCAAATGATCTCGCAGATCTGACTTCAGCAGTAATGATCCCCAAGAGTGTAAATGATTTAGAAAACAACTTCGACAGTGTTGGACTGTAAAAATTAACTAGCTATTTTATTGACAGGTAGTCAATATATTATATGTACGTAAGTCAGACTCTCCCTATAAAACCTTATTTCTAAAACTTTAAACCAACCCTATTTTGGTAGTGTTTTTCTCAACATCACCACGACGCCGAGGGCGTTGGACAAGTTTAAAGCTTAAATGCTTTTGTCCTTCACAATTCAATTTGAATGAGAAAGAGTCTTCCGGGCTTATTAGCCGTGGTCTTAATGATTACACGGGTCGGCAAGATTTCTGTGACAAGACGCAGATCTTTATTTTTAAAATTAAAATACCCATCTGATATTAGGAAAAATATTCCAGGTAGGCGAGTGGAAATCAATGTGGTGAAGGAACGATTAAAAAAGAGGCATTTCATAATATAAAAAGTGTGAATTCAGTCTTCTGTTTAGTTTCGAAGTTAGAGGTTTTCTGTGTGCAGATGAGAAACTGTTTTAATGATGAAATCACAAGCCAGGCCATTTTCTGAAAGTGTTAAAAAAGCCTTCTTGTTTTTTGGTACTATAATTCGAGATCAAGACAAGCAATGATCTTCTCATGTATGATGTGTGATGAAAAATATCCTTCTGCCACTTCTTCACATTTAACTTGGGTGGATGAAATTTTTCTGATGGCTATGAATAAAGATGGTGATGGATTAAATATTTGTAGTCTAAAAGCTGGCAACGTTTTGGAGTTAGAATTTTAGTAGAGCTAGTTTTTTTATATATCATTGCCTATAGTATTCCGATCACGAAATACTTCGTCTGGCAGCTGGCTAGTGGTGCGTTCATTGGTGCTCATCGCCCCTTCACAGGTAAAAAATAGTATTTAAGTACGATTCTTTTTTATTGCATCATGATCTTGAAACCTTATAAAACACGAATATCCGATTGCTAGACCTCTCTGTGGTGCGATCCACCTGCCAGACGCCATTTTTTGTGGAAAAAATTTTTCAAAAAAATTATATTTAAGTATGGCTGATTTTTTGATATAATTTAGTTCAGATATAGGGAATCATCGAATTGATTTGACAGACGCCTAGTCCAGTGCTAAATCACTGCCAGACTTGTAGTTCCGCGGGGCCGCTACAAGGGATATGAACGAAAAATAATTTTTTTTCTTGCATTACATTCCAGAAACAATATGAAACAAATTAATCGAATTGCCACACCTCTCGCGTGGTGCAATCCACCTGTCAGGCGCCTTAATAAAGTCTATATATGCAGTTTAAAAAATCTTGAATAAATGTTTTCTATACACATCACATATTACAACATTGAATTTGGTTCTATGAATGTTACGTGTTAAACTCATCTTTGTATTTGGTTTAGTCTATTCTACCATTATATGCAATTCAGCTTTATGTTACATGAGAAAAAATTGTGGACCAGTGTTATTTTATCCAAGTTCGGCCATCCAAGATTTCAAGGAATGATTTCTTCGGAATTTCAAATATTGAGCTATAGAGTTCTAGTTAGTAATCATCCCCGTAAGTTGACCCAGTTGTTTCAAAACGAGATAGAAATAAATAAGAGATATTGTTTCGTTAGGAATTTTTCAACATCTGTATCAAGTTGAAAATTCCATCAGAAAGTGTAATCGATCCGATTCGGTTGAACTTCCTGGCGGAAGTTCAGAACTCGTTGTCTTTTTCGGGCCGTCAACATTTAACATCTTTTAAGTCCTTTCTAAACTCCAAAACAGCCAAACAATCCAGAACTTCCCGGTAAACTATCAAGAAAGCATTCAATTCTCGTTCGATGGTGACAGGATGGATGCGAAACCAATTAAATCGAACGGCCGTAAAGAAATTCGCGTCCCTTCTGTCTGCCACGGAACTAGTTTAAATTAATTCATGGCGAATTGAAGGCGATAAATAACGATTTCATGAAATGAGATGTTCCGCCTCTGTTCCAGGACACTGTTGGACCCGGAAATGGAAACGTGGAATTCAGGGAATTCTTCCAGCTCCTATATTGGCAGACCCGGGGCCGAATGAAGAGATATTTCAAACTAATTCGGACGGATTTCCTCCATTTTCTGTCCCCCTCGACCTCCCGGGATGTTTTTCGAATGCGAAAATGCCCATAACATTTTCGGCGTCAAGAAATATTATTCTCCTTCGAAGGTCGTTTCTTCTGATAACATGCCTTATCTTAAATATTGAATAGACCTTCTATTTACATTATCAGCTAACATTACCTTATTGAATGAAAAAAAACGCAAAAAACACCGAAAAATAGCTCCCATTTAATTGGTGGAAATTTCGCGGAAAGATAGTTCAAATTATGCTAAAAGTCACAATAGGCACGAAATTCCAGTTTCAACCCTACAACCACACATCACCTCACACCTCCCCAAGTATTCTGTCGGGAGTGTTTCTTGGGAACGATTACAAATTTAAATTCACTGCGTTTAACTTTACTGATAAACAGTCATTTTAGGGTTTTCGCCTTGAAATTGGAAATAATTGGCTGTAAACTTGTGAAAGTCATCTCAAAACTTGTGTACAACCCGACCTACATTTAGGGTGTCCGCGTCTATAAGGTAAAAAAATCGACCTTTTGCATTTTTTTCTCAAAGATCTCGGTACCTATCAGATTTTCGCTCTATTTAATCATAAATAAATTCACTGTTGTTCTGAATGTTTTTTTTTGAACTTCGAACTGTTTTTGATGATCGCCTAGTGTTTTACTATTTCGAGTATCATTCGAGCTCAGTCGGTAGTCTCCTTCATATGTCTTTAAATGTTTAAAAATTGTTGATAAATATGGAAATATGAATAATTACCATTTTTAATCAATTTTTTCTTCATCTTGTATAAATAAAAATGAATTGCTGTGCGTTAGGTACGCTAAAGCTTGAAAACGGGACCAATTTAGCTAATTTTGGTTTTGACTTATTCGGGGAATTCCAGGGAAGGTTTGAAAGGTGAGAAAATATAAAAATGCAAGGCATTTAATATGGAAATAGAGGTGATCGATTATCATTGATTTTCGATTATCATCGATGTTTGACAATCAAACATCTATGTTTTAAACATCTATTTCTCGATTTCGATAATTTCTTCAAGTGAGGACGATGCAAAGTTTTCACAAAACACCAATGTTATGTCCTCTTTTTGCAGTGGATCTTTTGTGATAAAAACAACTTACCTCAAAGTGTGCGCGAACTTTTTTGTCAACTTGGTTAATTTCAATTTGCGATGCCGAGAAGAAGAAGACCTGACATAAGAAACCGCGTCACGGGAGGGCCCATGTATTGAGGGGGTTGACTGATTATTCGATTATAAGAATATAGTTTCAGTTTTTTAGGTATAGTACGTACATATACAAAAAGTAAGGGAAATACGAGGGGAAATACAATTGGATTGTGTAGGCGGTGTGGCAATCAGGATCTAGGCTTCTTCAAGATTTTTCCTGTTTGAAGATGATATTGGAATAATAATAACAATGATTTCAATAGCCGATTTGGGTAGACGAAGTTGCGTGGGCAAGCTAGTATTTCATAAGTTTTCTCATTAATTTAGTTTCTACTTATTTAACAACACTTACCTGCTGTTGGGTAAATGAAGGAAAGTTTATTAAAATTGTTTATATTTTTTTATATTTTTACATTTTCATATTTTATATATCTTTATATTTATTTTTCATCTTAATATTCCTAATGTTAGTATGACAGTTTTTTCCAGAATATTTATTTGATACTACAGTTAAAAGCATTATGTTACCTTTTCCACTGTCATACATTTTTGAGGTGATATTTTAACTTCAATAGCGTTCTGTTGAGATTTCGTTGGTGGACTTTTCAGATCATATGCGTCTTCTCCGTTGATGATTTTTGAGTTTTCGAAGGTATTTTCGTTATTTCTGTTGTTTGAGATTTGCCAGTTTTTGTACCTTTAAATTTTGAGATTATGATTCATCAGTTGTGTGATTTTTTCTATCAGTAGGATTTATTATTAAGTAGCCTTGATGAAGAAGAAAAAGAAGTTATAGAGGAGAAAATATATTGTCCAATTCCCGATATTTCGTTTTATTTATTATATAAAATAGATAATAACTACAATCACGATTATTAAAATTAATTTTATAATTTTTGTCATTTAGGAAGTATAAAGTATAATTTTGATCGAAATCAGAATATAATGAATATGTTTCCCTTCCCCTAATTCACCTACCAGCAGGTTAGTGTTATTAAATAAGTAGAAACTTAATTCATGAGAAAAGTAGAAAATTCCTGAAAAAAGAAAAGTCAACTAAAATTGATAATTATTCATAAATACATATTTATCTACAATTTTTGAACATATGAACTGAGTTCGAATGATATTCGGACCTTGTAAAGCAAACATTGCTTGCTCACTCCCCTCTTTTCCAAAAACAGTTCGAAGCAGAAAAAAATTCTGGATCAAAAGTTTTATAAATTTCATTCCTCTTCAACACAAAAAAGCTAAAGTCTTATAGGAACTGAAGTATTTGAAAAAAACTTGTAAAAAGTCGATTTTTTTCACCTTTGAGGAGACATCCTACAGATGACAGAATCTTAAACAAGTTTTGAGATGTCAAAATAAAAACTTTCACAAGTTCACAGCCAATTATCTCGAATTTGGAGACTTTGACTCTATTTTGATTGAAATGACTGGAATACTAACTGAATATAATAATATACTAACGGCCCGCAACCAAGGCTTTGCACGGAAGTAAATAATGAAAAAAATTCATTATATTCTGGAAAAGATCAAGAATAGATTAATAAGATCAAAAATCAAAATTCATTTTTCATACTGAGCTCATGGTTTCTTCTAGTTCTGTCTGCTGATGATGGCCTAGTGTTGAAAGCGCTCCATATCATAGAATTTGAGATATTACATGGTTAAAGTATAAAATTAGCTTTATTTATTTTGTATGCAACATTGCACTGATTCTTCATGAACTGTCATTGTTATGTCTTCAGAAAATTGTAGTACTACGTATTGTTCCCTTGATGAGTTGGTGGAATTAAAACAGTAAATTTCATACAGTGATATTAAGTGTGAAGATCTTTGAGCAATGTTGTGAACTGAAAAGGCTAGGATTAGTATTGTTTATTCTAACTCCTTTCTGTTCTCTAGAAATTGGGGTAGAACAGGCATTCTGTTTCATTAAACTTATATAACTGCCACTTTTATAAACTTATATAACTGCCACATACTGTAAAACGCCTTCTGAATGTCAAAGCAGTCTCAGATTTTCCCATCGTCGAGTGCTGAATCAGCTTTAAGGATTGGGAGTGGATGGTTTTTTTCAAGTTTTTTAGTTGAACTCAAACTGAAAATTTGGTATCTCACATCAAGTAATTTCTCCATTAATTTCTTCATATAACTGGAAGATCTATAGTTTTCGATTGTTTTGTTATCCAAGCTTGGTTTGGGTATATAAATCAAGGAATAAATTCTATGGCTACATTTTCTCTTTCCGAGCCAGCTCATTAATTGCAGTCTCAGAATTTTTTTCCTTTATATAACCATGCTGACATCCAGAGATAACTTTAAACTGTTTAAAAATACGGAGAAGTCGGTCATCCGAAACTTTCTCGAAAATTCTCGAAAACATAAATGACCAGAATAGTTTTTGAGTTTTGGTGTATACATTCATTTCTTAGTGAAAGTAGAATACATTACAATATGAATGTCATAATTCAACACATTCATTATCTTGTGGGGAGTTATTTGTGATCCTCTGCTTATAAATCTTCAAAACAAGTATTGCACTCCCGGAATAACAAGAGCTCATATCATAACGGTCAAAGACCAGAAGCTCCTCTTCGAATCGCCCATAAAAAATGACCTTCCTGATGAAGTGATAGATAAAGGATACACAAGAATATAAGCAACAAGAATAGGAGTAGGTCTGTTAGATGATCAACAGAAATAATATATGGTTATCTTGTAGGTAAATATACTGGTTTCAACCAATATCGAACGTTCGAGGCCTATTCTATTGTTAGGAATTATTCAAATCAGTTCGAGTTGAAACTCTGTCGAGGGCAAGAATAAACCACATTTCAAAACGCGAACCAAAGGAGCGCTGACAGACTGACAGCATAGGATTATGCCCGTATTTTATTCGAGAACCGACGTTGGGTATCTTGCATTCTTTCGAGTGTACTTTACGAGCATCGCTCTAAAAAACTACAATGCTTGCTAGATTAAGGATATTACTATGCAAAATCATTTTTTTCCTAATATTAAACATATATATGAAACCGTTCGTACGTGAAGGGGGCTTAAGGGGGAAAGGTATGTTGGCAGGGTGGTAATTAGATATTTGGAACGATGCATTAGGATCAAGATGGGTTCCGAAAGGTATTGAATATTGTAGGGTTCTTGCGTGAGAGTGTTTTACACTCTGCGTGAAGTTGATCTATCTCGTCGAGAATGCTAACAACCATAGTTTAAGGTCTGAACTATGATAAAACGTTGAATCTAATTAAATTCCTGTTCATAATATAGTTCAAAACAGTTTCTCTTTTTGCCAACTGATATGGTTGTCATTGATATCTTTGCCTTTGAAAAATTCATTCATACTTCATTTATTTTGAACTTTATTTATTACTTATTTGAAATTTTTCCGACTGATTTGAAAATTTGCCACCTTCGTTCCAAATTGGGTGGAAAGCTGGGGTGAAAAGCAGCTGTGGTGTCATTTTCTCGAAGCACTATGCTGATCTGATACGATAATTCCGGGAAGAAAACTAAATTTAAATTTGAGCTTTTTCAAATTTTTTATTCGATCATATTGAAAATAGAGTGAGTGTTTGATCGTGGTTTTCGACTTCGAAAAAGAGAAAATATTTAATTTAACTTCTCTGGTCCTTATGATTTTTGGAAATAGAGGAATTTTCTCCAAAACGTCACCAAATAAAAGTTTGTCTTCAGTACAATTTAGTCCAAATTTCCGATTACTTAACGGATTGGAGCAAACCTCAATGTTAAAAATGTGAAAATAGTTCACTCTTTTATTCAAGATATGTCCCTGCGTTTTCACTTTGGAGACGAAACTGCTTGAAAATAAGTAACACAAGTGATGGGCAATCCATCCTCACCTCAGTAAAACATACATATGTTATGAAACTACGGATATATCCTAGGTAAATGATATCGAAATCATTCAATTTCTATGAAACTACTGAAGGTGAAATAAAAACAGTAATTTCAAAATGATTCTATTGCAATAAAAAAGCCAATAATGTAAAAATATACGTTCTGGCTTATCATATCAAATATGTTGCTAGTTTAAGATATAAGGGGCAACACATATCGCCAAAGCTATATTCCAAATCGATGCAGCGGAAGTTCGTTCTCTCAAATCCGAATTTTGAATTTGATCCTGTTCCTCATTTCTGTGAGTGACTTTATAATTTGATAGTAAGTAAGTAAGTAATTCTTTATTTGATCCAAGTAATACCATACAGGTGAAGACCATGTCACAAAAATATAAATCATACTAAAATTAAACACAATAAACTAAGAAATTTTCCCCTATAACCCAACAAAATCCTTTTCTTGTAGAAAGGCATCTAGCTTATAATAACATTTTTTCAATAAAAACTTTTTCAATTTAAATTTTTGAGATTGTATGTTTCTAAAATTAATTATTGATTTGAAACTATCAGGTAGCTTATTCCATATTTCAAATAAACTGTAAGAAGCATTTTTTTGTATGTAAGTTGAGTCAGTCTTTTCCTGAATAAGAATATTTTTATTTCTCGTGTTGTAAATATGTTTGAGCTCATACTTTTTAAAATCATCATAATTTTTCATTATAAAGATTATGCATTCATATATATATCTACCATAAAGTGTCAATATGCTGTTCTCTATAAATACATTTTTACAAGATTCATTTTGTTTCATACTGAATATAATCCTAAGACATCTCTTTTGCAGTTTGAATATTCGATCTGCTTCCGTGGATCTTGCCCAAAAGATAACACCATATCCTATTTGGGACTGAACATATCCATGGAACGCTGACATGGCAGCATCCACTCCGATAGTATTTCCTATTACTCTCAAGGCATAACAGTACTTTGAAATATTTGCAGCTAATAGATCTATATGCGCCTTCCAGTTCAAATTTTGATCAATTATTATTCCCAAAAATGATATATTTTCCACAGTTTTAATTTTTGTGTTTTGAGTGGATATTTCGAAAGATTGATCATTATTTTCCTTGAAAACCATCATTTTTGTTTTTTCTACGTTCAGTAGAAGGTGGTTTTGTAGTAACCACAGATATAAGAACATCCCTATAAAACGCGTTCATGCACGAAAACTAATTGAATATTTATGTTTGTCTGAAATGAAACGGATTTTTTTCGTCTTCAATTCATACAAATATTCCGAAGAGTATCAGAAGGAGTAGGATAACGGAACTTAAATATTTGTATTCTTAAATTTCCAATCTCCTAAAACACAGAAACTCTCAATTTTCAACACACATCTGTCTATTCAGATTTTGAAATCGGTCAATTTTCGTAACAGTCACACCCTCTACCAAGAAACAATACAAGAGTCACTAGGATGTATAATCTGAATTTTTCTTTGAAATTTAAGAGTATTTCACAAAACTTCACTGAAATAGAGAAAATATCATCGAATACTCGTGGCAAAATGCAATTCCAACACTCATGCCCATATTCTTCAACTTGTTTCAGAATGTACTATTCACAAATGGTACATTTCTGAAATACAGGGCGAATACGAAAATGTGCACTTTCTGGAGATGTCAGTGTCGTGAAAAAATTTTAGAGCACAGTTTTTGAGATTCAGCACAAACGTTTTGATTTTCAAATAGATCATCCTGTATATTTAAACGTCAAGTTTTTGCAATTATTATCCTGAAAAAGCAGAAGAAGCCATATACTGTATATTTTTTAATAAAAGGTCATGAATACTTTTTCAAATTAATTTTGTTCTTTTTTTTATAGAACGCCATGTGACTTAAACCTAGTTATTTTGTTATTTTTAAAGATAAACTCAAAATATCATTTTTTAACATGAACTAGAAAATGTTGAATACGAAATGAAGTTTGATATTAATATTGCAATTTTTTTATGCATGTTAATTTTTTATGAATCTGTGGAAGAATTTATGTCTTAGTAGTGAAAAGAACAAACATAAATATAGATTTTTCTGACTTTTAAAATTCATTAAATGTAAGGTTGTGACACATTCCAAAAAATAATTGCAAAACTTCAAAGTCAAAATATACAAGTACAAGGTGTAAAATTTTTAAACAACGCCAACTGACTCCAACGTAAAATTATATAGGTATTTTATTTTGCTTTATTTTTATATTTAAACTGCTTTCAATAGTAGTCTTCTGTTTGTGGATTTAAAAGTTTTACTAGAAAAAGATTCGCGATAACCGCATGACTCTATCTTAAATGATAACTGAGATACAGTGCAGTCTCGTCTAATTTGGGACACAGTGTACATGCTACCTCGTTGTAATAACCTTTCACTAAGAATTTTCAACTGTACCTACAAACTGTTACAGCTTTTTCAATCAATTTAAAAATTTCCAACTTGAGACATGTGGGTTTGTTATGTCCGTAAGTTAATTTTTATTTTTATGGTGAAGAGTGAAACGAGATAAAATGAAACATATGCATTTGAAAAAATTCCAGATTGTTTGAGACCCGTCTGAGAATTCAACAAAAAAACGGGATACCTACTTATTTATATTACAACTTCAGAATGCACTGCTATTTTTCCACGAGTTGAAAATTCAAAAGTTAGCCACGAAAGAACGAGTGGTAGAATATGCCTTCTGTATGAGTATCATAAGTTGTTTTCTGTAATTCTTCGAATATTTTGAAACTGAAGGAATATTTCCATAAAAATCGTTTCTCTATTTCAGTATCGTGATGAGTTCATTACTGTACTAAAAGAAATGTTGTAATGAAACTCATTACAGAATTGTTTTCAGTTATATTTTTCGTTTTGTGATTGTCAATACTGAACTCAGATCCTCTCAATTTTCAAATCGAATCAATTTAAATTCCATAATCTGTCAAATTTCGGTAAGTCATACTAACTGCCAAAATACAATTTCGACAGTATTTCACAAAACTTGACTGCATTAGAGAAAATATCGTCTAATATTCGTTGCAGAAGGCAATTAAATCCAACACGAATGGGAAATGAGAGTATTTCACAAAACTTGACTGAATTAGAGAAAATATCGTCTAATACACGTAGCAAAAGGCAATTCCAACACTCATTCTGCTTTTTGTTTCAGAATATTCTATTAGTGGTTTTCACTTGAAGAATTCTGATTGGCAGAACTCTTACCTCTGTCACAAATTTGACAGATAATAAATGAATTCTTGACAGGAGGACAAAATATTACCATAAACAACTAGAATGAGATATTATGATCTATAAGATATCTCAGAACGAACGGATTTGACAAATAATACCTAAGAGAAATTTTTCTGAGTATGCATTAATAAAACGAAATCAGAGAAACAACGCAGATACCGCAATTGAATTAAATCAAGTACGAAAAAATTTTCACACGAATATTTCGGAAGAAAAAAATTGAAAAGGCGAGGAAACAGATAATATAAAGAATGATTGGCAAAAAGAGCAGAGTTGCCATTCTGAAATTTGAGAATCTTTTACATTTTTTGGGATAATGTCAATGAACTAAAAGAACAATTTTTATTGAAGATGTCATCACCGCCAATGTAAAAATATATTTCGAGAAGATCCCTTCAATATTTCTTATTTTTCAAACCCGCAACGTGAAAAATGAAATAAAATTTGGTACACCACGCCGTTATTCTTGATTTCCGTGCCGAACATGCTTTCAGCCCTTGTCGACCAAAATACGCGTAATGAATAGGTGCACGTTGAATTCCCAGGTCAGATGTTTGTACCCAATTAAAGCCATTATTATTTTTATCCGGTATCCTTGTACGTGTAGGAGTTTTCAGCATGACTCCACGACTATTTCATTACAGAACGGCAGATAAAATCTTTTATGTGCACCTACCTGAAAAAGGATTGACAGGAAGCTAAATAGCTGATTCTACATCATTAAAATCGTGCTTTTTCAAACCGTGGAGAGCCGTGAGTAATTTTTCATAATTTCGCTGAGCCATCTCCGTTACGCTCTTTCGGCACAAATTTTATCAATTACTCAAGATCTTATCTCGTTTAATCAACACCTATCCGAACCTATTTGGCCTTTTATCTGGCATCTGCTTTGTTTCGAGCAACAAAAATAGAAAATTTCGGGTTATTGAATTCGAAGCTCACGCAATTTTTGGGGTATTTTCTTGGTAACTATCGGTTGTGAGTTCAAATATTTATGCTCCGATTATTTGAAATAATGATATAGAAGTCCGAAACGATTTTTTTCATGTCAGTGCGTCGTTTATTACGGCTATTCCAATGATTTTCATAGCGAGGGCGTCTATTGTGTGTATCATAGAATTTTATTAGTGGTCTATCTAGATCTGTCAATAATAGTATACTTTCTAAATAACGTTCTTGGATATATGTGAAATGAATATCTGAACTATGAGATCGTAAGGAAAAGCCTCTGTCTCATCTCGTAAACGGTCCGATTAAACAGAATAAGGAACATATAAGATCAATTGAACTCCAGACAGTCCTATCAGAATAGGACATAATCAATGAAAAATCCATTTCAGGAATTTAAACATAAGGTGGGTTTCACAAAACTTTGATTATCCGATCAAAAAACTTACGTGAAATCAAACCAATCGAATCATTTGATTTGAAATGTCAACGAATCTCGTTGGTTCTAATCAGCCGGAAGTTTCGTAAAATATTTTTTTCTTTTTCGAAATCTCAAGAGGTAACAAACATTATGGCAGATCTCCTTTTGAAAATACTGATATATCAATGTTGGTGAAACTAGTGAATCGAATAATTTTACAAGAGATATTGTTTTAAACGAACTTATTGAACGAACCTCGAATCATACATTCATCTTGTGAATAAAATTAAGACAACTATTTTCTGTAACAAATATCGATGACAATCTTGCTATGAAGAATTCAATAAGTAAAAAAGGAAAATTAAGCCCATTATAGGTACTTCTCAAGGAGAGAGCATCATTATTTTCGTATATGAACTAAAACTGAAATGCTCTGATTGTATGATGAAAAACTGCTCATAGAATTTGATACTTTTTTGTTTTGTTGGTGATCTGAATGCGCCTGAATGTGTATGAAATAAATGTATCGAAAGTGGCTGGATATGGATTGTATCCTCAGAAACTTCAAGACTATTATTTGATAACCTTAAGCTTATCTATACAGGTTGTCCGGAAATGATGAGCAGAAAGTTCAGGGGTGATTTCTTTACCAAAAATAAATTGTACCTCTACCTATAAAATTTATTCGAAAATTGATTTTTAACGAAGTTACAGGGTGTTAAAATGAAATTTCATTCACAGCTTTTGTTACTATTACTTCTACGTATTTCTGTGGCAACCATAGCACATGTATCCAAAGTATATCATGTTCAAGGTTGAAAATAAATCAAAAATATTGCTTATTCATCACATTCAAGCAATGCTATTTTGCGTTTTTCTCGAAAGCGGTTAGATTTATCTGAATAAAAGAAGTGTCCTTTTTTTTGTATGGAAGAAATCCAGAAAATGAAAATATATACAGTGTAGCACAAAAAATGTGGGACCATTCAAACAAAAGTATAGGCTCGTTTGTGGCGACCTCTTCAAGATTAGAAGAAATAGTTTACAAATTCGTATTGCTTATCCCGTAAAAACCATGAAAACAAAATTTCGTCGAAATATTATCAACGTTGCGAAACGTAGAGCCAAAAACTGCGAGTAAAATTCAACTTTAACAACCTGTAACTTCATTAATGATCAATTTGCGAAAGAATTTTATATGAAGAGGTACCATTTATTTTGAGTCTAGAAATCAGCCTTGATTTTTTTGCTCATCATTTCCGGACATTCTGTATATTTTTGATATTGAAATATACAGATCAAAAAAACAGAATTGGAAACATAACAAGTTTCTCTAGTAAATTCGAAAAGGGCCTTATTCTAGTGGAACAGTTGGCAGAATCAAAACCTCAGAGGAAAGTGATATCGAATTAACGTCTGGGCCGCCAGATTCGGTTGGGTACGCGAATTGTCGAATCGAATCAGTAACACTCCAGACACGGTATGAGTGATTTCATATATGTTGTAAATGAATATGACAATTTTATTCCACTCTGACGCCATTTATTTGCTTCGATGAATGACACAAATAATCTCTTGTGGAAATAAGTATTCAGGTTCTTTTTCGCCAAAACTGGTTTGAAAATAAAATAAATTCTAAAAATAAATTGAAAAGCAAAAATACATTCTACAGAAGAAATTAAAAAACAAAAATTCATTCCATAAAAATAAAAAAAAGGAAAACAAAAACAAATTCTAAAACATGCGAAATTGAAAATCGACAAATTCAAATTAAATGTTCAAATAATCCACTTTATTGTGCCAAATAGTGGTCAAATCTATTAAAAAGGGATAATCTCATATCTCTGAAAAGATTAGGCATACTTGCTATTTTGGCACAAAGTTGGAAAGTCGAACGTGAAGGTATCGGCCTATCTCGCAAGGCAATAATGAAAGAAATTATTTTCTCCGCAATAAATTGATAACCAAAGTACCATTTTATGATTTCAATTTTCTTCTTAACCGTTAACATTTTGATTTACGCGAATCTAATTTATTTTCAAACCGTCTAGCTATCACATCTGACGTTCGGATGCGACTAATGTGCATTGCAGGTCGCGGCAGCAGAGATCACTCTCTCCTGCCGAAACTTGCTATTCCAACAGTCCAGTCCCTTATTTGTTATCGAATCGCGATGAGATTTCGATTCTTCCACTGTTCTACTAGACTCGGAGCTCATTCGAATTTAACATTCATATTTCTATGTTTCCATAAAGTTTTCTTTATCTGTATAAGATCAAGATTTCTGGGGGTATGATACATTGAAAAATTATTAATAGTTTGACAAATAAAATCATGGCCGAAATGCACTTTTGAAGAGATACCTATATGATTTGTAAGTTTATATAAAATTGAAAAAAAATCTTTCATTTTTATCCGAATGTTGGATTTTCATAACATACATTTATGCATATATTCCTTATGAAAAAAAAAAATCAGTTGTGGAGCATGAAGGGTTTGAAATTTCAAATTCGAAAGAGCATAGGAAGAATTGCTTTCGAAATTACAAATCCATGAATTCGTGGATATCTCTTACAAATCATTAGTAAAAGAATAATGCTCTGATTTCGATAGTCTCCGATTGGAGACTATTGCAATCAGAGCATTATTGAATTGGTCGTGCCGTTTTTCTATTAAAAAACGGCACAACCAATTCTACTTTTAGCCATATCGCTGATTAGGTAATCAAATTACCTATCATTTGATGCATCACAATTCATATATTCCTATTTGAAAAAATAAAGAAGAGGGGTGCGCGGAATAGGGGGTGAGAAATATAAAATACGAAAAAGCATAATTTTAATTGCTTTTGAAATAAGAAATCGAAGGAGCCGAGGATTTTCCTTAATAACCATTCACGTTACTTTTTTGGCACGCTGTGTGAAAGAATTTGATACATTAACGTGCAGAAGGTTGAGAACCAGGTTAATTTTTTTCAACAAACAATCGCCCGAAACCGTTAATGCTCCGAATCCAAATTAACATTCTTGTGAAACTGTCACCAAAACATGAAAATATGCCATTCATTCCTCCCTTGTGTTCGCCACAACCAGGGCTTATAGTGGGGAGAAGGGGATCATTACGACTTGCCTTACTAACTGAAAGCGAGCAGGGGGGTTGGCGAAGAAAGGACGGTGTCTATTTTGGTGCCCCATGAATTAGAACACCCCACGTGACTGCATTGTGCACTGTCAATTGGGTGTGACTAATGTGCCCTGTGTTATGCAAATGAAATTTCAACAAGTTCGGATATTTGAAGGATCTTGTCTTACATGTGGAAGGGTTTGTCTTTGAGATAGGTGAGACAAGTCAACTTTAATAGAGCGAAGAATTTGTGGAATGGCCCCTGAAGTCCTCTCAGCTTTTAACGGAAACTTAACAACGATAGAAATGTGAGAAATTTCCTTCCGGTACCGGGTTTTTCACTATAAATTCTCTGTCTGTTAACTTTCGAAAAGAAATACAATAAAATTTCATACGAAAATTGGAAGGAATCAAATATTTTTTTGAAATGATTATACGTCTATTGAAATATATAAGCTGTTGACAACATATCAAATGGAGCTATGTATTTCTCTTTTTTTAGTAGGTCTTCTGATCTTGAATATAATACAATGCATATAATGAAAGTCTGTTTCGCTACTTCGAAAACTAAAAAACAGACTACGAGTATAAAAATGTGAATTTATTCCTAAATTCTTTTTTATTCTTAGTATGAATTGAAAGCATAACTAACTTCAAGATCCTGATTTTTGTATGAAAAATAGTAACTCAACATAACCATTTTGAATTTAGCTGGCTAAATGAGTTTTCTTTTGACTTTAGCCAATTAAATAATGAATTAAAAATTTTAACATAGTTTTTTTTATGTATTTTTCAGAAAACAGGCCTTACCCCGTTTTGCGCCGTATATACGGGGCTAAATGTGGTATTGTGTCTGGCTTCGTGTATTAGGTACGCGTAGGTGAAATAACATATTTTATTAACACAAAAACTCTTCGTTATATGATCTCCATTAAATATTTCACAATTTATAACTCTCGAGCTTCGGTAAACACATTTCTATCGCTTCTTTCATTTTGACTAGTCTTCTTTCTTGCGTATTTTCGTGACATCTGAAACCAATACAAAAACATAATGAATCTCAATACTTTGCATGGGGCGAAACATGGTCCCCAAAGATGGGTTGAAATGGGACCCCGTTTTGTCCCATCATCAAAACCTGCTTGAATAAAACAAGAAAAAACAATTAGTGTGAAAGGATTTTTGAAGCCAAGCGTTTCATGAAGTGTCTTTATGATGGCAATATCGATATGGCATAAACAAAACATCAATAACTTTTCGAAAAATGAAGATATCTTAAGAAAATATATGATCCACTTTTACAACATAAGGCGTTTATAACACGATGGCGGAAAGAATCAAACTTACGTCCACCCGATTCGTCCTGCATCTATTGCGGGGAAAGATATTGGTAGTGGAGATAATGCGTCTGAGATTTGGGGGTTCATTCGAATTAAATTCACGTACAATGGCGGGACCTCGTTTTGTCCCAGTACCCCGGTTTGAGGGAGATTCCCCCACTTAAGAATTACTAATAAAAATACCGAAAAAAATTGGTAAATATCAGGCAGTGACGGCGCTGGGTATAGTACACTGACTATACTCCCCTGGGCCATCCACTCCCTGAAATGTTGCTAGCCTTCCCAAAATATATCATACTCAGGTGGAAAAAATTATAAGATTCAGTATAGGTGTCAGCTTTTCGGCCCCCGCTTGGCGTTGCCACTGTTTCGTGCTATGAAATAAACAGTTTCGACTGAATAAACTATTCGAAATGACCAGCATTATTTTATTTTCATTAAGTTGGTTAGAGTACTTGGGATATAATTAATATTGTTCTGATTCGTTTAATAAATTGATGCTTTGATTTTGTTTTCAATGTTTTCAAAATTCCACAGCCCCTCGAGATGTCGATAATTTTGAAAAGGACCTTATACTGTATCTTATAATGGAATTGTTAATTTTTTTGTTTAATAAATAAATATATTTATTTAACACCTGACATCTAATTATGATTTTGATAGTTAAAATGTTCATAACATAGTTTACAAAACTTCGAACGATTTTTTCAATGTTTAGGTCAGTACATTATATCCATAGGATTATTGAAATTATAAACAATAATTGTTCTTACTGTTTTTGTTCATATCTTGCAGTTGAAGTAAAATGAATCTGAGTATAAAATTAGAATTTTAATTATGAAAATCATTTTTCATATTATTTCATTCAATCAGAAAAAAATATATTATTCACTGTTAAACTAAAAAATAGGATGCCCCATTAAAAAAACTATAAATTTGAGATACAATTGGAAAACGATAACCCGAAAATGTTTTTAGTGTACGTCAATGATTTCTACGTAACGATATCTATCAAAGAAAGTGGTTATCGAGGTACAAATTCTCCCCAAAAACGGAAAAACTTCAAAAGCACGCCGTAACTTCCAAAGTTCACCAAAATTAAAGCAGCCCATAAACTTAAAATTTTATATTTCCAACGGCTGCAGAAATTTCCTTAGGCAGGCTACTCACTTACAGTTTTTAATAGTTTTAGAAGTAAAATGTTGTAAATCAATGTATAGCTTTAGGAAATAATTGAAGGAATTCCTGGTAACAAATTGTTTTTACTCTATACAGGAATATATAACAATGTGATTTTCTTCTGTCTATATGCATTTATTTTGAACTTCATTTTCTTTTAAATCTTAGTGTATTTTTGAACTGTATTTGAATGTGTATATTTTTGTTTCTAAATTATGTTGACGAGCCCTATACAATTGTAAATTGTCGAATGGAGAATAAAGATACTATATTATTATTATTATTATAACTAAAACTGAACATGAGTGGGTATTTCAGTCTCACTTCAACTCGATTATTTCAACTGTACAGTTTAACTGAGAAATATGAATTGAAACTGTAAGTGAGTGGCTGGCCTTAGAAGCATACAAGTATATCATCTGAAGAGCAATGGGAAGTACCTAGAAGGAAATCGTGTACCGTAAGCGCGTTAAACGAAAAAAAAATTGCACGTAGATAGAATATATCGTAGCGCACGCTATGTTCCAATTTTGAAACATGCTCAATTTTACCCCCAGTTGTATGCGTCGAAATCCAAAAATTTCTAGAACGGATTGATGCGGTTGATATCTTGTCACTAAACGATATTTATTTATTTTCTCTTTCTTAATTTAGCTCAACTACATCACCTTGAACATTACATCGATAGGTATATTCCCATACTTTGTTCAGAACGCACCAAAAGACCAACAGTGACCAGTGAAGGAGTGCTGTTTGTACTGTTCTTCAAGACTAGGTATCGGTGTGGTAACGGACGAGAACAAGATATATATTTTAGACTAATTTTAATCCGCGGCGCCGCTCGCATGAAATTTCAATGTGAAACGCTACTGTAAACTATAGGGTTAAGCAGAGAGAAATGACCCACCATTTTTAAAATGCGCCGGAAATCCACTGTTTTGAACTAAACGTGGTCATAAAATCAAGAGAAATTCTCTAAGTATTGAACATTCATTGCATAGCATCAACATAAAAAAAGAACATTTTTCAAATATAAAATACTATACAAAATTCTGATTTTGGTATGGGAGAGATTTCAAATAGGAGTTCAACATAACATGTTTACTTCTGGGCAACTATTTTTTCCCACAGGGCAAACAATAGTTTTCGAAGCATGTGCGCGTATCATTAAGCTACCTGCAAGATTCCGCTAACGATTTGGTATTTTCGTAGCACTCCAAGCATCCTACGCATTCATTTTCATCAAAAGTTTCGTCGTCTGTGGAATCGCTTGTAAAAAAACTCACTCACCCAGTCCTCCTGTGCCATTTCTTTCTTATAATTTTACGACTAGTGTAAAAGTAGGCATTTTGAGACTGAAACTAAAAAAAAATATTGTTCGTCATCTATCCCGAAACGTCATGCGTCATCTATCCCAAACCCATGGGATAGATGACGCACCTATTCAAGTTACAACAAATTTCTAGAGGGGCCGTTAGATTTGTGATTATAGCTATTATAATAATCCAACTTATAACTGTTTTGGACAGAACGTCGACTTTAAGCGGATTTCTCATAAAGAATGGATCAAACTGAACACTTTGCAAACTTTTCGGTACTTACCAACTATATATCACTAAATATCTTGTAACTTTATCACACTTTCTACACGGTTTTTCAAGTACGGCAAGAGTAAAACTTTTGCATACTCCTATCTTAGGCAACTAGCAATGCGTGCACTGAAATCGCGAATTATCGGATTGCGCTGTCTGTCCCGACGCGTCATGTCTCCCTGTTCTAGCCTACTATGTCTTTTTTCCATGCAGTGCCATAATATGCGGATTATCTGCATCAGATACAAGTGAGAACACTGAACTACGAAAAATGAAATTGAAAAGTAAAAGTAAAAATAAATATTCGACATCAATAACATCGTGGTAGCACGTGACAAAGCGTTCTCCTGTACGTGTCGATTTAATAATAATTTCTTGCTCCAATTCGTTTTATTCAACTTATTAAATTTCGGGAAATATTCGTTAGAAAATTATGCTGTAAAAATCATTTTGCATCAGGAATAAATGCCGCAGATAACAGTCACGTTCATTTTCATATGAATTCATTCCAGTGCTGTCTCCGAATTGAACATTATTTCGGATTGCATGGTTATCATGGTATATCCTCAGTAGTTAGACTTATGCCGTCGTGGGGTTTTTTATAGAACTTTTGGATCACTACAAAATTGTCCTCGTACATATTCCTGTACCTCTCATAGTTTACCCAGAGTCGGCGATAAAAGCCTGAAATCAACTTGTTCACGAAAAATCTAAATATTTCTTCATTTCCACATTATACGATAGGAATTAATTCACGTATACCTACTCAAACAAATTCACTTAGTGAAATTTTCATCAAAATCTGATTCCTGCGTTATGTGAAGACGAACACACGGACTTTCATATTTATAATATTAGTACTTAGTAAGTATGGCCTTGTCTTGATCGATAATTTCGAGTACAGGAGGTAGATTCTTATGTTAGTTCTCGAGGGCGAATCTTCATCGTTACTGAACCCTCACGTCCTCGATTTCTATAAAAAATAAACCATGTTTTTCCTTATCAGTAGCGAGTGAAAAATCACCGAGTTTACGACACGAACATCGCCTCCGCTCTGGGGGCAAATTCTCGAGTGAGTCACCCCATATCCTCCATTTTCCTCTCCAAGGTTAAACTTAATTAGAATATCCAGTTGACGCAGTGTCTAGAGTGTTCAGCTGCGATATGCACGGTCCATTTTTTCCTCGCTTATCGATTTATGGAATCCTATTTTGAACTTTATCATGAAGTGCATACATCTATATCAATGTTATTTCGTAAAATCATTATTTCTACATCACGCCTTATCGGAGTGTATTCACTAAATGCGCTTTCTCGTTTGGCGCTCAGAGCCGGATCAGCGTATTTTTGACTGAAAATAACCAGGACCTAATTCCCTTTTGCTATCTCATAGCCTTCGTAGTTCCGTCAAACCTGGTCTCTCCCTTTTTCTGCTCACTTTCGGACCCATTCTTCTCACATTGTCAAAAAGATATCAGGTCCTTACTTCTCAAACTCTCCACTTGAGTCAAAATAACTGACTTGGCCGTTTCTCTACCGCCACGTGAGCGTTCCTAAGGTGGAAAATTTATTCGCTGTTCATAACTTTTCTGCTATACAATGGTTCTTGAAATAACGAAACGGTCAAGTCACATATTTTGACTAAGGTGTAAAGTGTAGAGAAATTTTTTACAGAGAACTTTATGCACAAAAAACCACCAGCTCCAAATTTTGTTGAAGACTTAATGAAGAAGAAAATTTTGAATGTTGGTTCAGAAGACATCCCAGATATCAGCGACGAGGTATTGCTAAGTAATATCAGAACCATGAAAAATTACAAAACGCCAGGAATTGATGGAGTTTTTTCAGAGCTTATCATGGAGAGAAGTGAAACGACATTGAAACATCTGCAAACACTTCTAAATAACTGCCTACATGAGAAAAAGATCCTAGAGGAAAGGAATAAATTGGTGCGCATCCTATTGCATAAAAAAGGAAATAAGAACGACCTGAAAAACTACAGACCTATATCACTACACACCTATAAACTACTACAGTAGTTGTAAACAACTACAGACATATAAACTATTTACTAAAATAATAATGAACAGATTTGAAAACCATGTAGAAAACTTCCAGAATTGCAAGAAAAAAACTACAGTACTTCAGACCATATACTGTTACTGAAAAAGTTGATAGAAAAAGTCACAGAATATAACTTACCTCTATACCTCGCCTATATAGATTGCAAGAATGGTGGGCAGTACAAAGAGCGCTTCAGAAATACTACACACTACTACACGAAGATTTGAACGAATACCAATCAGACGCGGAGTAAGACAGGGAGACTCCATGAGCCCTAAATTGTTTATAACCGTAATACAAGATTTGTTATTCAACTTGGACCGGTATGAAAAGGGGAAAATAATGAATGAAAGAAGATTAAACAACTGGAAATACGCAGACGATGTGGTCCTCATTGAAAATAGCTTTGAGGAGTTGCAGACAATGCTGGTAAAACTAAATGAAAATTCAAAAAACCAAAATTACGACCAATCAGAAGGAAGATAGGGACATCATAGTGAAAGATATTATTATAGAACGCACAGAGGAACATATCTATTTTGGTCAGATTATAACATGCGGAAAGGCAAACCAGGCAGCAGTGATCACGAGACGCATAAGATCAGCATGGTGCGCATTGGCAGACACACAAAAATTTTGAATAATCAGAAAATCCGACTCAAACTGCGGAGCTCCGTCTTTAATCAGTGTGTGCTCCCCGTCCTTTCATATGCTTCACAAACCTAGTCATTCATCAAAGGTTTAATGAACAGACTAGCTGAAACTCAAAGAGATTTAGTAAAAAATGAAGACATCCGCGAAAGAACCAAAAATATCGATGTGAAACAAGCATCACTCAAATGTCGATGGGCGGGACTTACATTGAGACAGACAAACGATATAGCAAAGAAATTCACATTTGGAAACCTCTTCTAGGAAAAAGAAGGAGAAGTCGCCCTCAAACAAGATGGATTGCTTGAAGCAAACAGCAGGGTTTAACTGGGCGGGAAAGGCGCAAGATAGAGAACTATAGAGACGAACAGGGAGGTCTACATCCAACTTTGGATGACCACAGGCTGATAAAGAAGAAGAAGAAGTAGAGTTTCTGAAGTAAGAACTAGTGAAGCTATTTCAAGATATTCTTAGGGTGAAACGAATTCACATTCCACGTTCAAAATCAACAACGTACGAAGTGGAGAAATACACTTACACCTATGTATGTATGTATGAATTCTGGGCTTAACAATATGCACTGTATATCATCAAGAAACACCCTGATGCCTTATAACCAGTTCCCTTCTCCAAGCCTCATAATCCTTTGTATTTCTCCGAACTGTCCCACTACTTGATGATCAATCTCCAATCCTACTCTTACGTTAACAACTTCAGGCATAATATTCCCTGTAGGTACATTTCAAGTAGGTAATCAGTTTCATAGTCGATTCACTCACTCGTCATTGTATACTTCCAGTTTTATTCCGAGGCTTGTCAATGAGAAAGTTAGCAACATTGTCAATTTATTTGGTGTTAGGTTGCTGGCCCAAAGCCAAAACCTAAATCATTGCAGAAGCTAAAAGTTTAGCTGTTTTCTACACCTCTACCTACCTACTTAGTTTCAAGCTGCGATCGCGATGTATTTGTAATTTGCCATCATAACGGGTAAAACATTGGAAACTGTAGTTTTGGTTATTACTTAAAAACCATATCACAACCTTGGATACGAATACTGTAATCGAAAAGACAACAAATTTTATAGCACCCTTCTCCGAAATTATAATTAGGTATTTGAACTCCCTGCACCTTTTAAATTCATGGCTTTTCAGTTCTACTCCTTTGGGTTCGTGGCCTATTTTGAGATACTTTTTGTTTCTCACGTTCACCCCTCATTTCTGGTATTCTTCTAGGAGATTTCGTAACATATAACCAGTGTCTACTTCATCTCCTCTAGTTTCTTGCACCAGTTGTTAAGTAATTGTTTCTTAAAGGAATATTTTGAACAATGTTGGAGAAATACTGCATGCCTATTTCAATTTTTTGTTATTGGTAATATGTTTGCGGTGGGTTTTTCGATTTTTCCAAGATATCGGTTCTTAGAGTTCACATACACATTCCATATAGCTTTCATACCTTCTCAGGTCTTTCTTCGTTTCAGTTTCAAAAATGAGACTCATCTCCAAATCTCCTCATCACCAGATGTGTGGACAAGTTCCTGAATGTCCTTCTCCTTCTCTCTACTATATCTATCAATTATTATTGATTCCTGTAATAGTTGCTATATTCCGTTTGAGTATTCGGCCTTACAATATCCCTATCGAGCTCATAACGCCCATCCTTCTGTTTTTTACACATGATGTTATATTCCTTTTTAATAGATTGAGCTGAGATATTCCAAATTCCAGTCCTTTGCACCTATTCAACAACTCAGTTATGGTTTCTGGTAATATATCTAGTCTAAATTTCATCACCTCAATGGGAATATTTATGGAACACGTAGCCTCCGCAAGGCTTTCCTCATTTAATCGATCGTCATATCCTCTACTTTGTTGTTGACTCGATACTGATGTTGAATGACGTTTTATAGTAGCTCTCCCATTCTTTGATATTCATCAGATTCATTTTAACGATTTTTAATGTATCTTCCAAGTTTAGTTACTGGTGAATAAGAATTTTCTTCGGGAAATCAAGAAATAGGAAGTTGATTTCATCAGATTCTGTGGCGCGACAGGCTGTATGGAGTTGAAAAAATATAGTCCAGTCCTTCAAGCCAAGACAAAGTCAACAGCGGAATGAGGGATAATAAACTGTAAATCAGAATAAACTTTTGATCTGGCATTCGGAAGGTGTACTGTTCTTTGAAACATTTGTGGCTCATGTTTTTTTTGTTCTCGTCCCCTGCGCCCCCCATATGTATCCAGCACTGACTTCCCAATAAAGCAACTGTCTACTTGTTGCCAATTATTTTGAAATATTCAGTTTCATTCAAACTATCTCGAATGTCGATCTGTACGATTGAGATATCGGCTCTATCGAACAATGATCCGAATATATTCATTATTCAGATGAGATGATTAGATTTAAATTCAGAAAGATCTGAATAATTCCTAAAATACTTCGGTTCCACTGTATGAATATTATCATTGTACTCCTAAATTAAAAAATGAATCCACAAATCATGTTCTCTTTTTCCGCTGGTCACAACGGTGTCTTGTTTTCATGCTAGAGGGTGATGTTGTAATATGGCCCATTATGGCTATAACTCCAGCAGTATTGCAACAACACAATCAAAATAAAAGCATTTTTAAAAAAGTTTTTTCAGCATTTTTTACTGGTGCTATCGAAATTTCAGTGCCACTTCCAATTTTAGAAGATTCAAATGGAAACCTTAGTGCTATGACTTTCATTGAACAATTTCAAATATATGATATGCTTATGTATCGAAAAAGCACATTTCGGTCAATATAATTCAAGCTTTCACTTACTTTCGTGGAAACTTGGAAACTGTGGATAAAGATTAAAATCTCTCTTATAATTTGAAGCGGAAATTTTGATAGCATCGGTGAAAAGTGAACACCCTTTATGCTACCCAATCCAACTAATATAAATCCAGAAATTTTGTACTTTCTTCTCTCGATGTGTTTATTCTATGAAATTGAATTTTTTATCACTTTTGGTTTTCATAGTCCGGAGTGATACCTACCACCATAACATTTCACATTATTTTCATGATTCATTGCAACTCATTCTGTTGTTACTATTCTGTTCGATTTTTTTTTCGAAAGTTCTATAACATTGAATTTTTGAAAAGGCCATCGAATTGCATCTAACTGTCGCTGTTTCGACACCATATTTTAATCTGAAAAGATTACACTCATAAACGAGTAAGCCAGTGATGTTGATATTATATCAATCAATCTATTTCTTCATAATAAAGTTTCTTCAATGTAATATTTGTTCATAGGGTGTTGGAACAAAATGAACGACCACGGTATTCTTTAGTATATAATTAACACTAACCTACCATCTCAATCCGGTCCTGGTCTAATTCACTCTCCCATATTGTGGAGTACATGGAAACCATATTAAGAATATTAATTTGAAAGACTGTCAAGAATCAAGGGTGAAACACGTAATCAATTCCTTTATTCATCACGCTTATTATGCTCGATGACTTATGAGGAAATAATATTGTTATTGCAGATATCATGATACGAAGTTGAAAACAGATGATTTTTGTGAGTTATCCACGTTTTCGATAGCAACATTCGAACAGCAAAACAGATTATTTACGGTGAATTGACGGAATTGTTTTGTTTTTACTTCAAGATTAATTTGTCATGAAATGAATTGAATTAATTGTGCGACATTATCGATGGTATCGGCTATCAAGGGAATCGTGATTTTCATATCTTCAAAATGAAGTCTTCAACCGTACAGACCAGCTCAAAACCGTTTCTTTCGAAAATTCTTACTCATTCTTCGTAGTTTCCATGACGGAGAATCATTATTATACGATCGATAGGTGCATCTTGACGATATATATATAAATATCCATCATTCGATACAACCATCAGTTACGGACAATGAAGAGAAATAAAAGAGATATATGGGATGATAGATAGACAGGTTTGGACCCAATCAAATAAGTCTCAGCATTCATAAGTTTCGTGAATATTCTCTTCGAAATGACTTGCATTAATTTATGTTCGTTTAATGAAGTAACTATCAGTCCAGGATTCACGGTCCATTTTTGCACTTGATAACTATCAAGCTGATTTTCCGCAAGTAGCTTCTAGTTGTTGAGACGCACAACAATATCTTGTACGAACCTACCTCTCCATTGTCGTAGCTAGCAGAGGTAGCAGGGATAAAACATGTCGATCTGATGAATTGGTTGAGGCTTTCGCGCCCATCGTTCAATGTGACCTGTTCTTTCGAGCATTTCGGCCGTCGTCGTGGATTAGTTCTGGACGTTTCACCAGTTCGAGTGTCTGGCATCTTCAGGAGTTATATTTCAGGAGATGTTCTCACTAGATTGAACTGCCTGAGTTCACTGGAACTGACGAAACGTCGAGAACTAATCCACGACGACGGCCGAAATGCTCGAAAGAACAGGTTATATGTCGATCTGATGATTCTGAAAAAATTATTACTAACTGAACTTTTTTTTGTTGAACCCCAATATGATTATCTGAAATGTTTGAAAAAATATATCCTCTTTCTAACATGTACTAATAACGAGGTCATAAAAAATGATTATACTAAATAGCTAATTTTTTGTATACTCACTTAATATTTATATAATGCAACAATCACATTGCCCTACGAATTGTGTGGTACGTTATCAGAATCATATGCTCGAAATTCGTATTGTAGATCATTGATGCAAAAAATAATTACACATAATCTTGAGATAGCAAGAGTAGAAAAGGTCTATTTGATAATATTCAAATATTTAATACTAACTGGTTTTTTTTTGTTAAATCACAAGATAATTATTCAAATTATTCCAAAAATTTGTCCTACGAAATATATTGTTTGATGAAAGAGTTACCTTCTTCAAACATGTATCGAACGAGGTCATCAAAAATGATTAGTAACCATCTGAAAAATTCTTGCGCCTTCTATGCATGTAATTTTTTGTTTTTTTATTATTATTCATACTTTGTTTGACGTTAGCTAAAATACATAGTTGATTTCAAGTTGAGCTTGATTGTTCATGAATTATTATCAATTAATATTGAAATCAAGATTATACGAAATGTCGTAGTTTACTGCAATTCTTTCGATTACAAATTTCAAATGACATTTTCTACATCAAATCAAATGTAAAATACAAAGTGTGATACATCGTCTAAAAATTAATTTCGAATGGTAATCAGAAATTTAAAAAAATATACGAAGTGTATTTTGAAATAAAAGAGTTAGTCACTTTCAATTTTTGGTTTTTTATGGTGAAGATTCCAAGGAATCGAAGAACATGAAATGTTCAAATTTTTATTTTTAGAAATGGCTGAGAAAATCCATTGGATAGGTATAGTGCGATACCGGGTAAAATAGGAAGCTTTTTGTGAATCAGGGTGAGTGAGGTGGAATATTTATAACGCTCATTAATTCCATAGGAATGAAACGTAGTAAAACGTAACTAGAGCATGAAAAATTGTTTACGACGACTCCTCAATTATTGAGATAAGTTAATTACTCGATATCGCGTTAATTCTGTCAATATTAGATATCTACTCCAAGTCACCCTGCCTGAACCCCATAATTCTTCGTACTGAGAATAATTGGATCGATATTAGGACAAATAGTTTCAACTTCATTGCGTATCAATTAAATCTTTGTTATCTATCGAATTGGAGGGCATTACCGTCTGACGAAATATTTCACACATTCGAGTTCATTGAAGTAGGTAACTTGGAAATTTTCCTCTAATCTGATCTCTCCTAGACTTTCTTGAGTGCTTGAGCATCTGAATGATAGCATAAAGTGATCAAGATGGGTTCACTGATGAAGAATTTGTCGAAAAACTGAATCATTATTAAATAAAAAAGTGTGGAGATTTTCAGGATATGTCAGTGGTATGAATGCTCGTGACTGGAAATCCGGAAAATGGTCTTGTAGGTATATGAGACATTTACAGAAGTGCACTGAGGCTCCCTTTTTTCTATTATGTTGCCTACTCTGTTTATAGCCTTTGTCCTAACCTTTAAAACAACACCATAGTGAGTTCAGTACGTTGAAAACTGTCGTTCTACAAAAGGGCCTTACTCCTAACCTTCAAAACAACACCAGAGTGAGTTCAGTACATTGAAAACTGTGGTCCTAAGATTTTTCTTGATGAACTTGTTGATCGAGTCTGCTGCCAAGTGCGAAATCCTCTAATTGATTCTGAATGAAGTTTCTGCAATGTTAATGCCACTGCCTATTGAATCGAGTGGAAACCTCTAGAGAGATTCTGGAACGCTATAAACGGTGATTATTTTCTGAAGTCCATTGATACTGAAGATGAAACTTGGAATGGATACTGTTAATATGATTGAAACCAAGACTGCCTGTCGTGGGAGTAATATAATAATAATAATATTAAAAATAAATCGACTTTATTTTATGAAAAATTCACAAACATACATGAAGTGAAGAAATATTGGACAAACCATACCAAGGCGGAGTTCAGTCATAAGACTATTTTCACATCCTACACTGTATGGCTGTCTCTTCCTGAGAAAACACAAGTAACATGAAAACTAGGCTACAAAAAAAGAGAGATAAGAATATAAATGAGTTTTATTAGCCATTTGGGAGAAATCATCATTTCACGCCTGAATGGTGAAAAGCTGAGGATGAAAACATTACTATCCACACTATTCAGTGGCGTAGCAGAGGGGCCCCGCAGACTCCGCAACGCGGAGCGGCCCCGGCACTAAGGGCGCCCCAAGCCAAACGAAAAGCTTTGAATGGGGCCGTAAACTATTGAACTTGCCGGATCGTGATATTTTTCTGATATTATAATGAACAAAACCTAAACAATGAAGGTACAGTTATGATTCTCGAAAAATAGAGAAATATTCCTGAATTATATTCAAAACATATATGGTTTACAGTATTTCGATTCGATATATCACTCAATCACTCTCTGTGCCCCATTTTTAAAAGTTTTTGATATAGCGTCAAGCCTATCGGTATTTCTCTTTGAATGTGGCCACATGATCGTTTTATTGAGGGCTCGGCGGCTTATTTGACGTGTTTTTCTTCAGGCGGCTTGCGGCTTATCTGTTATTGCTGAAATTATTGTTAATTCTCCAATTAGGATATTTTTATGAAGAAGGGGAAAATATTATCAAATCTTTTTATTTCCATTTCCATTCTAGTAGTGAGAGAAACAAGTGTAACAAGTGTTTGAATACGAAACCACGTTGTGAGTTTGTTTACAATCAAAGATAAAGTTTTCTATATTTTGTCTTTTCTAGTGCCTTCGGTTTGTGAATTACAATTTCATTGAAGGTTAGTCCTAATTGCGTTGCTTTTTCATCTGCGAAGAAACGTCTCTCGTATTTATTCATTTTCAATATTAGAAAAAAGAAAAGTTATTGAATACGCAGAGTAGAAACGGCAGAATATCTTACAATTTTTTCTGATATTAGAAAAAATGTCAGAGCGGAAAAGAAAATATTTTAGTGGAGCTTGCGAATGAAAACTCCAAAGAGAGGAAGCCAATACCTGAGTCACAATCAGTTATTCGGGACATTGGCATATATATCAGAGGTCCCCAGCACTCAAGAGGCCCCCAAGCCAAATGAAAAGCTTCAAATGCAGCCCCAATTATTTCATTTTAATTAATTTGCCGCTTCGCTATATTGGCCTGATCGCCAAATGATCGTTTTATGGGGCTTAAGGTAATCATGAATTATCTTAAGAATTCAATGTCGGAAACACGTCTATCAGACTTTCGAGCCTAATCCTGCTTTGAACAAGAAGTAGCCTGAAGCATGGACATCGACAAGTTGATAGATATGTTTGAACAAAAAAAGTCTTTTAACACATTGATTTCTTTCTAGTTATTTTCATATCAGAATCTATGTTACTTCACTAAGAAATTCTCATTGTTCAATATATATATTATTTTCATCACATTTTCTTCAATATTTTCATTTGAACGACTTCAGGGAAAACTTCATGAATATCGTAAATCTAAGGAGGGCTTCCGACTAAAAACTTGAGGGAGGGTCTACGACTAAAATCTTGCGGGGGCGCCCCCGAATTTTGCGCTACGCCACTGACACTATTCAAAAATTTCACTGCATTGTAAGAGAAACAGCTCTTTTCAGAAGTGTTTAATTTCTTAAGCAGTAAGGAAAGGATGTTAACCGAATACTCCGACATCCTAGCAATGAGCCTTCCATGAAGAGCAGCACAATACTATGTCTTAAGCACTCACGAATCTTCTGAGAAATATAAAATACATCCTCAAAACGAAAGGAAGCGGCAACACCAGTTTTGAACAAACTAAATACGGTATCTCATATAAGCATTGACGCCCGGTCCATGAACCATATCACAATAATCGAACTATGAACTATGAAACAATCAAGGACTCAGCCGAACATTTCGCTACATACTTAGAATGTCAAAAAGCGGCAACACCCATAAACAATTCTATATAACTTCATTCAATATGAAATCATAATCAAGTAAACATTGTAATACTAGATACAGATTTAACTTGATGAATATTACAACTGTCCACAGAACAAACCACAACCTCACTTATTCGAATCATGCGCAAGATAATTTAATTTGAATTGATTTAAGCTCAAATATGGCGTTTTTGTATTTTCTATTCGTTTGTACAGATGTTAATAAAATCTTGGATAATCTGGTTGGCATAGGTCAGTTTCCTTTCGTTTGACTAATTTTTATCTTTCCTAACTTACTACTTCTTCGGAAATGATTTAAGCTGGCTGCGAAACTTCAACCGATAAACATCTGGACTGGTTTTTGAAGGAACTGAGTTGCTATGTGCAAATTCAATCAGCGATTAGATGTCTATATTAATGATCGAAGTAGTTGATTATCTTGAGTATCTCAGGTTTCATTCAACTCCAGCTTTATAAGGTCAATTCGATCTCGATCGATTTAATGATGGATTTAATGAATTCTGAATCAGAAATAAATTTTTCCTGTTGAATTTTCCACACATACTTGAGGTAGAGGGTTGCCAAGAACCAACTGTTATCGTCAAAATACTTGAAGTAGTTACCTATATCGAATTATTAATATTGGAGAAACAAAGTATGGTACGTTTAATCAGTGACTGAAACTTATCCGAATGATCAAAATTACATCAGTGAACTAGGATATAGTAAATTGTTGAGATATTTTCCTATATACTGATTGTATGACTTATTTTTTGCAAGCCTAGGGTATGGTTGAATCAAGGGCGGATTTACGGGGGGGGGGGGGGGTAGAGGGGGTAATAACCCCCCCCCATGAGTATCGAAAATCTGGAAAAAGGGTACCTACGCAACGTGATGCACAAAAAATTTCATACAATAATTTCAAGTTCGTAATTTTTCAAATTTTGTTAATATATTATACTTCGAGCAACAATAATGAAAGGAACAGGAAAATATTCAAAATTTTTTGGTGATTTTTAACAGGCTGTATCTCAGTGAATAATGGTCTTATAGGAAATAAAAGAACTTAGTTTTGAAGCTTGAAAACTTCGGTTTCTGAATTTATTGGTTCACAATTTCTCGGAGTACCGGTAGTCATACAATCATCGGATAAAGCAAGAAAAAAAATTGTCAACATTTTTCGAAAATTTTTTATTACGCGCATGGAATAATTTTCTCGAGCTTGACCTAAGCAAATGTCACATAAGCTATTTATTCAGTTCTAATTTCATTTTAAAGACTTTCAGAAATAACCATTTGTCTTCGAGACAATTTTTTCAAATGTTCAATCAATCGGATCAAGAAAACCGATCGATCTACCGATTTGAGGGGGACTTCGGGGAACATCAGGCTGCCAAATTTTTTTATATCCTAAGCGTGGCAAAATGACACGTTTATGTGATTGAACAAAACAGATTTTTGTGGAAAATTTTCTTTAGAAAAAGAAATCGCCTTTCGCCTCGCTAGGTGAGCAGTATTTCCGAAGATATCGGCTGTTGAGTGAATATCCTGAGAGTTGTAAAAAGCAAATTAGAGCTGAATGAACAGGTTATGCGACATTTGCATTGGTCTACCTAGAAAAAATTCTCCGTGAGCGTAGACCAAAAAATTAAAATTCGAAAAATTTTCAAAAGTTTTTTCTTCGTGCTTTATCCGATGATTGCATGGCCACCGGTACTCTGAAAAATGGTTGATCAATGATTTCAGAAACTTCTTCAAGCTTCAGAAGTTGGTTTTTTATTCGACCACTCGTCACTGAAATACAAACTGTTTTAAAAAAAAGCTTTGAAACTTTTTCTGTTCCTTCAATTGTTTCGCGAAGTGTTTTAGCAATGAAAATTTCCTAAATATGTGGTAAGCAAATACCTTTCAAGTTCAAAAAAACCGGAATTCTCTAGTTATTCGTTCTCAATGGTTATTACCCCTCCCAAGAAAAAAAGCTATATCCGCCCTTGGGTTGAATACCCCCATTACCCCCCGTATCGACGCCAATGTCCTAGAATCAATTTTCTTTAAAAGAGCAATGACTTTTTTCATATATGACAACAACATCCCTTCAAGGGGCGTTCAAAAATTATCTCCTTTTCTTTATCTACCACCAAAAGCTGGTTAAAGTTCCCATGTTGAAGCAAAAATTTTAATCTTACCCCTTATTTTTCAACATAGATTTTATCATCAGTAAAATTGTTCTTATTAGAAACAATTGAGTTCTAAGTTTTCGAAATTGACAAGTTTGACAACGTTTTTGTAGCCTCCTGTATCAGGATACGTTGTTTTAAGTACTGTGACACAAACATCATTATCACTTCCGACGGTAGCCTGAGCACGAAAATTTTTCAATATAAATCCTTGAAGTTATCTTCTTTTCAGCAGAGCTCCAATTTCCGATTTTTCAACGTAATTTCTAGAAGAGAAATTTGTTTTGGAGGAAATTGAAAAATTTTACAATTACTCAGAATTTCATTACGAATCAATCATCATCATGAGATATAGAGTAACCCGATTTAAAAACGGAATTGTCAGGTATCGCAAATCTCAAAATATTGACAAGGACTCGTTAGCCAAAGCCCAACTCGTAATTCACAGGAATCCTTCCCAAAAAATTTACAATATTCCCTGTATTTGTGGAAAATCTTACCTATACAGGAGAAACATCAAGACCCTCAAAAATTGGAAAGCTTGAACATGAGAATAACATAAAAAATAGAGATATTGGTAGATCGCAGAGAGCAGATCATATGTTTTTTAATACCGGCAATCACATGATGGATTGGAATAGCACAAAGATTTTTACGACGGAACCTGATAATCATTAAAGAAAAATCAAGGAGTCAGCTTGTATTTTGTTGGATGAGGCTAATAATCTTGCCAATTGTTCAGTAGGGATAGATTTTGGATTTGGATGGATTTGTTGAAAAAAGAGCCGGATTCCGGGAATTTTGAAATATCATCAAATTTTGGGAAATGTCAATTAAAAAATCAAAATATTGTCAAAATTCTGCAAAGTTGTATAAAACTGGAAATTGTCTGACGAAGGAGTCTGATTTAGACTCCGAAGCGTTATTCCTCAGAGTTCAAAGTGTTTTCTGTTTGTTCATTGTTAGGCAACAATTTTTTCTTGTAAAGTTTTGGCTTCTGACAAATAAGTGCTCAAGTCTTACGCAGCGGCCTTTCTTCTATTATTTAAAACTAATTTTCTAATTGTTTCTTGTTTCAGAGACTGGGAGAGAAAACCTAAATGAAGAAATTTCAGGAATATGCAAAGACCTCCCAGACAATATTTCAGTAGATAAATAATTAAACCTGAAAAAAATTGAAAAGACAAAAACCGACTTCTAAACAAACAAAAAAAAATTGCGTTTTCATCACACAAAAATCTAGTGAGGTACCAACCATAAAGTTCCGAACCGTTCTACCAGACATACCCTGAGTTGCAACAACGTCCATTAAGATTAAATGCTGCCTTAATTCTCCCTTAAACGGAATATTCATAGACGGTAGCCATGGATACTCCGTTTAATGGAGAATTTTGTCAGCATTAAATTTAATGAACGTTCCTGCAACTCAGGGTTAGGCCCTTGTTCAATACTTACGTGCATAGCCTAAACTTTTTCGCGAACCGATCTGTGATATCTGCCAATGAGATTAGTTTTAACTTTTTTTGTTCAATTTATGCATTCAAGAGCGAATTATGACAAGCAATAGTATGATCATATTGTGTACTTTTTTGTTACTGTTATTCTGTTTTCGCTTTGTTAAGCTAGAATATGTATTTTAATATTACAATTGTATTTTTATCTGAATGGGGTTTCCCGTATATTCATAATCTGTATGTTGAAATCAATAAATAAACTTCAAATCTAAATCAACACATATCTATGAATAGCGATCAAGGTGCAAAATTTATTTCGAGTTCTCCAAAGTAAAATGAAATGAAAAATATCAGACAACTGAAAAATAAATCAAATTATGACGATAACATAATGTATTAAAAATTATTGTTTTTTCTGGAGCCGGTATCAGTCAACTAAGTTATTAGATACTATTTAGACTCAGGAACTTAGGCTAACATCGTCTCCAAAAATAAAAATAATTATGAGTATACTCCCTTCACAAGTATAAAATCACACCTCTGGCCTTGGAAATTCGACTCATTCCACTCTGTATCGAAGTTTTAAATAGTATATTCTAAAACAAGTTGCAGAATGAGCTCCTATTCCAACACGAATGCGGAGTTCGAAAACGAGCGACGAAGGAGCGAGTCTTCGATAGCATGAGTGTTGGAATTGCATTCTGCAACGAGTATTAGACGATATTTTCTCTATTTCAGTCAAGTTTTGTGAAATATTCTCGAAATTCAAATTAAATTTCAGATAAGTGTCTTTTGTAGTGTATGTTTGCAGTTGGTGTCACTAACGAAATTTGACAGATTGCGAAATTTGAATTGATTTTATTCGAAAATTGAGTGGATCGGAGGTCAGTACTGACAACCACAAAACAAAAAATAAAACTGAAAACAATGCTGTAATGAGTTTCATTACAGCACTACTTTTAGTACTGTAATGAACTCATTACGATACTGAAATAGAGAAAATATTTTTATGTTCCAAGTCAAGACTATGTTGCCTTTCTACATATTTCTTCTCATCAGGTGCTCAAACTACTGAAAACGATACCATGACCTCCTATGTGATTTTATAAAAGTGAATGGAGTATAGCTACCATACTTATATAATTTTATCGTCATAATTTGATTCACTTTTCAGTAGTTTGATATTTTTCATTTCATTTTACCTATTCTGCTCATTGTTTGATTTTCATAGGTATGTGTTTATGCAGATTTGAAGTTTGCAGGTTCATAACTAGCTTTTTTTTGGTAAAAAAGAAAATATATTCTTCTCTTCAGTAGATATTTTCATTTTGGAACATTATCTGAAGTAAAATATATTTTTTATTTCACGAATCACGAACTGCTTATTAAAATTATTGAAATTTCATTTTGAAATACAGAAAATGTTGAAAAAACCTAGACATAACGTTCATTTCGCCATATCACGGTAACTATTATTATGTGTGATTCGCGACATATTGGTAATTAAGAACCGAGTAACGTACGCCGAAAGAGCTTTCAGAGGACAAGAATATTGTTGTTCCGTAAATAAAAAAACACAAAATCTTTATAAATTGTAGCTTATGTGTTACTGTAATGGATAAACTATATTCATGAGAAGTTTCATATGAATCCATACTCTCATTATCACACACTTTCGCATTCATAATATAAGTAGGATATTTAATCATGAAATACCAACTATAACCCAATTTTCCAACACATCATGTTACTGAAGGTATTTGGCAAACATGAAATAGATCACCCTTCTTCCGTCTATTGCTGTAACAAAATTTCACGGAAAATCTGATAATTTTGGCAACCCAGTGCCATAGTTTCATTTCATTTTTCTGATAACACTGTATTCGAATACGGCAAATACTAAACCACAAGGACATAACGGTAGGTGACTTGAATATCCGGATACCCTATAAATGATTCGACCTCCTAATTTTGAGAGTTCCATTTTTTTTACATTCAGGCCATAATCAGAACCTAACTGAACTCACATCAAACTACCCTTGAAGTACATCCTTTCCAATAAAGAAGATTGATCTTGGATTATTCCTCCAATATGTACTGCGGACATAGTTTAAACCAATTTTGAACTTATTTGGTTTTATCATTGTCAGAACTGAACCAAATTGAAATTAGACCAAACTGCAAGCACCATGTCAAATACGAAAAATTATCAAAATCGGTTTAACCAGTCGAAATTTCTGAAGTAGAAAATATAAAAAAATGAAAAAAGACGAATTGATAACCACCTCCTTTTCTGACGTGGGTTTAAAATGAGGAAAAGCGTTTGTTTTTGAAAGATACAAAATCAAATGGTTTACCGTTACATACCGAAAAAATATTCTGTCAATTGAAATTCATCTCTCTCGAATTCGGTGTTCCTCATCGGGAATCCTAATAAAGACTTGGGAGAGGGTTGAATGCTTACCTTACCCCGTTTTCTTTTCCAACAAGAATGGACAAGAAGAAAAGTGCGGAACATTCGATTAAATCTCCTCAAATTGCACATTTCAAATCTCATACTATAAATACAAGGATATTAAGCGAATAAAAGAATATATTTGTTTTCAAATAGGCTCACAACCTCATCAGAAACCAGCCAAACGAGAAAACAGAAAACTACAACCTTGTTCCCGCAGCTTTAGAATTTTTTCACTCCCGGCATGAATACATTGAAACCATTGACTTCGGGAAAAAAGTCTCGTGTACCTTTTCCCATCGTATTAATTTTCTTAGGATGCAACCCCTCCCGGATTCCTTGTAGGTCCGACGGTCCGTTGGTCCGTCATTTAATTTCTCTCGATCCGTTTCACACACATAAAACTCAAACCTAATTGTCATATTACATTTCGAATTATTCAAATGCTTTGCGGGGTCGGACAATGGGTTTTTCGCTTGGCTTCATCCTTTTCAACCGCAAGTAACCTGATAGCGCGTCGGGCGAATCTGCTGTTTGTTGTTGCCCAGATTGAATCGGCGATATTTAAATCCGGCCGGATTGAAATGCTGATGATTAGAATACGGAGGTGCATTTTTTACGCGGGTCGTTGCTACGGCGTATCCTTCGCCTGCGTCGGTTCGACAGACGACGTCAAGGATGCCGCGATTGATTCGTAGCACACGTAAGCTGGTTTGTCGTCGTCAGCAGTTTTAGCACTTTGAGCAACAAATCACAAATCGCTTTTAATTGATCGCGATACTCCGGAGGTTGCTGTGTGTTTAAGGCAGATTAGTTTTGCAGCATTTTTTGTCCGTGGTAGAACAAGGGTTTTCAACCCGTGCTTAGCAAAAGTTGCAACATGGTTTGCAAACACTGAAATAGAAATCTTACCAATGAAATACTTCAATTATACACAATTATCGATGATAGGACTTTTCATGAAAATTCAAAATTATTTGATGAAAATATAATGGAAATATCAGAAATGTCTTGATTCGACATATTTACAATTAGACGATGTTTTTTATAAACAAAAATTTGGGGTTCTTCTTGATCACCAGTAATGAGTAACATATTCATAGAATTTTTTGAGGTATACTAAATCAAAAGATATTCACTGAAACCAAGAACTTGATGGCGTTATATGGATGATGTTTTTATAAGCGAAGAATTGATGAAACTTTTCGATTTAATTAATACTAATTTATCTACGAAAGAATTCACAATGTAATTGGAACAGAATAATATACTTTCCTACTGATAAAAAATAATTTTGAAACAAAATCATAGGAAAGACACACACCACTCAATATTCAAGTTTTAATGATATCAAGAAATGTGTTATAAAAACACTTTAATTTAATTTACAACCGATATAAATTCCTTTAGAATTTTTCTAGAGGACAATCAATTCAATATCCAGCTAATTCCATAGGAAAAAATAAATTGAATTCAGAGAAAATCATTTTGTAACAAAATGATAATGATAATCAGGGACCAACAAGAAACCGTCAAGAACCACCAAAAACATTAAATTTGATTCACTGTGTTCATGTACTAAATCAACATGGGAACAGTTTCAGAACACAAAATGAATTATCATCTAATGAATAAAACTCAGCAAAGATCAAAAAATTGCGTTTACAATATTCTCTGTATTTGTGGTAAAACTTATACAGGAGAAGCATCACGAAAATTTTAATGACGGAACCTGATAGTTATTAAAAAATTTAGAAGTCGGTTGTTTTTTATTAGATGAAACTGATAATCTGACCATTTGTTCGATGCCAGTGGATAGTATTTGGATTGATTTATTGAAAAAAGAACTGATTTCGGGAAGTTTCAAGATAAAGTAGCAATGTCACCATCATAGTTATCAATATGGTCATCTTGTTTTGACTACTATCAGTTAAGAAATAAAAATTCTCATGATTCGGAAAAATTTCATAAAGTTGAGAATTTGTCTGAAGAAGCAGTCTGATATAAACTTCGAAATGTTACGAAGTTTCGGTTTTCATTGCTAGGCAACAATCTTTTGAAAAGATGTGGCCCATGACAAATTAGTGCACAAATTTCAAGTAGGAGCTTTTCTTCTATTATTCAAAAATTTTTCTAATTGATTTTCATGTCAGAGACTTGGGGAGAAAACCCTAAGAAAACTTTCAGAAGAAAGCAATGAATTCTTCACTCTCACAGAAAAGCTTTTTGATTCTCGAAAGTGTTCTCTTTTATTAAGGTTATACATGATGCTTATAGAAAAAGTTCAGAATCGTATTGATAAGAAACAATAGACCAAAACATAAACGGAAAGTCCCAGATATAACTACTAACTACAAATATTGCCAAATACTGTTAAGCCCAAAGAGCAATAAGAAAAAATGACAAAGAATTATATGATTCCCATTACAACGCTGTTCATTCTTGTCACTCTTGAATTATACTTATAATAAATTATGCTAAATGTGTAATGAGAGGTCTCTGGTTAGAAGAATGTTAGGAATCAGTGAGACAACATTTTGTATATTTTCTGAGCTTATTCGAATGAGGGTTGAATCACATTCGACAGTGCAGGTATTTTGAAATCAGATCGATAATTATAGTGGATTTATATTATTATCAATTCTTTTGCATGTTTGATACTCCAAATAACAACAGAATTATAGTTATTAAAACATATCTGTACATTTTATCCGTATAAGAGTTCAAACTTCATGAAAAAATATTAGTGAGCTTCATCAACCATACTTTAAAATTTATTTTTCCATGAGTAATATTAATCAAATTCCTATCACGACAATATATGCAAAAATACTTGACACTCACCATGGAGACTAATGATAACCTGGACATGTATAGTAGAATTCATGAAAATGTTAATTGATACAATTATTGCCAATTCAGGCACTTTTTTCTCCTACCAGAAATAGAAAAAAACATCGGATTGATGACTCGAATGCTATTTTTGCTGAAAAAATTGGTATCAATATTAGAAATCGAATTCTATGTCTTATTGGAACAAATAAAACTGGCCCTAAAATAATTTCAAAGAATTCGTTCAATTTTTGTTTGGATTGATTGATATTGCTGATCAATGACAATGAAGAAAATAATAGTGTTTATTTGTAGAATTTTTGCAAAACATGAATGAGAGCGTTCGTAATTGGAACAAATTCTTGTTATTTTCGAATTACAAGCCAACAATTACCTACAACAAATATACTCATACCTTATCCGAATCACCTATACTGAAGAAAATATAAATGAATCATCATCGAACAAGGAAGAGAAGATAAAAATTTTCACGAATCGAGGAAACAATCTCGAAATGTTATCGTATCGAGTTGAAATTTGACCGACTTGAATGTTTTCCTAACTGGCACGTAGCTAGCGAACACAATCGCCTGAAAATTCGTGCAGTCCTGCCCTGGCGCCATACTGGCTAGCACGATCTCTAAACGAATGTAATTTGATAACTGATAACTTTATGATCGAGCTGTTTACTATTTATTATCGCACATTTGCATGGATTCCGTACCTAATCGAGTCGTATGATCCTTCGCAGTTGATATGTTCGATGCAACCAAGGAATTGAAATTTAATGAAATTTAGGTCGAAATTCTGAATCTGATACATCACACGTTGTTCGAATAATATGTCGATGAGGAAAATATTGACTTTTCTATTCACTGAATATTTTTGTTTTTGAATTAGACATGGCTGACCTTGTGAATACTTGAACGGGAGACGGGCGTTTTCCATAAAAATGTCGGAAAAATAAACCCACAAATATTATAAATACGAAATAAGGATGTGAGTATGTGTGTATGTTTGTTGGGCAGGGGGGTCATGCCCCTCCCTACCTCAAGAGAAGAGAGGGAGAAGGAAAGGGGAAAGAGGTCCCAATACATGAATGTGTCTTTCATTAATAATCATATTTGAGAAATAGATTTTGCACTATTCTAATGTAAGCCGAAAATTATTGTTTAATAATTGTTTTATAAATTTCAATCTCCAAGATATATTATGGGCCCTTCGTATATTTCTGAAGAATCAATGACACTATGGGAAGTTGTTGTATCATGGGCTCCTCTCGAAAATAATGTCTTTCGATTGGAGAATGAATTGCTGTGCCTTAAGTACGCTAAAACTTGAAAAACGGCTGGACTAATTTGGCTAATTGCGGTCTTGAGTTATTCGTGGAATTCCAGGGAAGGTTCAAAAGGTGAGAAAATATATAAATGCAAGGTATTTAATATGGTTTTACCTTCGAAATAGAGGTGATCGATTATCATTGATTTTCGATGATCATCGATGTTTGACAATTAAACCTCGATGTTTTAAAATTAATTGTGCATTATGTATAACATCGTTACATCTACTTCTCGATTTCAATAATTTCTTCAAGTGAGGACGACGAAAAGTTTGCACAAAATACCAATGTTATCGAATAAAAATAATGAACGTCGAGTATTATGTTCGGTTACCTATGTCATTATCGGCTTCGGTGGTCTTTTGTGAAAGTGACATTTTATGTTATGTACCCTTTTTGTACTTGATATTTTGTGATAGATACAACTTACCTCAAAATGTGCGAGAACTTTTTTGTCAATTTGGTCAATTCCAATTTGCGATGCCTAGAAGAAGAAGACCTGACCTAAGAAACAGCGTCACGCTATACGAAGAATTGGGGAAAAACAATTGGATCTGGTAGGCGGTGTGGCAATCAGGATCTAGGCTTCTTCAAGAGTTTTCGTGTTTGAAGATAATATTGGACTAATAATAATAACAATTTCTAGAATATCAACGAATCCGCCCAGAAAACAAACAATGATGGCTAATGGGGTAACGCTTTTGTTGTGAATGAGTTGTAATAATAATAATCATAATAATAATAATAATAATAACTTTTATTCTCCAAAAAAGACAACATATACATTGTATAAGAGTAGTCAATATTAAGAAATCCATCAAAATGGTCACACAAAGATTCAAAAATGAAAAAAGAAAGAAAATTAGGAAAAATCAGCTATATAAATCACCTCACAAGTCTTCAAGAGACACAAGCAAAAATACATACAGTGGAGTAATATACAAAAATACGCAATTATGAATTATACAGTACCTACAATGAAAATGAAATCTGAAATATTAGGTCAATATCTGATCTACACGATAAAAACATTTGTCTACCAAATACAGCTTAAGATTTTTTTAAAAAGAGACAAAGACCGACTGCTCTTCACATGATCCGGCAATCTATTGAGAATTAAAAGTCCCAGTGATTTTGGGCTGTTTTAGATACCTGTACCTTGGAAAATGGCACATCAACTTGATTTTTTATCCTTGTATTATATACAAATATATGTACATGGAATGCAGACCTTGACATAAAGGAGTCATAATGAACGAAAACTCAAAGATAAAAAGTGAAAGATAAAAGTTATAAAAAAGGAAGTGTCCATGCCCGTAAGGGACCGACTGCCATATTGACCAGTATAATACGATGGCGGTGCCTTTGACGATAATACGTCTCTGGAATTTTTTACACCCGAATTTTTTTCTGCTCCTAGAATGCCACAAGTGATTGGTTTTTGCTATGTATTCAACTCACAGAGTGCACGGAGCGACTGCAAATCGTTGTTGTACGAGTATAGTATACATATACACCATGTTTTCAGACCCATTGAATTAGTGAATTAAATAATTCTAATATTCAATCAAGGTGAGTAATAGATTCATAATTCATTCTAATTTCTTACCGTCATAAAGGATTCGACAAATAATAGGAAGGTGATATATTATTTATTTTTTTTTTTTTATTTATGATGCAGTTCCAGTTTCAGATTTCCATACAATACAGTATTTCACAGCCAAAATTCATATAATTTGAAAGGTTTTTTAGGTAAACGGATACGATGGATGTGAATTTGTGTGAAACATTCCTCTTCCCTTTTATGAAAACTTGTTCTATTCTGGATCAACGTAAAACCAACGTTGCTTTCCAAGTACTTAAACTAATACAATCTTGAACTACCAACTTTTTATAGGTACCTACTCCGAAGTTGGCTCATTCTGGATTCATATTTATAAGCATGTTTTCGTCTTCACGTGCCTCTATTTCCTTAACCGTATCGAATGAATATTTTAGGAGTTGTTGGCATCAATTTTTCATGATTCATTTGCGGAGTTCATCAGCCAGTAGTCGGAACCCATATCAAAAACGGTTTCTCGTGTCACAAGATAAAGCACCGGGAACACAGGTTCAACAACATTGACAACTAATTAAATTTTAAATGTGTCAAGATCGTCATACCCATTTCAGGACCTTGTACCTTAACGTTTATCTACTCCGGAGTGATTTTCGAAACGTGCCTCTCGATGGTTCGCGTTGGTCCCGCCGTTAACTATTAACTCGATCGAAAACGAGAGAGCCGTTTGAAATACCTCATTTTTCATCTCCGCTGAATAGAAGCTGCTGCAACGAAGCGTCAAGGATGATGATTCGGTTTTGTTGAATGAGAAAACTTCGAAGGAGAGGATTATTCGGTTTTAGTCGTTTTTCATTTTATAACCTGAATAAAAGAATGATGTCACTTCAAATACCTTTTATTCATCTTACATTCCCTGTTTCATATCTTAGTCATCTAACATTTAGTCATCATGCACTAATCGAAATATGAAAATTGTATGCGAGAAGCGAGTGATTTTTTGAATGTTTCATATTTAAGATGACTTCCATTGAATCGTGTGGGGGAATATTTTAGAAGAACAAAATATTAACAATTTTTGAAATCTATGTAATTGAATGTTTAATGTTTTTTTTAGAAGAACAAATCTATCTTTCCAGTTCACACTAGTAAGAGTGATTATCCCTTAATATCACAAAATTTACTCCTGTTCATGAATTATCTTTATCTGAAAAGCACCTGTCTTATACTTATGTGTATTAAATTATATCATCATCCACCTAATAGAATCAAAATTGCAAATAGTTTTAAGAGTTTCAAGAAAGATGTCAGGGAATATTTTATTGATTTGGAACTATATTCTTCGAAGGATTATTTGAGGTGATGGTTTGATTGCAGTTTTGACATTGTTCCTTTTATGTGTGTACATACTATTTAATAATAGTATTTTCTAAAACAAGTTGCAGAATGAGCTCCTATTCCAACACGAATGCGAAATTCGAAAACGTGCGACGAAGGAGCGACAGATTAAGGAATTTGAATTGATTTGATTTGAAAATTGAGAGGATCGGAGGTCAGTACTGACAACCACAAAACAAAAAATATAGGTAACTGATAACAATGCTGTAATGAGTTTCATTACAGCACTACTTTTAGTACTGTAATGAAATCATTACGATACTGAAATAGAGAAAGAATATCATCTATCTGTATATCTATTCGAGGAAGGAATTGAAATACACTATCAAAATTTTGTTTTCCTGTTTTATAGTAAATGAACTTAAATTGTGAAATATTTAGAAGCAGAATCTACTACTGGTTGTGCCGGATATTCGAATTCTTCGTTAAATTCTACACTGATTTGATGAATGATGATATGGTCAATCTCTTCAACCAATTGTCACAAATCAGTGTTTATATCGTCAAAATCCATTTATGCCATTTTCATGTTATGGAATAACACATTTTGTCTTTTTATTTTCTGCATTTTATTTTTCCAATTATGCTTTCAATCATGAGAGAAAAGTTAGATTTGAACACATTTATATTCATTTCAATTTTAATTTTGTGTGGCCTCCACACTCAATCGAGATGTTAAACAAGAAAATTCGTGCTACAATAGTTTTCAACGTACTGAACTCATTCTGGTCTTATTTTAAAGATTAGGAGTGAACGTATATAATACGACAGTGTAGGCAACATAGGGAAAGAATTCCCTACGGTCGTCAGAACCTTATTATTACACTTATTTTCTGGACACGCCTCGTACTTTCATTGTCATGTTCTTTGATATGGAAATGCAACTAGCTTCCTTTATTAATCGCCCACATTTAAATAGATGTTGGTCGGTTGGTCTAACAAAAAAGGAATACGGTATAGGTACTCATGTCAGAAGACAATAATTCTCATCCTTTCAGCCGTGGTCTATCAGGTATTTCATATAACGTTTCGCAAGGGCGGGAGGCATCTTCAGAGGAATCTCGGTTTGAATTTGAAGAAATAGACCTTGTCCGTCCAAGCAATAATGAATCTTTTCGATGGCATCATATGGCCAAACTCTTTAGTGCTCTATAAAGAAAGTATTTATCGAAACAACTTTCTGAAAAGGGTAGGAATAGAGTTTCAATAGTGAAATGAAGTCTGGGTTTACAGACACATTTTCGAAAAGAAAAAAATCTGTATATATAAAAATGAATTGCTGTGCATTAGGTACGCTAAAACTTGAAAACGGCTGGACCAATTTGTCTAATTTTGGTCTTTACTTATTCGTGGAATTCCAGGGAAGGTTTAAATAGTGAGAAAATATGAAAATGGAAGGTATTTAATATGGTTTTCCTTAGAAATGGAGGTGATCGATTATCATTGATTTTCGATGATCATCGATGTTTGACAATTGAACATCCAAGTTTTAAAATTGATTTTGAATTATTTAACACATCGTTACATCTACTTCTCGATTTCAATGATTTCTTCAAGTGAGGACTAAGCAAAGTTTGCACAAAACACTAATGTTTTCAATTAATAATAAATAAATAACTAAATAATATTTCGATAAACATTGGGTATCATGTTCGGTTATCTATGTCAATATCTGCTTCGGTGATCATTTGTGAAATCGACATTTGAAACGTCTAAATGCGAAACCAGACATTTGATGTATGAGCCGTTCCGAACAAAACGAGAAAAACCTGCCAGAATCATAGTTTTGAATTGAAAAACTCCCAGTTTTGGCCATTTGAATTACGAATAGAGGAGAGGCTTTCAAAAGACTAGCTATGAACCTGAGGGTATAAGAATCAGATTGCCAGCAACTTTCTCAATTGTAATCCTTCTTTAACTAATTTTTTCGGAAAATGTCAAATGTCTGGTCTTACATTTAGACGCTTCATTTCAAGTCCCGTCCTCTTTTTGCAGTTGATCTTTTGTGATAGATACCACTCACCTCAAAGTGTGCGAGTGCTTTTTTGTCAACTCAGTTAATTTCAATTTGCGATGCCGAGAATAAGAAGACCTGACATAAGAAACCGCGTCACGGGAGGGCCCATGCAATGAGGGGGTTGACTGATTATTTGATTATAGGAACATAATTTCAGTTGTTTAGGTATAGGACGTGTATTTACGAAAAGTTAAAGAAATACAATTGGATCTGGTAGGCTGTGTGGCAATCAGGATCTAGACTTCTTCAAAATTTTTTGTGTTTGAAGATAACATTGGACTAATAATGATAACAATAATTTTAATAGCCGATTTGGGCAGACGAAGTTGCGCGGGCCTGCTAGTCATCAATAACAAACTGTATTGAAATCCAATGAAATTTATGCCGCATCTCCGATTTGTATTTCTCGAGATATGTATTTTCTTCCATATGTAATTAATGGATATCCGGAATATGAGAATATGTTGTAATCTATAATGGAAATAAAAATAAATGTCCTTAAATTTTTTCAAAAAAGACTTCTTCTTGATTTAGTTATGAAAAAACTGATAATAATAATTATGTCTACATACCTAGATATTTAGCTATTTCAATGGCACCTACCAATTATAATGATGAGAGGTTCAGGTACTGCGATAACTACTTTTTTGTTGGTTTCTCTTAACAGTTTGGCATCCACCATTATTTGAATGAAATATAATTCAATAATTTAAGCCTCACTTTGTGCGGAAACACATATTGAATTTTGCAAGGTAAGCTTTCAACAGTTAACTTATAACTATTCATGTGTCATTAAAAGTTTAACGCTTCAACGATTAACAGAGTTAACTTTTGTGTTAATGGGTTCACACAATATGTAGAAGAAGGCGTAAGGAAATGGGGTTTCTATTTAGATTTACAAAACCAATCATTTGTCGAACATACTCTTACAACACGTTGAAATAATTACTATTCCAATATGTGAAACATTATTGAAATTAAAAATTCCGGATACTGGATGAGTCATCATCTACTTGCCAATGTCATGATTGTCATTGCTTTACTTTGTCGAAGGAAGAATTCCATGCAGCCTAGAAAGTACCTAGATCAGAGATCATTCTGTAAAATGGATGTTGAAATGAATGATATAAAATAGTTATATCTTTATGACTGTAATGTATGCTATAAGTTTAAATAAAAAATTACTTTGAAACAAAACCTTTTATTCCCAGAGTTCACACAAAAGAGGAAAAAAATATTCAAAGTTATGTTATGGCAAATTCAAGACCCTTTCTCGAGAATAATGCCATAACGTCTGTATGAACGAGAAGCAATAAATATCCGTTATTCATGTTTTTCTTATTCTTGCCTGGCCCTCATCCACATTTGGTATCTCCTCACTTTGACAATATTAAAAGAAAAAATTCAAGGTGAAAAAATTGATATAATGTTCGCCGAGGATGAATATAACTTATTTCACAAAAAGTACAAGAAATTATATAATGTCCTCATCGTATGGTACCTTTATGTGTAAAATATTTCAGCTGATGGAAATAATAATAATAATAATAACCACTATTTCTGTATAGCTATAGGTATAAACATGTATCACACATACGTCAGTTTGTACAGGATGGGCAAAATTTGTGATACCTGAACTACAAATTTTTAACCGAAAAAGAAAGAGGAACATTAATGACACATTACGGCCTGAATTCCTGTAGCTTCTTTTGTTTTCGGGTTATAGGACAAAATTGAAATTTTGGCGATTTCAACATTGGTGGTCAATATCTCCGTTTCTGTTTGTGGTAGGATGTTGTAATGAAAACATTTTGCAGACACTCTTTTTATATAAATCCAGTAGCCTTTTTTTATAGAAATGAATCATCATTTTGTGACAAAAAATATTAAATATGAATCTTCTGAAATTATAGAAATAACTGTCTACATACAGAAATTTATTGTCCTTTTATTTACATTTGAAAAGAGTTCGAGAGAAATGGAAAAAAGAAATTGATCCAATTCGAGTAGTGCCTACTCAACATAGTTCCAACGATAATGTTCTTATTGACTCACTCAACGAACTGAAACATACGATATTTTTGTTTTGTGAATTCGGAAAATCATTTCTTTAAATGCGAAACGGTATTTTTAATGAGTATTTCTTGTTTCGATGATTAAATCCTTTTGGAGAAAAAGACCTTTCAAGAAATAATCACTATTTGCTGGTCCAAGGACGTCCGTGTTAAACACCAGGTCCAATTAGAAACCAGGAAGCAAGAATAATTCGCTAATCAATACCGAAATCTCAGAATTCCCCTAGCTCTTCCTAAACATCCCGCTGGCTTTCCCGGAAAACTCTCAATTTTCCGAATGAAAACAACATTCGAGCAAACGAAACCGATGTGGCTCGTACGTTTTATTAATTTTCCGATATGAACTTTTCGCTTTGGGTCTTTGATAGATGCTGCCCCTAGCGGTGAGCTTTCGCAACCGGTTGGAGTAGTGGGGGTTTGTTTTCATTGCCCCCACTCCTCCAGCCTAGCACAGCACATCTTGCATTCGGGTTTCGTTCAATAACTCGACGAGTTCCGCTGTGGAAGAGTGGAAGCCGAAGTGAGTAAAAGGAGGATAATAGCAGCAGTGCTCCCACGTTCTCGTACGTAAACAAACATTACGAGTGCGAAAATACGGAAAAAGTCGACAGTTTTCCTGGCGCGGACTTCCCGCTGAAAAATAGCGTCGGCTTCAAGTGTCTACGCGAGTTGTCAGGTCGCCTAGCAATTGTGTGTGATCGCTGGCAATTCAGATCTGAATCCATAATAATAAAAACGTAAACAACTGCTATCCTAGATCAGCTGTGAGATCGCTCCGGCGCAAGATCTCCCTACACTGCGACGGCACTGGTGGGGACAGAAACAGCTGAGCTAAGGCTACATACGAACACAACACAAACACTGCTAGTTCGAAGTGTCAGTTGCGTTGTTGATACGCGAGTATCCCGATGAATAAGTGGATGCTAACTGAGTTTTAATTGCACAGACTAAACCGAGTGACCGTGTTTAGTGGACGTTTTCTATAACAGTTATGGTGCCCCAACAAAATATGGATGCATCTAGTTCGAACAACAGCAATAACGTCGTTTTTGGATCCCAATTAGTCGACAAAAATTCTGCCACCCCCTACTCTGATGCCACTCAGGTAGGTGTTGTGTTTTTGTCAATTTTCACCATTTTCCCATGTGTGACAGTGTTGCTCATGCGTTCCGTGTTTTGGATTATGTGCCTCGGTCTGTGCGTTCCTTCACGACATATTAATAATAATTGTCAGCAAGCTGGGTACGTCTATCTGATTGTTCAGTTATTACCTAAATGCATCTTCTCAATACTTTCCTTGATGATCCTGTTGCATGAATATCATATCGTTCGCGTCAATTACATCATTAATATCCAACATTGTGTTGTCCTCCAGATAATTCATCGCAATTAACTGACATGAATTATTCTCCGAGTATTTTCTTACTTGAAGAGCCATATTAATCGAAAGCGAAATTGAAAATCTGTCTCGTTCGGTGTCAACTTTTAGAAAGAATCTGAGTTTGAAATAGGCTATAGCAATTATAAACAACAGCAATGAATGTCCGTTCGATAAGCAGATTCGAAAATTACCTCTTTGGGGTATTTCTACTTGATACCAAATGAAATTAATTTTTTTTTTCCTTATCATTTTGGTCTCTACAAGGTCATAATATTTCTGTATTTAAATTTACTCGTTTTCTTCATTTTCACTTTCTTTGCGGTTATAGGTAGATTTCCGAGTAGATTTCATTGACATCTGATCTGTATGATTTTGAAATGTCATGGTTGCGATAATACAATTTTCGAGAGAATTTTGCTAATTTTCAAATAAATATTCTCTAAGTTCATCTCGCAATCCCGTCACGAAATTAATCCTTGTCAAACCCGTCCCTTGAAGTCTTACGTTTAATATTCCGTATACCTATGGGTTACAACTTCCTGTAGTAAAAATTCTGAGAAATTCAATCGTTTTCTTCGATTCCAACAAAAGGTAGGGAATCTTCCTCTCAACTGTTGGTTGTTTGGTGAAGAATGCTCCTGCGGTTAATATATCAGGTGTACGTTTACCTGGTATCTTTCAAACCTGTCTACGATAAGTTTTTTCAAGGCCTGCTTTCAGATAAGACCATATACAGGGTTGTCAGTGAGGGATGAAGCGCAGGTGTTCAGAAAGGACGGTTTCAATCATTTTATGGGCTTAAGGTTTTGACCTTGAAAAAAATCGGAGATAATTGTTGATACATCCAAAATTTGATTTACTATCAAAGTAGATTAATAGTGAAAGTGAATAGGTATAGTCAGTCCCAGTATGAATCGCAATGTCTGCCATATTATCCCGCTTCGAGTAGTGAGCGATACCCTTGAAGAATGTTTGTTTTTCCATTTATTTGTTTTCGTTTGAGTTCTTGAACTCCAAGAGTTCAGAATAATGAACGTATTCATTGCTTATGTTGGCTGTCGTCCATTTGAGTCGTAACAGACGTTAAGAGTACCTACTGCCTTTGATCCCATTTGGTATGTGTGATTTCGAAAAGAGCTTTACGTGTTTCATGAAATGGAAATTTATCAATGCTCCGATTGTGATTCCCCTTTAAAAATTATCGTTCAAACTCATTCGTGAAATAATTCCAATAGGACCTTTTTACTGTGGGAAATTTAATTTTGCATGTTGATCACACAATTTCCTCACAATTCGAAAAACTCAATTGATACTTGTCGAGGAAAAGATTGTGGGTTTATCTTCGCATTGATTACGAATCCGATGGTTGGTATTTTTATTCATTGCGCAAAAACTGCAACCGATCCAAGTTCAATGGTAGCTTTATCGCTTTTTATGAAATTACTTTCGTATACAGCAATACGTTGACCTATCGATTCGTTCAACTAGTTCGTTTCAGACGGAATGAGATAATGATATCTATTTGGTAAATGCCCTCTTCTCTTGAAAATAATTGAGTTTGGAAATATTTTCGTTGTTGAAATTTGCAACGTTGAACATCGAATAAGTATAGTAAGTTCTACTTACGTTTCTCAAATTAGTAAAAGTGAGGTAATTCCAAAGGTAATCGTTTTTTGTGTCAGTTATATCGTGTTTTTTGGGTTCTGACGAGCGTACTAGGTAGATGGTCATACAAACATACTGCAATTCAAATAATTTTGATTCAGATAACCGGATGACCAATCCGAATTATCATAACGAACCTATTCAATTTAATGCTTTTCAAAATTAGGGCATTTTTTAATTTATTTTGTCTTTTTTCTTTTGAGAGGTCAAAAGACAGGTGGTGAGAAACAAGACTAAGTTTTTGTACGTTTTTTGATTCATTCTCATTTGAACCAAATATGTATTCTATTAAAATCGATGAATCTGCAATATCAATAATTATAATTCGATTTTGAAATTTCCCAATGGAATAATATTGAAAATAGTTTTTGATTGATCTTTTCTGAACGATGTTTTCATTGATTTTTTTCCTCTAGGCTTTCCTCAATTTTTATCCCACTAAATGGTACTTTATAATTCAGTAGCCTGTTTGCGACGAATAATGAATATTCAAGTTGTCATTGTAAACATTGGTTTGGTTGGACAAGTCACGACTAGTTCAGTATCTGAAATTCTGAAACATCTGCCTAGTGGTAAAAATTGAAGGGTAATTTCGAGTTTAATTCATGAAAACTGTTGGAAAAGAAAGTCGATTGGATTTTGATGAAGGATAACATTTCCAAAAAAGTATAAGTTGTTGAGGTGCTGAAGTATTATGAAAACTAATACAGCCGGTAGGGCAGCTTGTTCTTGAATAATGTGAATTTTTGTAGGGCCCCTGTCAATAACATGATACAAAAACTTTTGAAATAGTAAGCCTCTAAGAAGGATTAATAATAATATGGCATTCAGAAATCAGAAGAATCATATAAATCTGGTGTTTATTCTTTTTCTGATTTTATTATATAGTGACGATCTCTTCTTCTTCCTCCATCGAGTGGGAGGGACAAATGACGCATTAAATCTTCTACACTATGGATATTGACACCAGCTTATCTTTGTTTTTTCCTTATTTTGACTTGGCGCGATGCATTTTTCCTCATAGCGTCGTGATGCAGGATTAGATAAAGCGTTTTGCCTGTTACATTAGTGTGAATGCACCAATCATCGTGTCGTACATAGGGTTATTATCCTCAGCTATCTTTCCACGTCTGATGATAATCACGAACGCTATCAATGATTGACTCCGCTGTACAAGTCACGAAGGCTGAATAAATGTTATCGGGTTCCAATATTTCAAGGCCTGGGGGAGAATCCGAACGATATACCTGTTGAGGGCAATATACGAGGGGGCAATAGGGCAATCGGGCGTTTCGGAGTGATCACCTGTTTGCTTTCCTCTGCTCTATCTTCGATTGACCAAATGACCAGGTACTCGTGAGAATTCCTTGAGAACTCCAACATTTTGTTCTTCATGCGGGGAGTTCTATGGAAGGAGCGGATAAGAGGAACTTACGTCCGTTATTTTTAACTCACCAGGTATCCTAACTCACACAAGGTTTGACCTTCTGCTGGAGTATTGGAGAAAGATCAACAAGCCGAGCAACATATTCCTTGAAATTCTGAGAGCATTGCTCTATCCTGCCAATGCCACACTTGGATTTCTTCATTTGAGGATATTTATACTAATAATAATAATAACGAGAATGAAAATAACAATAATGATGAATTATTTGAGGCTTCCGCGGACATCGTTCAATGTCACTTGTTTTCTCGAGCATTTCGGCTGTCGTCCTGGATTGATTCTCAACGTTTTACCAGTTCGAGTGTCTGGCATCCTCAGGAGCTATACTTTCAGTAGATGTTCCCGCTGAAATTATGTCTTTATTAGGAGAATATAAAATTGAAAAGACAGTTACAAGAATAATTAAATGAAATTTCCTCTACTTAGTTATCGACTAAAAATGTAATCGATGGTCTTCACCTCGGTCTTCACTATGAATTAAGCTCCACGTAAAGATGTGTATGACTTGGTTCTGCTCAGACATGTTCTATCTCATTCCAAATTTCACGGTGCCAGTAGGCTCACAGCTTCTATGCCAGTTAGGTGAGGTGTTTCAGGATTTCCATCTGATCTTCAAGCTGTGCTTGCTGATTCAGTAAATGATCTCGTAATCTCAAAGTCTCCCAGAGTGACCTAATTTCAACCCTACCACATTCGTGGATGCATGAAAAAAGAAAACGGGATTGATACAGGAACCTGGAGTCCCAGGGACTGATTCTAGCGGATACGGTCATTGGCCTTGCAGCGCTGCAGCTCCTGGTCTTCAACTAGTCCGAATCATCGACATCCTCTGCTCGAAGACTGGGCGCAGCGCGCTTTCGCCATAACTGCAATCGGAGATTCGGGACGGTTGAATAAATGTTGAGATTAAACTCGTAGACACGTTTACTCATCAGCTGATTGTGACATGTTCCACGATTTCCTAATGACACGAATCTATTGTGAATATAACCGAGATTATCTCGTTTTATGGGATTTTTAGTATCATACTTCTCGGCTTTTATTATTTTCAATTTAGAAGGAGTCGTTACCGAGAAATCTGAATATAATTAACATCGATGATGGTCGCTGGAAAGTTGTCATGGTTGACGAAGGTCCAGACGTGGCTCGAGCCTGAGGTTACTTTTTGATTTTTACATTGTTTAATGAAATTGAAAATATAGAATCACAAAATAGTTCAATCATCTTTCAAATTGTACACGCAAAAACGAATAGACCAGTGGTCTGCATGGTTTTGTCATAGGAAAAATGAGCAGAATCGATGCGATACACAGGTACGGGGGTAGGTCCAAAAGTTCGTGGAATCAAAGAATTTTAAATTGGGAGTAAGTTATATCCTTCCTAGTAATCCTTCGAGAAACGCTCTTGATTTCAGGAAATCTCATTATCTTGAATGAGAGGTCATTGAAATTGAAACATTGCTAAAAATTTTTGAGGAAATGTCTCCAGGGCCAAAGACCGAGTTTTATCGCCGTCGACACTTCTTTTCTCTGCTTCGTCTCGGTACGGCGAGCGCATGACTAACTGGCCGTTCGAAAAATGCCCTTATCTCGGCCATAATGCCCGAGCAGGCTCTTTTCTTCTTATTCTGTATCGTATCGTTTGGCCGTATGTAGGATTTATGGGTATATGACTAAGTGAAACCGCGTAATGCGAAATTATTTTCAGTATTGCCAGGTGTTTGAGTGTTTTTCCCGGTAAAACCGGCTACCTCCGACTGTGTATCGACGACGAATGCGTCATACGATAGCTTTCTCAAGGGCAACGCGTTCAGGAACCTGCATCCCAGAAGTATTGGCCGAGTCGTAAAATATTTAGTTCAAAGAAAACGTTGATCTACGGTCTCTTTCCGTGGGAAAAATGGCCTCCTCGAAACTACCAGTCGCGACGTGCCGGCAGCAATGACCTATTCTGCACTGGACGGTGCAGAGCATGCGGCTGCCGGCTAGGCCCGTGGGACCCATAACACATGCAGGTAACATATTATGAATATTGACTACTGCAACCTACGGAGTAACTGCGAAGGGTGATATTATCATCGTTCAAATTGAGCACCCAATAATTAAAATTTTCTGCTCTTAAACATTCCTCATGCCGAGCCAAACTTCGCATAGGAATCAAGGGTGCTTTTTCATCTAAAGAAGACTTAATAAATTGCTTCCTTCATCTTTTAGTTATTCTTCATTTATCTGAGCTGGCTTGTATGAAGAACTGTGTTAGATTTATTTTAAAATATTTTCAGAATGTAATGAATAAGTAGTTATCAAATACTTTTATGTTGATGATAATCTCGCACTGTTGATAGTGTAAAAGCTGTTAACTCAGAGAATGTTTTTCATTGTTTGTTGTTGGTTTCTGAAGCAATAAACTTTATTATTATTATTATCATTATTAATATAGAAAAGGTAGGATGGGAAAAAATCGTAACACACTAGCGGGTTATACAGGGTGAGTCTTTGACTTGTACATATATTTGAAGTGGAGATTCCTGAGGTCAAAAGAAGCACTTTCTGTCCCTACCATTTTGTCCGATTCGGCTCGGTTGGAAAGATCGGGCTGTTGCAAAAACATTAAAAAATTTAATTTTCGAATATATCTCGTGAATGATTTCATCGAATGAAATGATTTTCAGAATGTTGGTTTTAATTAATGTGGCGAATCTTCTGCGAACACAAGATTTCACTCACATGTGTTATTTTTTTCATTTTGACCAATATATCATTACATGACATGATCATATCAGAAATTCTAAGATCCCATCTCTTGAAAGTAAGTTGAATGCCAATTAATGAATATTTGGCCATTTTGGAAAATTCTTGATTGAAACACATTTATATCAGCGAAATAAGAAAAACTGGTTACTTTGGCTGAATGCAACTCTGTTCAAAAGATTCACAGAATTAAATTTCTAGATCTTTAGTGGTATGGCCCATTATGAAAGTTTAAAATGGCTATATCTTTTTATCTAGGCTGAATCGAAAAAAATGGTATACGAAAAAAGTATTTCTTTTGACCTCTAGAATGTATGCTTTAAATATATTTACAAGTCAAAGACTCACCCTATATACACTCAGGTGCAAAAAATTCGATCCATACGATTTTTTCAATAAAAAATTAAGATCTTTGGATATTAAACTTTAAAATAAGTTATAGATTGAAAAATACGTATTAAATATCAATAAAACCCATAGTTCACAGAAAATAAATCTTTATTTTATAGAGCCATTCACCATAATACAGAAAATTGAAAAATGAATAAAACTTCTTGAATAAAAAATGGCAATACAAAAATGTGGTGTATGCAGTGATAATTAATACCTAGTGTTTCCTCCTCGGGCCCTTATAACAGCTTGCATACGGCGTGGCATCGAGCTAATCAACCTATGGATGTCAGTTTGGTCCAATTCTCTCCATATTTCCTGAAGAGCCTCACCGAGCTCAGCCAGGTTGTTTGGACGAGGTATTCGTGCTCGATATTGCCTTCCCCTTATGTCCCACAGATGCTCAATTGGATTGAGATCAGGACTGGAAGCTGGCCAATTCATACGGACAATTCCCACCTCTTCTAAATAGTCATTGACGATCCTAGCACGGTGCGGACGCGCATTATCGTCCATGAAAAGAAAATTGGGTCCGATGAACGGGGCAAAAGGTATCACATGCTCATCAAGAATGGTCGTTATGTATCTTGCACCCGTCATAGAACCGCCATCCACGATAGCTAGGTCAGTACGAGCTTCGTAACTTATACCACCCCAAATCATCACTGAGCCTCCTCGATAGCTTATTCTTTCTGCAATATTGCACTGAGCAAATCGCTCTCCTTGCCTCCGCCAAACTCTTTCGCGGCCGTCTGGTGACCTCAAGCTAAACCTGGACTAGTCTGAGAACAATACACTTTGCCAGTCTGCGTCATTCCAGTTTTCGTGTTCTCTTGCAAAGGCAAGTCTAGCTCTGCGATGCTCTACGGATAATAGTGGACATAGGGCTGGTCTTCTGGATACTAAATGAGCTTCAGCAAGTCGACGTCGAACTGTCCACCTGCTTACATCCACATTTCTCACTTCATTCAAACGATTGGCCAGTTGAACTGATGTGTTATGCCGATTTCTCAAACATGAAGTTACCAAAAATCGGTCATCTCGTTCGGATGTTGCCCTTCTACGACCGGAACCTGGCCTCCTTGTGAAGTTGCCGGTTTCATTGAATCGCTGAACTGCTCTTTGAACCGCCGAACGACTAACACCTCAGCTGCATAATACTGGCTACGGCCATCTTGAACTAAAGCCACCGCTCTAGCTGCATCCGTCGGAGTTAAGAACATTTTATTGCAATTAGAATTAAGAATGCAACGCGTTTGACACTACAGGATCACTAAGGTAACCCGGGTTGAAATAAATGCAATAAACAATGATTTATCTTTTCGCTTATCGGAATAATTTTTTCAAATGAAAACATAAATGCCTTAGTGGTAAAAAATGCAGAACTAATATGAACATTTGAGTTTATTTCGGATATACGAGGGCATACCTAAAAATACATATGCCATACAATAACTTGAGAGTCGCAAGACTTAAAATAAATGAGAAAAAAGAAATGGATCGAATTTTTTGCACCTGAGTGTATATAAACGGCGAATCTTCAACTTGTACATTATATTTAAATCTTGATTCAAACATTGTATTCTGTCAAGGATGGATATAGCTTCTTTTCGTAGGGGGGGAAGATGTGGTAATAACCACGTTCATTCATTTTGGACTCCACATTGTCTAAATTTTCATCAGGTTTATGATGTGCATTCAGATAAACTTGAAATTTTTTCGAACAAGATTGATGACCTCAATGGGAAAAGGTATTCCGAAAATGTTCGATAAAATTGTTAAAAATATGGGTTTTCTATGGATTTCCAACAGCATGTATCGTTTCAACTAGCAAGGGAAAAAAGCGTTTCTTTCGATTTCAAGCAATTTGAGCAATCTCAAGTAAAATGCATGTACAAGTCAAAGATTCATCCTGTATAGCTCGATATATATCCATATTCGGGTCATTTATTGTCACCGAAAAAATTTCGAGAAAAAAAGACGAAATCTTTTGTTTAATTAGTTTATTACCTCAGATACGGTTGCTTTGAATCCTATTAGCGCTTATATCATAACACACCCTCATTTGTCATTTTACGTGGAAAAATGAGGCAGAGGTTAGAACGGAATTATTCATTTGGGAAAATTTTTTTACTAGTACAAGCCACAACTCAACGAACAGCCACAACCTACGACTCATCTTATTAAAAGTGCAATTTTCGGAAAAATCATTCAACTCGAAATTTTCGTATATTATCTGAATATTAAGTTTATTCATTTGAATAATCCAATTTTATGTATTTGGCAATCATCGAAGGAACACTATCTATGGTGTTTTTGCCAACAGGTTGAAAAACTCTGATATACTATACGGGGTTTTAAACATATATAATTTTTGAGCAGTCTGGAAGCCCCATTTTTTTCTTCTTTCATGATACTGAATCCTTCTGACATACCGTTTTTATTTTCAGGAATTTTAAAATGTGAACAACTACTCTATATTCCTATTATATTCGTATTCATTTCCTTTAATTTTATTAAAATATAAAGTCATTCACGTTACTAGATCCTAACGCCCACCAGGCATAATTAATTCCTCGAGCCAAAGGTCCTTGGACCAAACCTTACCTCCAGGCTTTAGTACTTATACGAGGACCTGTATAACGCACGTTGTACTTAGCTCTGTACATAAATATTTACTATTCTACAGTTCTTGAGATACTCATACATTATTTCCGTAAGAAATCTCGAATGTTAGTGTCTTTTTTCCTATTATACTACTCATTTTTACATTGCTGGAGCTATCGCAGAGAAACTCCGATGGAAAAGCCCTTAACTAATTGAAAATCGCATCAAAAGGGCTGAGAAGTATTTTGTTACTAAAAGAATATGAATGTTTTTAGAATCTATTAATAACTTTTACGAACGCTTCTCTGAGGATCCCTTCAGGCAACGTTATCCGACAAACCTTTCTTTCGTTTTCTCATTTCCTCTTACAGTCCAATGAGATTGAAGAAATACAAATAAATCGAACATAATGTGCCGCCAGAAAGCTTTAGTTTCAAAGTGTTGCTAAGATCATCAGATCAGAAACGTCTGATGATAACCTGGTCATCTGCCAACAACTCGTTATTAATACATTCATGAATATTCAGGGAAAATGTCGAATTTCGGACCAAAAAAAGCGATTCATTCGAGCTCTGTGAGAGATTCCGTTTCTTCGATCGAGAGTTTCTAGACAGGAAGTATTAATTTTCACGGTCTGGGGAACATAATCGACGTGCTGTGACATTTGCGGATGTCGTATCAAGCAGAAATACCTAAGAAGGTAGTACCTACCAATGACCGTTCCAGGACGCCATAAACATCGTCTGGAAAAAACAATTTCCCACACATAAATCCAGCACGTAAATTATTCGAAGGTACACAGGGTGTCATTGAGATCGTCCTCAAATGCTGCTTGTATAGTTTCGTTTCGCATCGTCCGAGCAGAAAATGCTAAAAAGGATCCTATCAACCGGAGTTGATTTCATTGAGACCTTGTAACGTTAGGTGCTGCTATGTGTGAGGTACGGAGCCTAGACATGTTCTTGCAAGTCACCGCCTGTCGCTACCATCGATGTGGTACGGGTACCTGCACTCGGTCGGCCACATTTCTGGTACAACTGTCTCATGAAGGTGTGGACGTTTTGGACTTTTTTGGAGGCGTGTTCGAGAATTTTATCTGGCGATCTGGAATATCGAAGATTGAACAGAATTATTATAGTTCCCATCTTTGCGGTCTCATTTCAATGAACACAGTTATCATTTTGTTATGTCGGTAATGTTCGAATTTTGGGCCGGAAACGGTCTGGACCGATTAGCTATGACTCATTGACGAATATTTCGCGATCAAATTTCAATCTTTGCTATCGGCTATAAAGCATCTGTTTCAATTAATTGTATTTCTTTAATTTCATCAGTTTAATCAAGAAACACTGGAATTTCAAACAAAAATGAATATTATTATTTGGATTACATCGAGAAGCTGGAGAAACATTTGGAAATATCATTGACATTTAGATCAAATAACAACGGTCCGAGATGTGAATCTTGGGGGAGACCTAATGTGTTCACTTTCTACGTTTTTTAACCGAACGAAATTGTAAATTGGAATGGCACCAAGAAATTTATTAATACAGAATGAACCAAAAGTATTGATATTTAAAAAGGGCGCTAATTTGGAGCGGAGGGGGTATCAGGACGGATTCGAGAGAGACCAATATGAATTGAGTCCCATGGAGTCACTCACAGGTGCACATAGGACGCTCTGTGTTCGTGAGTGCATGACAGACACTTTGTTCTTACTACAATTAAAGTACCTTAAATGAAGCTATAACAAATCAAATAATTGCTAGTTCGGTGCGGAAGTTGGGGTCGACGGGTTCAACATGAACGCAGCCTTAGTTAGGCTGACCCCGCACATCGAAAGAACCTAACAACATAGAGCATGAACAATCGTGTGTTCGAGATAATCTAGATTGCCTGGGCTTAGTGCCTTTTTCTGAATCGTATTCTGTTGAAGGGAATTCTGTTCGGGAATATTTCAAAAGCAATCCAGAAGCCTGTTGAAGAATTATAAAAAAATAGATGCAAAAGTTCATATAAATGTACACCCTGGTTACAGGGGTGTAAGAATAGACAGATTTATCACTTACAGTAGAATCCGCATAATGACATACGGGGGAAATGAAAAAAACTTCATAATAACCGGAAGTCACATAAAGCAGAATTTCAGCAAAATAGATTGGCTTCTAATTTCTTACGGATTAAGTTTGAGAGGAGAACGACCAATTATGTTTCCTTTATTGAAAAAATAAAAAAATAATCATGTTCTCTTATAGAAAAACTAAATATGAAGAAGAACTACAAAATGGAACCATATCTATGGTTCTCTATGTAAACAAATAGGCAAAAACTGGTATACTCAGTTTCAAAATTATTGTCATCAGAGAAAGCCATGAAATTTCACTCGGGGCTTTATTTCTATGCACAAAAAAATTACTAAAAATGTCTGTGTCATATGTTGCAATATATAAATACAACTTATAAAATTATCGAATATATTTTACAAGGCAAATCAATTTGAAATTGCTGAGAATATTCTCATATCCGGTACAGCAGCAGTACATTATCATTGCTTAATAATTCTTTATACAATGATATTATTTTTATCATTGTTGTATTGACAAATTTTCGAACCTCGCTTCAAATGCAAAAAGGAATAGAGCTATCAGATGACTACTAAAAATACACCGACACATCATTTCACTGTAGATCAAGCATGGATATTCCAGATTAAAAATGAAAATAGCGTGGAATGCTTCAAGATAAAATGATCGAGGCTCTATTATAGAGAAATCATCTATCAATTAATGATCGAAGATCATTAAAAGTTACTTCTCTATGCAGACTTTTCAGTATTTTTTGCATTCTCGATGACTATTGAAAATTCAGCTACTTTTTAGCCCTGTGCTATTTTATCTCGATATTTGGGAAGGAAAAGAATGAAGCTGAAATAACTTTACTCTTGCATAGACTAAAGTGTTGGAAAAAATGGAAAATATTTGTTGAAGAGTTGATTTATTAGGGACATCTTATATATAATGAGATATGAATACAAATCATTGCATCTGTTTAGTACAGAATGAACTTTGATATGACAATAATAATTCTTATGGGAAATTTGTGAATCATTTGAAGGTGTGGAATGCTATAAATAATCGATCACTTTTCATTTGCAACTATTTAATAATGTCAATTTCCCGACTCATTAATTAGTATACCCAACGTTGATTTTGATTGAAATTCAGTTACTTTTTGGGCAGTTCGAAAATGTGATATACTGACATACCTATTCATTATTTTTGATTTTAGAACAAATAACGTTGTTTACGTCTCTTTTTGAAGGTATAATTATGTGGAATAGGTTACCTTCCACTGCTAACTCATGGCTGTACTCACTTGCCTTCTTCATTTTTACAAAAAATTCAGAAATTTTAAGACTCATGTATCAATCAGGAATCATCTTGAATAGATAAATGATTGTTTACCTGAAAAACTCTCAGTAACGTCGAAACGCTGTCTCACGTTCCCTTGAAGCTAGGCTAGGGCGAGGGCTAGGGGTATCTTGATGAATTTCGGCCATTTTCAAATAGGTAGGAGCGCGGGTAAGAGTTGAGAAATACTCGAATCCTTATCTAATTTGTCTATTAAATCAAGAACAGACACATACAGAATTCGAAATATATTCAGTAGGTTAACTCAAACTTGAAAGTGTCATAAGTTATTGTTTTTCATAAACACCAACCTAAATCCTGCAACTTCAAAAGTTACTCATGGGATATTATCAATAAAAATTCGCGTTTTATAGCCGCTCTAGATTCCAATAATTCTGAAGCGGATTATAGGTTTCACACTAGGTCAAGACCACCCATGATACTAAAAAATTTAGTATTAGTATCATGAGCACCACAGAAGGAAGCCGTCGGTACTGTCAGATGTGAATCGACCCTTACTTCTATACTGCAAGAAACATTAATTGAAAAACACAACGTGTTCATTTTTATGACCATTCGAAATGTGAAGGGGCTATTGGTGCACCCTGTATTTTCGATTTTCGCGGGATCAGCAGGGTGAAACAGCTCCCGCAGTCACGCCAGTAGCACGTCGCGTCAAAACCGAGGCCGGCTACGATCATATTATATTCATAATTGCCACATTATATGTCGAATCCAGCGTTTTATCGTTTCATTTTTCCGGTTTTCGACATAATGTTTGTTATTTTACTGCCGGCGATTAGAGAGAAAAAACAACGAGCCACGACCGTCGTCCAGTTGGTTCATTAACCTTGATAACAGTCGCATTTCATCGGTCTTTCAATGACTGCTCGATTTCATGCAAATTTAAAGCCGAGATTGTGATGATTTATTCTCTTATCGAGGGTGCTGCACGGTCTCGACTTCAAGGAACCCGTATATTGGCTCTGGTACTGCACCGACGGAAACAGGTTCCGTTGCAGCGAGCCTCGAAAAAAACCCACTCGTTTTTATAGTCTTCAATATTTCCTACAGCAAAGGCACGATGAAGCTTTAACTTCCACATGTTGAATTGGTTTTAGTTTATTGTTTACAATAGCAATTTCCTTTCCTTTTCACATCTTAGCTATTCTTCAACGACCAAAATAAGCCACTAGTTAACTGTCCCCTATGATCTAATACATTCCAGCATTCTTTTGCACGGATCGTTAGAAGAACAATAAAAAATCTTAACTTTACTTCAAGAATTAGTTTTTTGAATTTCATTCATTTCGGAAATTCTAGGTTTTTGGAGAATTTTGTGGGGACAGAAATCGTTCGTGACATCACTTTCTATATTTTTTCTCGTTGAGTCGATGGAACCAACAAATAGTACCTAAAAATGTGTTTTTTCGCTTTTTGGAATAGAAATTTTTTTATCGTGACAGTGTAAATGGAAAAGTTGTGAGTTCCAAAAAAACCCACAAAATTCATCCAAAAACTCTTTCTGGTCTAGAAACCGTTCTTCACGTTCATCGCCTCAAACCTGTTTCTGTAGAATTTTTATTTTAATCTAGTATCGGTATTATTTTGTGGGTTATTGTGGTTATTTAAATATTTTCAATATAAAAAAAATATTCAAACTAATCAGCATAATCTGAAAATAATAATTTCAAAGTACTGAATAAAATTTCAATTAAATCTTCATTAATATGTGATGACAATTAATTTCACTGTAATGATATCCACATAATAGTGATAAGCCGAGTGATAAGCGCAACAAGCCGACAGAACAAGAAGGAATCTAAGTAAATACAGAATATTATAAATGAAAACAATAAATTTTATCGAATTTTTAAGTTTCCCAATTAACGAGGAATATTCTCAAATAATTATGAAAAAATAATTTAATGAAATATTATCTGACCACACATACAATTTTGTTTGTAGAAATTATATCTTTTTTGACCAATGAAGTGAATATTCATACAATATTTTTCTGAAGATTCACATAATATTTTTTTTCTCCCAGCACTATTTGAATTTTTCCACATTAGTGGTTAAGAAAAATTTTTAAATTAATTTTGTAGATTCTTTTTTAAGGCGAATTAACTTTCTCCTCGACTGTGTTGCAAAAATAATAAATTTTTTAGCCCAAAAAGCTAAAATACACTATTTGGGTATTTTGAGAGGGCGGTACATTTTTCAAACTGAGCTTTTGTAATGCTCTTCATCGGATTTTTGCAAAAAAAATTTGGAAGTGTTTTCGAGAGTATTTTTTCCTTAAAACTGCGTATTTTTTGAAGAGGTTTACTGTATTATAAGTGTTAACCTGATGTTTATCGAGGAGTTTCTCCACTTCAAGAATCCTGTCCAAGATTTCTGAAGATAAAAATGCAAAGTGATATTCCATATAGTTTGCAGCTTGGTGTAATCAGAATTTGTTGGATTAATTCTAGGAATATTAGAAAAGGAGGTATTTTTGATGAGATATTACAGAAAAAATTCAAATTAAAAAAATTCTTCTCTGAAAGTTTATTGATATTATCTAATACGAGCCACAAATCTCATTGTGAAGCAAAGGTCTATCTCTAGTAGTTCAAAAATTCGGTTATAATAGGTTGCTTCAATGAATCTTTACCTTAAAATTTTGTTTAATATTAAGAGAATTTTTCTCAATAGTATTCGTTAATTTTTATCTTACAGGATTCCTCTAGTAAGATTTCAATATGTAAGACAACAATAATTTCACAAATATAGAAAAGGCTAAATGTCGAGAATTCGAAGATGAAAAATAAACGTTACCACTGAAGTTATTATCCAATACAAAAAAAATTGAGATGGAATATCTCGCAAATGTTATAAAAATTATATTATTTTTTTAATTTCTTCACCTTCATGAATCTTATTAACCCGATTAAACGATTCACTTTCGATTTCGTAAGATTACCTCCCCTATTTTGCAAAATTATTTATAAATATATCGATATTGATTATTTAACTTCCGTAATCCAAATATGAGTAACATGATTGTGCATTCAGTCCTCATGTTCAGCTTCCGGATTTGATTAGATAGAATACTGAATTGAGTGTTTGAGAATCTTGTTTCCCTTTTTCGTCTTTATTATCAATCATTACTGAATTTTTAGCATTATGTTGGTTTGGAACGGTGTCTCAGAAAAAAAAACTCGAATAGTTTCATATCGCAGTCTTTGGAATCCTTGAGGGGGCGATTGGGGGCCCTTGATGTGTTTTTTTTTGTCATGTCGGAAACGCTCTATTATTCCCATCCCTATCATTATAGCTGGTTATCAAAATTCTCCATTTATTGACAAGTTTCATTTTTCAGAAAAAAAACTGACTTTCAAGGCACGCATCTGTCTCTCTTTAAAATCGCGCCAGGATGAACAACTAAAAAGCCTCCCTCAACAGTTAATGATACAGTGCCATAAAATAAATGGTACCTTCGGTAGGCATTCATCCCAGTCTGTTCTCGTCGTTCAATTAACATCGATTTTACCCGTTTAGAAGAGTTAGACCTGATGAAATTACAGCGTTGCACAAGTCACTTGGGATTCGACAGCAGGTGGCCGTTTCCGCTTGGTTGGGACACCCTGTACCTGAGCGTTCGATTCGGTGCGTATTATGTTCTCATTGGGAAATTAGATATTTTCGAGGCGTATTTCTTGCTTGAACGGCTGTTGGGTACCTGGAAGTATTGAAATAATGAAGTAAGATCACTGACCTTGGTACTGGATTGCACTTTTACTAAGTCCGGGAGATGACGATAATCAAAACACTCTATTCATATTCATCTGTAATATTTTTTCTCTAGATTAGGAGAAATCTCGAAAATTTTCACGAGGGATTTCTACTCGCGAGATAATCTTAACTGGAACAAGTCATTTCGAGATAATAAAACGGCTAAATTTTATCAAGTAATATCATGAGGGCAAATAATTTTTTCGCAAAAAATCGAGAAAAAAATTTTGCTCAGTAATATTTTAACAAGAAGCATGAGTGCTGGTGGCAAGTGGCAACAAAAATTCGTCAATGGCGAGGATATTTGCACCTTCATAAATACTTTTGGTTGAAAATTATTACTTTGCATTGTGTTTTTACGATTTTTTCACAGACTCGAAAATTTTTACGAGGGATTTCTAATCCCGAGATCATCTAAACTGGAACAAGTCATATGGAGATAATAAAACGGCCAAATTTTATCAAGTAATATCATGAGGGCAAATAATTTTTCCGCAAAAAATCGAAAAAAAAACGTTGCTCAGTAATATTTTAACAAGAACCATGAGTGTTCGAGGTAGCAAAAATTCGAGTCAAATTTGCACCTTCACGAATACTTGTGGTTGAAAATTATTACTTTGCATTGTGTTTTTTTCATTTTTTCACAGGAAGAATTGAATGCCCTAATGGTATTTGACATGACTTTTTCATCAGTAACTGATTATTTTGAATGATTATGTATATGGGAATCCGGAGCAATATGGGGTACCTAACTTTGAGATCCTGATTCTCGTATAAAACAAAATAACCATCTTGAATTTAGCTAGGTTGATATATTTTCTTCTTGAGCCAACTGAATAACCAACTAAAAATGTTTAAGTAGTTTTTTCATGTATTCTTCAAAAGACGCCTTTTCCCGTTTTGCCCCTATACGGTACAACCCATTTTATCTTGGTTAGTGTATTAGGTTCGTGTAGGTGACAGAACATTTTTTATGAATACAAAAACTTTTAGTTATATGATCTCTTTTATATATTTCACAATCTCTTGAGCTTCGGTAAACACATTTCAGGCGCGCTTTCTTTATTGTCTCAAAACTAAAACATGAAAAATCTCAATACTTTGTATTGGGCGGAACTGGGACCTCAAAGATGGGTTGAGCTTCGGTAAACACATTTCAGGCGCGCTTTCTTTATTGTCTCAAAACTAAAACATAAAAAATCTCAATACTTTGTATTGGGCGGAACTGGGACCTCAAAGATGGGTTGAAATGGGATCTCGTTTGATCCTATCATAAAAACCCCATTTTGCAGCAAAGAACCTGCTTGAATAATACAAGAAATATCAATCAATATAAAAGGATTTTTGAAGCCATGAATTTGTTAAAGAATAAGGGCAATAACCAAATAGCACAAACAAAATGTCAATAATTTTTCGAAAACTGGAAAAAGTTAAACTTACGTCCACCCGATTCGTGCTGCTTCTATTGCGGGGAAAGGTATTGGTAGTTGGCATAATGCGTCTTAGGTTTGGGGGGTTAATTTGAATGAAATACACTTGAAATGGCGCTACCCCGTTATGCCTCAGTACTCCGTCTTGCCCCGGATCGAATTTGACAACAACTGTCAAATTTTGCCGCGGGTAAAATCGAAAAAACTGCTGACAGCTGCTGCCATACAGTTTTTCATCTACAAACTTTGCAATTCAAAATTGCACTTTCTGATTGGAAGATAGACGAGGGAAATAGTCATCATAAAATAACCTTTACTGATTGAAAAGTCTCCTCCCGAACAACGAGTTTGAAAACCTTCGATAGGATCTCAATAAAAGGCAGACCCAGCATATAATTAAGGAGCAGAGCAAATCGTCGGTGGGTCTAGATAATTCGCCTCTGTTCTCTCTGTTTTTCCTGCTGAATTGATGGTTGAGATTTGAAACCGTCTCACCTTGGCTGTAATGGTGCCAATTCGGTATAAACACTCGGCTGCGTTCAATGCGGAATTAGTGTAATCAAAGCTCATTTTTATAATACGAGAAATCGTGACATGCTTCCTTGATGCTGCGACACGACCACGTGTGCTGTTATGTTTTTTTGCTCGGCTCGAATTTGAATGCGTATTGTCCGCGTTTACCTTGATCCAAATGGGAAGTCGATTTTAATCGTGTATTCATTCGTGGGGTCATTCGGCGTATTATTACCAGATATCGAATGAGGAAACGGTATCAGTTGCTTCTTTCGGAATGGCTCGTGCTTACAGAACGATTATTAAATTAATGAAATATCTATTGAACAGCGCCTCAACTCGATAACTCTTCCGCAATCGAAAAAATTGCTGCATGTGAATCTGGTTTCACCAACTGTGTAGATTGTGGATTTGAGGTCTGTATTGAAATATTTTATGGGGGATCTACGCAATTTTCTGAAAGTTTTATTAGGATTTTTTCTCCCAGTCTCTGAAACAAAAAACAGTTGGAAAAAAGTATATTCTAAAACAAGTTGCAGAATGAGCTCTTATTCCAACACGAATGCGAAATTCAAAAAAGGGGGACGAAGGAACAAGTTTTTGAAAGCATAAGAGTTGGAATTGCTTTCTGTAACGAGTATAAGATGATATTTTCTCTATTTCAGTCAAGTTTTGTGAAATACTCTCGAAATTCAAATATGTTTCAGATAAGTGACTTTTGTATTGTATCTTGGCAGTTGGTTAAGAAATTTGACAAATTACGGAAGTTGAATTGATTTGATTTGCAAATTGAGAGGATCTGAGATCAGTACTGACAACCACAAAACGAAAAATATAACTGAAAACAATGGTGATATGAGTTTCATTACAGCACTACTTTTAGTACTGTAATGAACTCATTACGATACTGAAATAGAGAAAATTTATTAAAAATACAAGAAAGGACCCTGCTTAAATCTGTTGCACTGATTTGTCAGGGGCCGAATTGTTTCCTGAGAATTAAAAAAGGAAAAAACACTTCGAACTTTTAAGCTTTGTAACGTTTCGGAGTATCAGACTCCTTCGTAAGACAAATTCTCAAATTCATGAAACTTTCCGGAATCGTAAGAATTTTTTGTTTCTTCAATTGACATTTGTCAATACATGATGACCATAGATTAAAATTTATTACAATGATGGGAACATTGCTAATTCATCTCAAAATTTATTGAAATTAGTTTTTTCTCAACAAATCAATCCAAATACTATCCACACCTGCAGGACAATTATTGGACGGATCATATTAATTCTCTTCATAAATTCATATATTATTATAATTTATATTCATAAAATTTAATCAGGTTCTGTCATTAGAATTTTCGTGTATTGGAACACACATGATCTGGGATCTACCAATTTCTCTATTTTTCATGTTATTTTCATGCTCACGTTTTCTCATTTCTAAGGGTCTTCATGTTTCTACTGCATAAGTTTTTCCACAAATACAGGGAATATTGTAAACACAATTTTTCACCTTTGTATCTCTTTCAAAATTTTAGTTTTTGTAAGTACAGATCTTGAATCATTTTGTGTTTTGAAAACGGTTCTTATGTTGAATTTAGAACTAATTCCTTTTATTTTTTCTGAAAGTACATGAACTAAGGAATCAATTTAAATAAAATTGGTCGTTCTTGACGGTTTCTTGTTGGTCCCTGATTATCATTATAATTTCATCGCAAAATTTTCCTCTCTGAATTTGGTTTTTTCTTTGAAATTCTTTGGATATTGATTATACTCAAGAACATTTTTAGTGAAATTAATTTCAGTATTTCTTATTTGAGTTGTAGATGAAATTAAATGAGTCCTATCATAAAGTATTTTTGTAATACCTGTTTTAATACTCGCTTGATGCTCAGAATAAAAATTGAGATATCGATTGGTGTGTATCTTTTTCCTGAACAAACCTAAGACTTTTGTTTTTGTGACTTGGCAACATGGCAGAGAAGGCTTATTCTAACACTCATTCAATTCAAACCTCGCCACTTCCGTGGCTCGTTTCTGCATTTTGAACACACAGTGCCTTCTGCACTTGTGTCAAAAATAACTACTTAACTACTCAGAGAGAGTCAAGAATTGAAGGTGATACTGCTGAACTACTCGTCGGAGCGTGGTTAGGTCAGTTGCTGAGCTATTGGCTATTTACCAATTTTTTACGCGCTGAGTCCGCCAACTGTCACACTAATTGCACATTCAGAGTGGTTAAAACTATCAGCCGATAATTCAGGAGTCAGTAGTCGGCTGCATATTGTAAGAGAAGACGCCAAATTCGAGAGAACCGTTGGAGGCAGACCCAATTAATAACTGATAATGCGATTGAGACCGCGTGTTGCGGTGAAACCAAGAGATAAGCCCATCGCATGACCTTATACAATCGTGAACCGAGCCGTATCTTTCCGCCCTGTCATATGCAGCGGAGGCAAGCCATATTCCAATTTCATCGCTTGTGACATTTGCGATTTTACCCAACCTACTTTCTTGCATGTACGCGTACGCAATCCCGGTATTGATCTCGCATTAACTTCAAATACTGGCGTTATGGTCCGTATCTATTGCAGCGGAACGAATTTTTTCGCAACCATGCTGTGTTGTATGTAAATGCTGGGGTAAGGCCTGGTGCACACGTAATTGCGTGATTTGCGCTCTCGAAGTCATCTCCGTTCCATTGTTCCCGAAGAAGTAGAAGAGCTTTGGGGTCGAACAGATATCTAGCAGAGGTTTCGTACTCCTTGAGAATTACACTCTATTATTCAACGTCTAACCAAATGGAACTTTGAATAGTCATGGAGGAATGCATCATATATCTTACAAATGAACCTATACTCCGTTTCAAAATTATTGTCATCAAAGCAAGCCATGGAATTCCAGTCGGGGCTTTATGTCTACACCATTTCCAATTGTAATTCAGAAATCGTCAATTGACATTCAGAAAACATCACTTGTATTTCAGATAAATCAATTGTATTTCAGAAAACATCAAATGTTATTCAGATTTGTCAATTGAATTTCAGAAACTATCAAATGAAATTCAATAGAGTGATCCGAAATACATTTTATGTTTTCTGAAATTCAATTGAAAAATTTGAAATTCAATTGACGCTTTCTGAAATTAAAGTGACTAATCTGAAATTCACTTGACGGTTTCTGAATTACACTTGGAAATGGTGTAGTTACAAAATATAATATAATCTATGAATATATTTTCCGAGGCCAATTAATTAGAAATTGTTGAGAATATTTATAATTTTCATGACCTGTGCAGCAGCAGTATATTCGCGTTGCTGAAGAATTCTTTGTAAAATTATATTATTGTTGTATTCACAAATTTCAGAACTTAGCTTCAGTGGCAAAAGAGCATACAGCTAAGATGATGACGTATACGAAGCCTCAATATCTCAGTGTTGTTCAAGCATGGAAATTCAGGATTGATAATAGAAACAGCGTGGAACGCTTAACATAAAATCATCCAGGCTTTCGGAGAACTCCAATGTAGAGATATCAGTCATTAAATAATTAAGACTGCATCTGAGATCACTAAAAGTTTCTTCTCTGTGAAGACTCTTCAGCAATCTCTGCACTCTTGATGACTATTGATAATTTAGCTGATTACTGGATTTGTGTTATTTTTTGAGTATTAAGAAACGAAAAGTACAAGGTTGAAGTACCTTTATAATTTCATAGCTAATTTGTGAAACAAATAGAAAATATTTGTTGACATACTGTGAATAATTTGAAGGTGTGAAATGCCATAATTAACGGATCATTTTTCATTTGTATTTATTTAAAGTGTGCATTTCCTGACTCACTGAATAATATATCCTGATTGAAATTCAGTTACTTTTCAGTATTTCAAAAAAGATATACAAACTGATATTTGCATTGTTCTTGATTTTAGAAAAAATAACGTCGTTTAACGAGGGAAGGAATAATCATGCTCACTCCTGGCTGTAATGACTTGCCATGCGTTCTTTTTTGTCCAAAATTCTTCTGAAAGTTTTGGGTGAAAACTGAAATTTTTATCAGATCATAATCAGGAAACGCTTCGAAAGAGTAAATTTAAATTGTTCATTTGAAAAACTGACGTACGTGATTAATACTGGCAGAAATATCTGCTGCATCTTTGAAAAATACGCAGTAAAACCTATAAACTGATCTTGATGAATTCAAGCCATTCTCAGTTCGGTAATTCAACCAAAATTACCATCCAAAACTAATATGTCTATACACATACAGAAATAAATTCGAAATTTAATCAGTAGGTTAACTCAAACTTGAAATCCTGCAACTCAAAAGTTACTGATGAATAATTACCAACATAATTCCACACCTGAGTGCAACACAGTTCAGTGAGAACATCTCCTGAAATATCACTCCTGAAGATGCCAAGCACTCGAACTGGCGAAACGTCGAGAACTAATCCACGATGACGGCCTAAATGGTCGCAAGAACAGGTTACATTGAACGATGGCCGCGAAAGCCTCAACCAATTCACCTTTGAATTTGTCATGAAAAAGGAACCCATAAATTTTCTACTCTATAAAATACTCTTATGGTAGGAGTGAATTTGGGATGCACTGTACTTTACATTGATTCCATGATTAAAATAATAAAATTCAATATTGAACATGTTGTGATTAACTAGTTTGTGAATTCAATGAAAATTGTAAAATCTCCATTTAAAACGGATCGGTAGAAAATTCCAGAAATAAAATTGTTCAAACCTCGTATGAATAATATTTCTCTCCATAACGTGACGTCAAAATAATCATAACCATCGATTCCTCAGAAATAAATAACAGTCATGATTTCCATATCGACTGTTAGGCCACGTGTGCGCCCTGCTTAACGCGATTTATAATAACAAAATAGCAGAGAAATCAGCTGCTTTGCTGGCCGTAAACTTTCAAGGTTTCTGACTCATGCTCAGTTTCACGTAGTGACTTGAAATTGTTATTTGCAAAATTAGGTGTGTAATATTCGTTCTCGTAAAAAATACAATTCCTACCTTCACTATTACGGAATATCTATTCCGTATGGAGCACTAGCCTTGAGGTGGATTATTGTTGGTAATATCGGCAGCTGTATTAGAGCTGATTTCAATTTCCTTACTACCGAGCGACTACCGTTGCTCATATATTTCGAGGACTTAACGAGATTTTCCATATTTAATGAGGCCGTCATATCAGAAGAAGGCATTTTGTTTGAATATTCCATACCGAAAATCCTCATCGTGCTAGGTTATTGAATTATTAGGTTACTTCCTCCTAAAACTAATTTTTGTTCATATGAAGCGCTTTAGTGTTTCTGTTCAAGATTACTCCCCAAGGTTTTCATTTGAAAATTTTAATGCAATATGTTTTTGAAAGGCCTCTTCTCATTCCATCTGCTTGTTTATTCTAGGATGGTAAACTAGTTATTTGCTTATTTTATGAAATCTTCAAAGTGATATTGCTAGTATTGGGATATAATATGCAGTTCATCTTGGTGATTCATACTTCTTTTTAAGCGGATAATTCAAAACTCAGGATTGACGAATGAATCGAATTGAAGATATGGAATTTCAAAGACACGACATTTCATGAAATTTCAGACATGTTTGACAAATTCTGGAAAGAAAAATTCCTGTATTCCCGACACTTCTTTGATTCCTTTCGAATAGCATCCTCAAATAAAATCTATACTTGATTTTATTTTATGAGTACAGTTTCATTTTCATGAAGCAAAAAGAGGCGATCATGTTACTAAGAAAGCCTCAGATTGCGATAAACATTGGGTTCAACCGATGATTCGACATGCACAAAATAATTTTTGGGAAATGCCAATTGCTAGATTTAGGGTCGATTTCACAAAATTTTGATTACACCGACAAATTAATTGGAGCCACCGCGATTCGTTCACATTTCAAAATCAGTGATGCGATTGGTTCGAATTGACTAAAGATTTTTTGATCGCACAATCAAAGTTTTGTGAAACCGACCCTCAGTTGGATCATTGATGAAATACACTCATACATAGATTTCGAACATTTTGTATCTCGTCGTGATTCATTTTCTTTATTTTAGTATCGTAATGAGTTCATTACAGTACTAAAAGCAGTTCTATAAAAAACTCATTTTAGCATTGTTTTCAATTATATTCTTTCGATCCTATCAATTTTCAGCACATATTATTTGTTAGTATTTTATAATTGGGATATATATAAATATATATATATATATATATATATATATATATATATATATATTCTTATGAAAAAGAGAGCTAAAATAATACAATAAATGTTGAAACAAAAAGTACCTAATAATTGGGATATGGTGAAATGACGTAGAAAGTGCTATTTTCATTAAGATATAAGGTACTAGAGATTTTCTTCTGGCTAATTTTGAATAATCTATGCTATGAGCAGCAGTTGTCATCTTGCATCAAGTTTCATTGGTATTACAAGGAAATTATGATTATGAGTATAATATATATTTTTCTGATTAAAATCTTTGCTACTTAATGAAGGATGCGGAATCGAAAGAATTGTTAATTACGTAACAAGTATCCTTGGATATTGAATAATTTTAGCTGCATGTTTGTAGGTTGTATATTTTCCAAGATTTTATTACAGGTTCAAGTTAATTCTGAATTGTGCTTTACAAAAAAAATTTGAAGGTATAAAGATGTTTTACATTTCAAACTACCGATGAAAATCAAATTACTGAGAATACCCATAAGTTTCCATATTTATCAACATTTAAATAAGTCAGTATTTATTCGGAATTACTCATTTTTGTTGAATTTCGACGTGATTTCACAAAAATTCACTGAAATACAGAAAATATCGTCTAATACTCGTTGGAGAAGGCAATTCGAAAATTCATGCTTTCGAAAACTCGCTCTTTTGTCGCTCGTAATCGCATTTAGCATTGGTGTTGGAATAGGAGCCCATTCTGCAACTTGTTTCAGAATATACTATTAATCATCGGAACGTCTAATCGTAACCCTCGCCAATTCCAACAGCTGGACATCTCGAATCTCAGCCTGTTTATTTTTAATATCGAAGACGAATAGAAAATCATTGGAAATTCCGAGTCGGCGTCAGATCAAACAGTTGGCAATGGTCAGGTGTACACTTCTCGGAAAATTCAGTGACTTTACGTCAACTCTCAGCGTTGAGCGGCATCAGACAAATTTCCCAGAAGTTTCCCGTAATATATCGCGATGCTGGAACGTTCTAGGAGGCGGCCAATGGATCAAGTTCAAGGATCTGAGGATACACGCAACATCTTGGCAATATCGCAATTCGGCAACTGGCACTAGCACGTTCGAGGTCAGAATAACATAAACAGTGATAAATATCGCGATAAGCAATTGCGGAAATTCGAAAAAGGGTTCGTGAAAAAACGAGGCACACGTGTTCAAATCCGAAGATGTGATTTTAATTCGGAGACGCAGTGCTATTCCGTGCCGATTATTGATAACGAAACGGGTTGATAATAAGGAAGTAGTTATACATCTGCTGCGAAATTAGCTTAGATAAGAACAATACCAGTCGCGTTGCCTGTTTACATAAATTAAACGCTGCAAATGAACCTTCGATTGTTCCATGCAATTCTATACCGCACTCAGCGACTATGCTGTTGCAACAGAATATTTCATCTTTCATGTTGAATTCTATCTTTATCGTTGCCAATGAAAATTACGAATAGCCGAACAAACCCACTCAATCCGATTTTCAGTAAATATGATATGAATCTTGGCAGGACATCTCTTCATTTTTATTCTGAAATTGTCAAGTTCGGGAGTATCTAGGTTTTCCTCCACGAAAATGAATAAGTACTGACTTGAAACTTTTATAGATATCAAAACTCAGAGGTGATATTGTCAGTAATTCAACCTACATACATGCAGCTGAAATTATTTATCATCATTCACACATCTTGTGTACTTAACATTTTTTTCTATTTTGAATCATTCAAAAAGTAACTGTTAACAAGCAGACCAATTTTGAGTACTTATATATCGATTTTTAATTCCATAATTTTATTCCTTTTTATTGCATTGTTGATGACGAATCGTTCACGTAATTTTAATTCAAACCACCACTCAGGTTGGAACGGTACGACAATTTTGTGGATTTTATGTGTATTTTCATGTTTTACTCTTGTTCAACATGTCATTGTATGTTGTTTTTAATCCAATTTTAATGAGTATGACATGGATGTCGTCGATATTGTTATTTCCACGATGTTTGTGTTTCATCAATCAGTTTTAACGCCATTGTTGACGTTTGTATTCTCACTGAGTTATAGCTCGATTTTGATTTTTTTAATTTGTTTGACAGCTTTGTTTTCAATATGCCTGATGACGGCAACTTATTTTTCCGAAATAAACTGCACAACCTTTTCAGAAAAAGGAATAAAAAAATGTTGGGTAGAGAAGAACTTTTTATTCAATACAGTCCACCCATTCTCAGCAGAATCTGTAGGTTAGAGTTTAATCCCAACGTGTTATGTGAATAGAAAAATTTTCAGAGCGGTTATTGCATTCATTATTTTTTTTACCGTAACAGTGTACTTAAAAGAGTTGTTCGTCTGCAAAAACCTACAAAATTAATCCAAAAACTGTATTTGATCGAACAACAACTATTCTTTAGGTACAGAGTCGAAAACCTGTTCCCGTAGAATTTCAATTCTAGGTGCCGGTAATTTTTTGTGAGGTTCTGGTTATTTGCATATTTTCAATATGAAATAATTTAAAACAAATAATTTCAAAGTAATGATTAAAAAAAATTATTATGTCTGAATAAATAAGTGATGACAGTTAATTTTATGTAATGATATCCACATAATAGCAAGCATAATAGCGATTAGCACAACAATCTAACAAGACGAGCACAAATTAATTCGAATAGAGACTTTTATGTTTTTTTTTCAAGTTTGCCGTATAACGGGGAATATTCTTCATAGTTTATGATTTTTTTTCATTAGGGAGGTTATATATACTTACCTACAATTGCTCCGCAAGTCTTTTTTGACTAATTTGAAATTTCTACAATTGCTATCGGAAACCAGAGTTTTTCGAGACAAGCAGGAATCAAAATGTTTTAAAAAATGGGAGTTCATTTATTGCGGTTTCGATACTGTAATATTAAAATTAATTAGTTGAGGAGAAGCTTTTGAAGTAACTTCTGACTGAACCTCATGATAAGGTAGAGGAAAACTATAATTGGGTAAGGCAATACAATAAAAATAGAAATCCGATGTAGAACTCCCTGTGGGTAATCAATGTGAACCAGGTTGATGAAAACGAGCACGACATGATTCTCTACCTGAGAGACTCGCTTATTGATGTTGGAATATCGTGTTTTTCAGAATTTCATTCTTAACACATGGCGAAATGATAATGAACTAACCGTTAAAAAATTTCAAGTATTCGCGAACGTTTATTTTGAAATGGAACCTCCAGTGTTTATATTCCCACAATTAAATCAGTAAACATAATACATTGATTGCTCATAATGTTTGAAAATAAGTTAACACTCGAAAATCAACTCATTCGAATTGACGCTCGTTATCGTATTTGTGATAAAAATTAAAGATACGCGAACTGATGAAGAAGTAGAATGGTGAGGATGCATTATTTTTCACGATATTCAAATCAATTTTTAATATGTTATGTAACGATATCTCCGAAAAAAATTACCTGAATAACTGGTCTGTCAAAACAACAATTGAAACTCAATATCTCTGTCGATTACTCCAAGGTTCATCGAAGAAATTATTCGTGAGAACTAATCGAAACTTCCTGGCTCCAGAGCTTGAACTCGAAGAAGGTTGACTAACTGATCTACGGATGTGAGATAGGAATAGGCGTTCTGAAAGAAATCCATCCGATATATTCCTGTTTTTCCGGCACAAAAACAGAGCCTGCTTGCGAAACTGTAAGGGGCATTCGATATCTCATAATTATCATCATATGGATCATAATCTATGCAATGAAACGAAGAAAATAAAGTATCTAATAACAGCACTTAGAGCATCGTAGTTGGAAACTGGTTTTCGAAATAAGTATCAAGTGTGTTATGGTGTACATGCTCTCGGAGAGAAACAACGAAACAACGGCACGACTATTCAACTGCAAGTGTCAGGGCTGTATTCCATCTGAATTGTAAATGAAAGACTCGAACGCAAGTATTCTCCGTTGAAGAATTATTGTCGCATACAAAAAATTGATCCATCATCTACATATTTGCCATATTTGAATACAAAAGACTGAAGGAATCCATACTCGAATCCAGACTAAATTCGTCAATTGAACCAAAGAACATAATATACAAATAATAGTAAATTGCCGAATTCAAACAATTTTCTGTCTTTAATTAAATTTGAAAAACTTCATGAGTCCGCGTTTTTTATCAACACCAATCTAAATCTTGCAACTCAATAATTACTGATAAGATATTACAAGCATAATTTTGATTTGCCCGAGATCCCAATAATTCTTGAACGGAGTATAATTGTGCAGGTCTGAGCTAGTTGGTATGTTTCAAGGCTTTCTGGTGAATCTGGCTCGCTCTAAATGAACAATTATTCGGATTATATTTATTCAATCATACTTGAATTGAATCCCATTCGAAGAGACAATATCTGAAAGTTGATCTAACCTCGAAACCTAAACCGAAAACATAAACTTCACCGTAGTTGTCAAGAGAACCCAAAACTTGGAAGGTTTCATTATTTCATCTCGGAGATTTGCTATCAGGGTTTTATCCCACAAAAAAAAAATTGCTACTAATAAGATCGTTCTTGAACTGCAACTGCAAATACCCTATTGTGTTTACTTCAATCCTTCGTCAGAGAAACAAGAAAAGATTTAAACGACGAAGTGAAGAATTTCAACTTTAAGTACCTAAACAATAGATTTTCACGAGCTTGTTTCTTTGGAAAGGAATTTTGAACCAAAAGAGGTCTTGGTATTGGCTATTAAATTTTTCCCTCTAGTCGATGTGAACTTTCGGAATAAAATAGACGTAAATGAGTTATAAGTTCCAGTATTTTTCCAAGCATAAATGACAAAGCGATATTTATGAAAATATATGTGTAATAAACGAAAAGAAGCCCTTATAATATCGCTCGTTCATTCAACAAATCGTCACTTCGTGATTTTTTTGAAATCTTGGAAGAGTATCAGTGTCTTCTGCACTCATATTATAAATAACTATTATATTCTCCCATCTAAATTGACATAGCGGCTTAGATGTCTAAAGTCAGTCGCTTTTCGGTGGGAGCGATTTCGAAAAATCATGGGTTCGGATCTGGAAGAGAATTTTCCTCTGTAGGACAGAATAATCCAATTGCTTGCAATATTCTTCTCGGTCGTAAATACATTTCCGTTTGTTTTTACTGGACGAAAAAGAATATTGGTTCAATTAGAATCATTAACTTGTCTTACCGCCTTTTGTCGGCATTTTATAGTTTATTTCCTCTAGTCCCCGTTGACATTATCTCTGACATCTCGTGGATTTTTTGAAAGGAACAAGTTCAACAGGGTATTATCATGTTCCCGGTTTGCCCCAACACTAGGAGATTAGAAAGTGGCGATGATTTCGAGCACTCTAATTGAAGATTCTTCAGGTACAAAACTGTCCCAGCGGAATGTAGGTTGAGGTTCTCATTATGAGGCATTATTATATTGGTATGATACTTTTATACTGATAATGGATGGCTTTTTGTGCTCCAATCACAATGTACTCTGTGGGTGGCCTGCACAGCTGTGAACATGTGGAATATTCCGGGAAAATTATTCCTGAAACTTGTGTCATGAATACGAAAATTCTTGGAGCTTCGAGTTAGATACTCATTTTTTTATGTAGAAACAGTGTCGCATTGACTTCTTCCGAGAAAAAACACGGAGAGATCACAAAAATTCTCGAAACACAGGCGGCCTCTCTGAAGTAGAGATAACAGACTGTTCCTGTTATTTGTCGCGAATGTTTCTGTTTTGATATCATCTTTCGGAATGTTTTTTTACTAGGAATCGAAAGCGGCACGATAAATGCTCATCCGCCTTACGAAATTCAGGAGTTTTTTCCACGAAATGTTTTTAGATAAGGTGTTTGGGGTTTCATAGGTCATTGAGAATGAGGTCTGATGGCGGATGGAGTTTAAAGAACCAGCGACAAAAATTTATTATCAAGAAAATATTAATGCGGTGATAATTCTGATTAGGTACCGAATTTTCAGTCATATTACATATGTTATGATTGTGCGGAAAAGGATTACTCTTTATGGAATTGCACAGTTTTCCAAGATCTAGTGGCTTCATTATTGTATTCATTATCCTGGAAATATATTTGAATGCTATGAATACCTAATTCATCGTCAAATTACTAGATAGAATAAAATAGGATAGAACAGTTGGTCTTTATTTGCAGATCATTGCCACCACAGGGCGAAGTCTAGAAAGCTATTCAAGTCAATCTTAGTTGATCCATAGTATAAGAGCTACTTAATCTATAGATTATTGAAAAAATTCGATAACCATCAGCAGTCTTGAGTATGTGTCAATATGTTGACGTATTTCTTTTCTCTAATTCTGTGTAAAATCGATTCATTCTGCCACATCTTATAGCACAAAATCGTGCGGGAATATTTCATTCTAGTTTAGTTTTCATGGTTATATGTATTGATTAGAGATGAAAACAGTTCTTCACATCAATATTCTTCATTGCAAAAATCACCGAATGTTATTTATGAAAATATTTAATTAATTCCAATGAAAATTCGACGAATTAAGAAAAATAATATATGATACTCGCAGAGAATGCCCATTCTAATACTCGTTCATTCAAAAACCTGCTTTCAAAACCTCATACTTGCGAAAACATATGAAATTCTAAAATGTATATTATCTGAAAGTCTCACAGGGAGCTTTTTTAACGAATGAAATCGAAAAATGTTCACTTCTGATAATATTCTTCATATAAAATTTCGAAACACCTTGTTCAATGTGGATTATAGTCTGAATTTTCAAAATGTAATTTTTTCATTAGAATCCTCACTATTTTCTCGTGCAAAAATGAATTTTCCAACTGAATCATTGAATAAACAACCGCTGTGTAAATGCATTCTATTTTAAATCATAAAAAGGTTCTATCGTAAATTCACGGTGACGCAAAAGCGTTAAATCAACTTTCTCCCTTTCCAGCAATCGTAAAATTTGTTTGATTGAAAGTTGTGACCTCCCAAAGAAAACGATTGAAATATCCGATTAATATTCATCAATAGCTATCCTGAAATACTACTCTAAGTCAGAATAATCACACCAAGATCATTCAAACATGAAGTGCCGTTAACAATTTCGATTCTCGCGAAATTTCTGAAGCAGGATATTATGTTATTCAAAGAACACGGAAGAAATTAATTGAGGGTACCTAGTGTATCGAAATCAACTGAAATTGTCGAAATCAATAGATTTTATGAAATGAATCCCCATTTTCATCATTTCAAATAGAATACTGCAAATTCTTAGATACTGCAGTCGATATTTCAGGTAATCGCAAAATACCTCAAGGGTGATGATGTTTAGTTCCAAGAAAACTGTTTGAATAAATCGAACAGAGTGACTCTGCAGCAATTGTGGAATAATCCTGATCAATCATCCAGTTTTATTGATGAGGTCACCCTGAAATCTTGAGAGAGCGAGCGTGTATGTTCAAACCGCAGAATGTGTAATACCGAATGATGTGCACTTGAAAGGAAATCACTTCTTTCCATTATACTCATTAATCCTTGTTTATTGTGAAAAGTTGTTTCTTCTCCAATATAATCCACATGAATTCCATTAAAATTTCTCGTGAGAGTAAACGCTAGTTTGAGAAGCTCCAAACTTATCATGAAAATTCTCGAGAAACAACAAGGCCGAAATTCCGCGGAATATCATGTTGCATATGTGTGCAATTTTCAAATTTTGACTTGATAATGGTTTTAGACGATAAGGTCGCATTGTTTCAATTTGGTTTATAATTGAATTCTAACTCTCTTTTTCAGTTTTTCATGAACTTAATTTTTAATTACCTTCGGTTTGAAACTTTAGAATTCTTTTCGAAATTTTCTACTTTGCAGATGAACGCAAAAAAAATCGTGAGGTTGCTGAATTGATTCAATAGATTTCAACTGCAATTAAAACTTGTATATTGTCCTGCCAATTGGATGATTGGGAGAGTATTACCATTTCAGGGTTGAACACTTTCGAAATATGTTTCGGAATATTTTGCAAAAATCTCGTAATTTCTACCATATTGACAAAACGAATGATGTGGAAGGAAAATTCGAAGAAAACTGAAATGTCTGTTTTTTTAATACATTTTTTTATCACACTTCTACATTTCTGATATTGTGATAGAGGGTGTTTTTAGAGGGTGGGACATGATTTTTTCGGACTTCTTTTTATGTATTCGTTTTTAAGACAAAAAAAATAGGAGCACTCAATAATAAACGTTCTCCTACCCAAATGCAAAAAATTTTTGATATATTTGAGTTTTTATAGTCACATTATGCCAAGAGATTCATTGATAGCGAGATTCATCGATAACGATATGTCAGCAGGACATGAACAATTTAGTTCTAAACCGGCCGAAATGCTCGAAAGAACAGGTTACATTGAACGATGGTCGCGAAAGCCTCAACCAATTCATTAATTTTGTTCTTAATTTTGACGTCCATGTAATAAACATTGTTGTAGTTAATTCCCTCGTGTGATTTTTCTGCCTATTTATAATGGCCTCCTAAAATATCATTTCCAATTAATATTTCGGAATTTCTCGAAAACTATTCAATATTTCGTACATATTTTAATAAGAGTATCTTTCTCATGTAATTTTCTTCGCTTTATCGAGTGCTTCTATTCTTTTCAACTGAACGCATTCCTATAACGAAAGAAGTTGCCCCAAAAAAATTTTACTAACCCTCTTAAAACTCCATTCATAACAATATCAGAAATGTAGAAGTGTAATAAAATAGTATATTCTAAAACAAGTTGCAGAATGAGCTCTTCTTCCAACACAAATGCTTAATGCGATTGCGAGCGACGAAGGAGCGAGTTTTCGATAGCATGAGTGTTAGAATTGCCTTCTGCAACGAGTATTAGACGATATTTTCTCTATTTCAGTCAAGTTTGGTGAAATACTCTCGGAATTCAAATAGAAATTCAGGTTAGTGACTTTTATATTTCATCTTGGCAGATTACGGAATTTGAATTGATTTGATTCGAAACTTGATTCGATCGGAGGTCAGTACTAACAACAACAAAACGAAAAATATAACTGAAACAGTGCTGTAATGAAACTCATTAGAGCACTACTTTTAGTATTGTAATGAACTCATTACGATACTGAAATAGAGAAATACTTCTTCAACAACATACATTCATGCACGAAATTTCAATCTGGTGGCATTCACCGTTTAGAAGTTATGCGGAGAATTTTTCTATTTTATAAACATTGGAAGGATATATTTATCTTCCTTAGAATGCATTTTGGGTCATGCGTTTATTTATCAAAGTGTACTTATTTCTCAATGTACTATCACCCCCAGAAAGCTAGGTACACATGTTTGTATCTCTCTGAATAAGACCATACGCCTCTCATCTCATTTTCCTTTTTTTTCTATTTGTTTCTAGAAGTAGGTACTTCTCCCTTTCACTTGGTTGTACTTTCTTGCAGTTCTAGTGTATATTTTGAGTTGTCAAAACTTTGGAAAGATGTATCTACTTCAATATGCATTTTGGACCGTGAGTTTATTTATCAAAGTATACTTATTTTTCGATGTACTATCACCACCATTAAGCTGGGTACACATTTTTGAATCACCCTGTGTTAAGATCAATCACCTAGACCCTTTCATTCGGAAAGATTTGGAAGCATTGGTCCACACCGCAATGGATTCGAAAAAACAGCGGTTTTCCATTCGTTGACCGAATGAAAATCAAGATCCGCTCTTGCGTTACCGACGGTGTGGAGCAGTGGCTGGACCGGCCTGTCCGTCTCTGGCCGCTTCGTGCCGCGAGATACGAGGTGGATCTCGGCAGGTCACGCGGTTCATGGACTACTAGATCGGCGTAAAAAGCGTGACTTTTTATTTTGCAGCGAGGCCGACATTGTGGTTTATTATATCTATTTGTATCTTTCGTACAATAACGCCGTCCGCTCCTAGCCAGCCGGTCCGCGAACGAATGTTCGCCGGTATCAGCGATCGCCAATCGACGCAGACGGTCTTCGGTTGGTACCTCGGTTATTTATGGGGACCGGTCGATAATTCCGCTGAACCTCAACTGTCCCCCGGTTGACAGATATACGAGTGGAGGATCCCCGACCCTTTTTTTCCGCGGGCTGACGCTCCGGCAAATCAACGCGCTATTTTGGAATCGCTTTTTGTGGACAGTTCTCAGGCAGCGTTTCAGGAGAAACGATCGTTCTGAGGAATTATGTTCAGATTACGTTGGATAATGAAAATGATTCGGTAGTAAGGGACACCGGGGATGGTATACCAAATTTCAGCTTAAAGGTTTCGATTTGTATTCCTTCAGAGTATTTTAATTTGAAAACAGGTTCAGTTTTGGGCAGTTCTCAGGCAGCATCTCAGGAAAAACGATCGTTCTGAGGAATTATGTTCAGATTACGTTGGATAATGAGAATGATTCGGTAGAAAGGGAGAACGGGGATTTTTGACCAAGTTTCATAGTAAAAGTTTCTATTTGTATTTTTTCAGAGTGTTTTAATTTGAAAACAGGTTCAGTTTTGGGCAGTTCTCAGGCAGCATTTCAAGAAAAACGATCGTTCTGAGGAATTATGTTCAGATTACGTTGGATAATGAAAATGATTCGGTAGGAAGGGACACCGGGGATGGTATACCAAATTTCAGCTTAAAGGTTTCGATTTGTATTCCTTAAGAGTATTTTAATTTGGAAACAGGTTCAGTTTTGGACAGTTCTCAGGCAGCATCTCAGGAAAAACGATCGTTCTGAGGAATTATGTTCAGATTACGTTGGATAATGAAAATGATTCGGTAGGAAGGGAGAACGGGGATTTTTGACCAAGTTTCAGAGTAAAGGTTTCTATTTGTATTTCTTCTTTCTTCAGAGTATGTTAATTCGAAAACGGGTTCAGTTGTGTACAGTTCTCAGGCAGCATTTCAGGAAAAACGATCGTTCTGAGGAATTATGTTCAGATTACGTTGGATAATGAGAATGATTCGGTAGAAAGGGAGAACGGGGATTTTTGACTAAGTTTCAGAGTAAAGGTTTCTATTTGTTTTCCTTCAGAGTATTTTAATTTGAAAACAGGTTCAGTTTTGGACAGTTCTCAGGCAGCATCTCAGGAAAAACGATCGTTCTGAAGAATTATGTTCAGATTACGCTGGATAATGAAAATGATTCGGTAGTAAGGGAGACCGGGGATGGTCTACCAAATTTCAGCTTAAAGGTTTCGATTTGTATTCCTTAAGAGTATTTTAATTTGGAAACAGGTTCAGTTTTGGACAGTTCTCAGGTAGCATCTCAGGAAAAACGATCGTTCTGAGGAATTATGTTCAGATTACGTTGGATAATGAAAATGATTCGGTAGGAAGGGAGAACGGGGATTTTTGACCAAGTTTCAGAGTGAAGGTTTCTATTTGTATTTCTTCTTTCTTCAGAGTATGTTAATTCGAAAACGGGTTCAGTTGTCAACAGTTCTCAGGCAGCATTTCAGGAAAAACGATCGTTCTGAGGAATTATGTTCAGATTACGTTGGATAATGAGAATGATTCGGTAGAAAGGGAGAACGGGGATTTTTGACCAAGTTTCAGAGTGATGGTTTCGATTTGTTTTCCTTCAGAGTATTTTAATTTGAAAACAGGTTCAGTTTTGGACAGTTCTCAGGCAGCATCTCAGGAAAAACGATCGTTCTGAGGAATTATCTTCAGAATACCTTGGATAATGAGAATGATTCGGTAGAAAGGGGGAATCTGTATTTTTGACCAAGTTTCAGAGTACAGTATTTGTATTTCTTCAGAGTGTTTTAATTTGAAAACAGGTTCAGTTTTGGGCAGTTCTCAGGCAGCATTTCAAGAGAAACGATCGATCTGAGGAATTATGTTCAGATAACGTTGGATAATGTATATCAGTGTTTTTCAACCTTTTTCATGACACGACCCCCAAAGTATCGAAACAAATTTCTCGACCCCCAACCCTGGCATTTTCCACGTTTATTAAAAATATTGAAATGTATATTATATTGTAAATTCGATTAGCGTTGCAGACTCGACTACTTCATATCAATTCCATTTGTGCAGTTACAAGTATGGGTTCTCTATTGAAATTTGCTTTACCATACACAGGTAAGGTAGTTTTCAATAGCAATGTACTCACCAACGTTATGCAACTTTCATTGCAGAATTGGGAAGTGAGATAACATCAATTCACATATCGGGTGTTTCAAAACTATGGAAGTGGTGAATTTATTTCGCGCATAGATAAAAAATCAAAATTCTGATACTGATGGGGTCTTTCGTAATTTTGTCCGAGGAATCGAATGGGGCCATCAAATTTTGGGCTCAAAAGGCCATACGAGATATGAGGCCCAACATTGAAATTTCAAATGCAAACCCTTTTTTTTTTACTGCAGATTCGGATTAAGCGGGAATTATGTTATCCGAATTTGTTAAAACCAAAAATTTTTTCGTTCTTAATTGGGTCGATTGCAGCGTTTTTTGTTTAATAATCTGCGGCGTTCATTGCGACCAGGATGCGAATATTCATATTCTAATACTTATTGATTACGTCAATCAGATTTAATGCGAGAGATATGTTCCAACTTTAATTTTTAAACAAAAAACGCTGCATAGGGCCCAAGTATGGACGAAAAATTTCTTGCTTTATTAGAATCTGCAATAAAAAAGTAGGGTTTGCATTCAAAATTTCAAGTTTGGGCCACATATCATGTATAAGGCTCTTTTGGGCTCAAAATCTGACGGGCCCATTCGATGCCTTGGGCAAAATTACCAAAGACCCCAATACCAAAATTCCGATTTTCCATCTGTGTCCGGAATAAAATCATCGTTTTCAGAGTTTCTAACCATCCGGTAAATTTGAAATGAAAATGGTATCAGATAATGTCAAAAATGTGAAGAAAGAATAAAGTGTCTCATAACTTCTCAGTGAATAAAAACAAGCGCAACCTTCACATCAAAATAAACTAGTAATGGAAATGGAATTTGCGTTTTTTCTTTATTTGTATGAATAACATTACTAGTATTCCTTTAGTAACTATTTCTTGATAAACCTTTTTTTTATTTATTGATGTTTTTTGATGATCTGAAACCTAGTACTCTCGACCTCTCGCGACCCCCCTACAAAGGTTGAAAAACATTGATGTATATGATTCAGTAGTAAGGGAGACCGGAGATGAATTACCAAGTTTCGGTCCAGTTGTGGACAGTTCTCAGGCAGCATTTCGGAAGAACGATCGTTCGGAGGAATAATGTTCAGATTACGTTGGATAATGAAAATGACCCGGTACTAGTAAAGGAGACCAGGGATGGTTGACCAAGTGTCAGCTGGCAGCTGTTTATTTATTTTTCTTCAGAGTATATCAATTTGGAAACAGTTTCAGTTTATCTATTTACGATTTTCATTGCTATAGACCAGTTCTTGTATAATAGGAGAAACTGGTCAACCTACTCCGTGCCTGGGGTAGATTGTATATTCACCTAGGTTAGGTAGGCTGATCTATAAATGTGTAGGTCGTGAAATTCAATCTAAAATAATTCGAAAACTTGTCCTTCTCATGGTACTCAAGATTCTTGCTCCGAAGGTGGAGAACCAACAAGAACCATTCGAACTGCCACTTTCAAACGCGTTTTATTTTCGCTTTTCATCCTTTTTGGAAGTATGTACTAGAACAACATGATTTACCTGACCAACGCTGTAGTTGAAATCGATGACGATTCAACATCAATTGTATAAAAGCGAGAATATGAAACCATTCGGAATTCGATGTAATGTAATTTGTCGAAATGTGAATTCGATATTGAACACATAATCGATTGATGAGCGTATATTTGGTATGGCCTTTTCAGGCTATTTCGAAAATGGCCATTAATTTCAAGGTTCAGTTCGTTATTGGTCATATCAATGATCTGATATTCATTCGAGCAAAACGGAATATACTCACAATTATAATATGCTAACTTATCATAAAATATCACGTCTTTACGACCAGAACGCACTCAAGGTGCATTCCAGTGAAATCATTTTGATCGACATGCCATTCAACATCATTGAACTTTGAGAAAAAAATAATTACGGGTACACCGTTTCTTCAAGTTTTGATTCGTGAGGTATCTCTAGCATCCTTTATTTATTCTTACGGTATACAAGACATTTGTTGACTCTTGCGGAATGTTTTAAATCAGGCTTTGGAATAATCTGATTTCTTCAATCCTAATCAAAGATGATTTGAATATTTTGATTGATGTTATGCGAGTTCCAATGAGACCATGTATTGAAAAGTCAGAATTATAATCAAAACCTATGTGAAATAGTGGTATCCTATCTTTCATAACATCAATTGAAACCGAGGAAAAAAAATAAGTTAATTGAAAAAAAAATACAAAAAGCAATGTTATCCTTTTTATACATTGAACACTTCTCTATAGTTCGAAAATTAATCATGAAGTGATTCTGAAAAACAAAACGGAATTTGATTCTGAAATGGTGGTGTTTCAATTTTTTTTTCGCCTTCTTTCATTTACGTAGTAATACGGAAAATTTTATCGAAAATCTTACAGAAAATAGGAAGTCATCTCCGAAGTCAGAGCTCACAACCGAAATTGTAAACATGAAATTCGTTTCCTTCCCGAGAATATTCTAACGCAAGGCATTCGTCGGACACCCAGTTCAACTTGATATCTCAAGATTCCTCTTCTTTTGTGAAGAAACGAAGCTCAAATATAGTCAACTCCGGAAAAACCAATTTTCAAAGCACACAATTTATCGAGTTTATGAGAACCTTGCTTTATTCAGTGTTACTCCAAATTGGCTATATTTCCCCTAAAAAATTTGGAACAATTCGAATTTCGTTCTATTGTCTCCCACAACGGTAATTATCCCGTTACAATATGTTTTGTGTGATTAAAATGGGACAATGAACGGAATGACGCGAAAATAATGTGTAAAATTTGCAGCATTTTTTTTATTATATCCGCTATAACGCTCTACCATACGTCAGTTTTTATTTCCTCGTTCCTGTTCAGGAATTCGCTTCTTCGAGGTTGTAATGAAGTACATTATGATTAGAATAAGTAGTAAACCTCAGCGAAAACCTTGTGTTCGATCCTTCGATTTATCGGATCCAAACGTGGATCGAATGCTCGATTATTTACAAATAATGCTCAGTTATAAACAATGATTATTATATGCATATAAGATATGCAAGTGGAATTAGTAATAACTATCGATACTGGCTACTGCCTTTGGGAAAAATAATCAAATATTTATCAAGCGATTTCTGGGAACAACTTGGATATGTACCTATAATCGTCGTTTATTCGACCTTCGCAGTGATTATTTCCTCTATTTGATCGATTGAATCGTGGGAAAACCAAAAAGGTCATGTCGAATATCCAGAAGTCTAGATCTGCGTCTGGAAATATTCTATTTTTTAGATATGGCAATATTAGGCGAACTGAGTACATAATGACATCTCGACGAAATAATATGGTTTTTTCTGATTCCTATGAAGTTATGAATTTTTTCGTATCGAATCTGCATGGTCATTTGAATTTCCTTCAAATGACACCTGTCATTTTTCAAGCCCTGATGTCTAGTCAAAAGAAATGGTTAATGTCGAATTTCAAGATGTATGAAATGTTCGAGATCATCTGAGAGTTATCGGAAAAATGGTAACCCCTATTCGAAAATAATAAATTTCTGAGAAAGTGATCGTTTTTCCTGCGATCGTCTTCATTTAGGAAGAAGGCAGTCTGGAGTGGCGTAGAAATGCAACGAGCCAATGTCTTCTCCAACTTGCAGTGTAAATATTTATAGACCTCCGTCAACCGAACAAAAAGCAAGGTGACATGGGTAATTCAAATATGTTCAATAAATATTTATGTTGGAGGCGTCCCACGAGGCAAACACAGATTTTTTCGTGAAACAAAAGATAACAACCATCCAATCTTGGGGACTTCTTAGGTAGGCGCCAATTGAACTTCATGAAGGGATTGATGGGTTTGAGGGTTTGATTTTAGTCATCTATCTCAATAACCTCTGGGGTTGCTATATTGATATGTCACCAAGAGCAAATATAGTCAGTGATATTGAAAGCAACAACAGAAAAAAACAACTACGTGGACCTCATTTTTGGTGTCTTACAATTCTAAGGCAATTCATAGCTGAACACAACATCATGCCATTCTGCCTCCAACCGTTGTTGCTGTTTTCTGTACTTCAAACGTTTACCACTCTGATTCACGGAATTTTCATTTTCCATTAATATATTTTAGGGATTTTTCCATTGAAAAATATTGGTTGGCAGAACTGTGTTCCCCATTATAAATTTGACAGATGATGAATGAATGCCAACATATCGCACTCTCGCTTCAAAATTGACACAACTAAAAATCAAAAATATTCAAATGCTAAATACTTCCTTTCCTAATTAATTGGAAAAATGAAATGGACACCAACTTTGATATGTAGGTATCTGTATGATGATTGAAAGACCCACTGATGTGGGTAAAAATTTTCCATGATTTAATCTAGCCTCGTTTTCTGATCTCATTCATAGCATAAACTGAAATGAAGAATATTTTGAGTTGTGTCACTTTTGAAGCAAGGGTGCGACATAATGATTGAAGGTATCTATAAAAATCGTGCGAAACTGAGATATTCTTGCACGGTTTATTTATGGCAGTTTCATTATGGCAGAATGAACAGATTTTCCACAGAATTAGAGAAAATTTCCTAAAGAATTTGTGACATTTTTAATTTTCAAATATTCTAATCACCTCAAACAACACACTGCATGTACGCTTATTGATCAGTTATGGGATACTTTATTAATTTCATCAGAACAATCTGAAATAATCAATTAAATAAACAATACCACCGGGATCGAATGGAGAACACTGATACTGATAATCGATATCAAGAAATCCACAAATTTTCAAATGAATATTTGATACAGTTTCGAAACTTATTTTAGGAAGAAGTAATATACTCCTACACCATTCGGTGAGGTTTTCAAGTGCGCCCACAATTTCTTCGGCAGAATTGTTTATATTAATTACGTTAATGGGCCAGACATAGCGAATCCCCTCTTGTAAGACAGTGTATCAGATGCAGCTTGTTCGATTCGAGTTTGGTGCATTTTTTCTATCTTTTGAAAATAATAGCAACAAATCTCTGATAATTGGTTATATTTCATGGGATATACATCAATTACTCACGAATATGACAATCACAACGACACTGTTCCTAACATGAATTATAAAAGTTATGTCGCACATAATTTCAGGACAGATGACTCAACTAATTTATGGTCTGTTCGTTTTTCACAAGTGCTTATATCCAATTCATTCGTCAGTTTATGTTCGAGATAATGGAATATTGTTTTAATTCAAATTCTGGAACAGTTAGGTTGGTCGTTTTAACACGATATAATAGATACTGTTTCTGAAAGCTGCTTATTCTTTATGTTTGATTGATAGGAACTGGTGTAGGTTAAAGCCGGACACAAGACATTCCAATTCCCTCCAATGAGGAATACTTTGAAGGGGACAATATAAATTTTGATGATTCAATGTAAAATGTGTGTTCCATTTACAAATTCCTGGTACTTTTTTGACAGATGGTATAATTACAGATTCATTCCGAATGAGATTTTCTGAATCAGAAGAAATTAATTCATTTTTATTTATAATAATGAATCGATAAAAGGCTTGTGCAATGCACAACGTCTTCTGGTCTATAGAAAAATATCAAAGAAATCTTAGACAGAAGAATGGTACCGTATATAAATCAAACGCATCTAGAATCAATTCCGAATTTCTAGGAATCAAAACAAGGATTTTCGTTCAATGTTTGTTTCAGCATCTAAAAGTATACCATAAGAATTTATGTCTCCAATTCCGACGCGTTATTTATTCAACGATCAAATAAGCCGGCTCAACTTTACGTACAGGAAGTTGTATATAATACAAGAAAACATCGGTGTCTTCCATCGCGAAGAAAAGGAGATGAAATGTACACAAGTCGAAGTTTAATGCAGCTCACTTTGGAGACAATCGGGCCCGAAGATCGGAGGAATTACCAATGAGAGGAATCGCTCATGGATGGGGAACTGTGATGAATTTTATTTGTTTGGAATAGGATTCGAGGGGCTGTTTGTTTACATCTCGGGATTCTATGGCATTTCATTAAATATAAGGTTCCTCCGGGTTATTCTCGATGTGTCACGAAGAACCCTTGAGTTCTTCGGTAATTTTCGAATTTGACAGGAATAGTATACTTTTAGTCAGCAAGAACGTTTCGTATTAATGCCCCATTTATAAGCATTACAAATTGAAACAAGTTTCAGTCGTTCAGAAACAAAGCCACAAGATGATCGGATAATGCATCTGTCAACAATTCGTCATCATCAAATATGTACTCAGACACGCCGACAGAAATTGAGTCAGGATAGTGTTGGGGTATATTTTATATGAGAAGAATATGTTATTAGTAAAGGCAAAGAATTTTTTTTTCTTGAAAACACTTGGCTTCACAGTCGCAAAAAGAATTGGGCTTTTTAAATCACTTTGAGATACTAGCAAGCGGGCCCTGAATTGAGCCACTGCTAAAATCTCATTTAGTGAAAGAGGAAGTACAGATTTTTTTTTTAGCATTTGATTGGAGATGTGAAACTTAATTTTGACGCAATTGGGTGTCACTACTTTGTAATATTTTACTCAGTACTTCACAACTAATTCGAAGTTTTTTATGAAGATTTTGTCCCTGAGGTGTATGGGATACTGATGAGGCCGAACAAGGCCGAAACCGGTATATCTCTCATCTCAGAGACAAAATCTAATATCATTTCTCCAACCTCATGATAAAATATCTCTGAGCCTGGGGATTGAAAATGGTATTCATTTCGATGATTACTATTTTGAATTCATCTATGTTTCAAAAAATATGATATTAGGTTCGTATGTGCTCCTACAATATCCGTATAGGAAGCAAATCCTGACGAAACTAATATTTTGAGCTTCACGGCCAAATCTTAAAAAAATATCCGTTTGTATGAGTGACATTCCTGCATTTTGGGCAACAAGAAACAATTTCAGAGTCATTTTTGAGATAAAACCACAAGAAGCATTTTTTTGTGTTTTTTTGTCGCTTTTTTGCTCTATATGTTATAAATTATATGCAACTATTAGTATCTGACTAGAGGATTCACACCATAATATAAATTCGGAGATATTCAACTAACAAAAAAACAATCCGCAGATAAATGATCTGGCAATTATTATTTTATTTCCGTTGCACATCAATGAATCATGATATGAGATTCGACCGATAGTATGCAATATGTAGGTGCTCTAATCGAAACTAACAGCGGTTTGAAATCACATGTTTTTGAGTCATCAGTGTTTCCATAATTATAGGTGTCGGAAGAAATTCCACGAAAGCAACGTTATCGTTTTAAATTGTGAGGAAATTGTCATGATGTATGTTCGAGGAAAAGTGCTTTTGGCGAGGACGATCCACGAATTTTCGGAGATAATTTGTAAGCGGAAATTGGCCTCCATTAGCTGACAAGTTTCTAACGGGGTTAATGGAGTGGAAATAGAATTTTCCGAAAACTTTTTTTCGCTTTTGCGTTGATAAATAATGTTTTTTCAGAATCGTATAGGATTAATTGATGAGTCTTCAGTATCTTTCATTTCGTTCGATGCTTTCGGAATATTTTCCGTATTATGAAAGAGGAAAGTCGATCAATTTAAAATTGAACGTGAGGTCCTGAAAAGTCTATGGAAGTGGGAAAAGAAAAGCGCAAAGTATCAATTCAATCTCTTCTTCTTCGAAACTTTCTCGCTGCCTGCCTGTGTATTCTTAATTACAATCTTTATGGCTCGTCTGCGTCTCAACAATTTTCACTTTGTCTTTGAGGTTTCCTACAAATTCCTTAATTTATTTCTGAATATCAATTTCGATTTAATGAAGCCGCCTACCGGGAGGAAGGGTAACTGGAAAAGTTTCGAAATTTTCTCGGAAAATACGTGCCACGTGCCCTTATTAGTTCTTGTTTGCTCCAACTTCTGATTCCGCGATTAGATCCTGATTCGGATATCGCCTCTCTGCGCCAAAGGATTCAGGTTGATCTTGAGGGCTGAACACTGCTTTTTGATCTGCTGGTTTAATCAGCGACTCAACCGGATGATACTGTGGAACACGATTGAATTCACCTGAAATTTGAAACCAGTTATTTTTGTTTCAAAGCACTCTAACTGAAAAACTAAGTTAATACGCCAAGAACAATATTTGAATCTAAGATCTAAGGTCTACGCACTATTTTCATTTCAAACCACAAAATTGCGGGAACGTTAGGAGTGTCATTCTTCACACGTATCATATTCGATATTCTATACTCTACTGGTTTGACCAATTTATTGGGATATTGTTGTTTTTGCGGTTTGTTCTACAGTTCGTAATACAGACATGAACCCATCTATATATAGTATATATATAGAGGAGGTATTGATTTATCAGAAAAAAATTAATTTTTTGCTGTTGATTTCTATCAAATAACCGAAGATTGCGGTTGCTCTGTTTGGACCGATAAAACCGGGAAAACAATTGAAATATACCTAAGATAATTTCATTTTTCTGTCCCGAATATCGGGAAAGAAAGGGCCCAGGTTCTTAAAATAATGTAATGGGGACGTATTGTTAATCATCGGAATTTCATATATGAATGAATTCATATATTTTTTATCGAGTTTGAAAAGTATTTTGTTCTACCTTCAGGGCCACAACAAATATAAATTAGGATAAATAGGTAAATGCTTCCAAGACCGGATATAATGACATCAAGACCGTCTTCCGGTATTATTTTACCTAAGGTTTCGCCCACATCTGCGGTAGGCATCTGTAGAGCATTATTAGTGTAAGATTGTAAGACGATCGCTGAGTTACTGACCGCTCTGCTGCCGGGTTCAATCTTGTGCCCTCATTTATATCTGCGCAAATAGGTGGGAGAAGGACGTAAGTTGACATGTACGAGGTCGTTTGGCCTCAGGCCCTACTTCAAATCGGCTTGTCAACGCACTTTCACAAGCCGGTGTTTGCAACATATCTTGCGACTGCGGTTTATTCATACTACAAAACTATCAATACGGTAATTGAGGAGCTCGAAAAATGCTGTCGACTCATTCAGACAGAAGATCCTGCACTAGCGGAGCAGGTTCTAACGGATGGGCAAAATGCAGTTTTTTCAAAGGCAGAGGTCATTCCAAATACCAGAAGTTACTATCCTAGGATGAAACCTGGAAGCCATTGGGATTCATCTTTCGCATCAAAGCCAATTATCCTTTCAGAATTCGTAAACTTCATTTGCAATAAGGGATTCCAGATCCACGTTTCAAGCATCATGGCGCCCGTCTATTTCGATGAATATTTCACAACTGCAATTGGTCTGCTCGATGATGACCGGCGGACCAGCTTTTCCGTTGATTTATCGATTCAGTGTTTAACATTCGTCGATCTTATCTTCACATAAACGTTTTATATCGTGGCCTTGGAGGATACAATTTCGTGTCAGTTGTGTTGAAATTTTAATACGATAATCTCCTATGCGATTAAAAATGCATTTATCTGCATTTCTCGCATTTCACAACCAGAGATAATGCTGCTTTCGGACTTTATAGCCTTGCAGTAAATCCATCCGCAACCCCATAAAATCGATTTTTCAGGATATGTGAAGTCTGTCGGACATATTCCTTCACGAGAAAGTTTTCCAACACATAAGCATTATGACCAAACGGTCTCTCCTTCTTCAGGCAGACTGCGGGAGTGATTAACCCCTGGAGTTTTCGTCCTGGAAAGTGAAGAGTTCAAAATTCGGAAGTAGATAAAGTCACCGAGCTGTGATATTTCATGTCTTTCAAAGGCAGAACTCTTCCAAATGAAAAACCACAGATGAAGTGCCACAAAATCGGAAACCAAGAACTTCAGTACCTTGTTTAAGAATAGTTATAGGTGTACAACTTTGTCGTATTCAAGAGTGTGTGTTTCATTTTTGCGACTAAATGATCGCGCAACAGAAAATCGCATTTGCACGGCTAGCCTAAACTTCAACATATTCAAACCTTCACAAAACCGAAACCGCTGCTATCGATACTTTTTCCTCTTCACAATAATATGTTTATTTGTTGGAGAATCACTCAAGCACTAATAGTTCCCATCTTCTGTTCAATTAAGAAAACAAATCACTAGAGAATTGAACTGAGGGCAAATTAAAAATATTATCCGCTCCTAAGTTATGTAGAATCAATCAGGATTGAATATGAAAAAATATTGAGTGATTATCATGTCCCCATTGAATTCAGGACATTTTCTGGGACATTGCTGCTAATCAGAATAAGAAGGAATCAACCTCGATGACATTAGAATTTCAAAGCGATTCAAAGAATTTTAAGTGTTTTAGATTAAGGTCACACAATTTCAAATCTCATGTGATATTTTCTAGTCGTAAACTAAGCTTCATCCCAATATCAACAGAACGTAACAAATCATCAATCGAATGTCTTTACCTGTCAGTAACCAATTTTAACGTCACGAATAATTGATAATAAACAGGACTTCTCTGCGCAATAAAATTAAAACGTCTTCGGTTCTCTATCTACTCCCTCATAACGGAACCCAAGCATTTTTTCGACAAGATAATAATTTCTATGCGTCAATTTTTAACGAGTGAGACTGACTAGCCATTACATCCGGTACGCGCATAAAAAGGTCGTAATACTGAACACAATACGAGTATAAAACCTCATATCGTCTGTTATTTTTCATCATCAACGGTACACGACTTCCAATGATAAAACGTTTCAGGAGTTAGAATACCCATTTAGTTTTTATGTCCTATCTGGGTATTATGAAACCTGATTTTTTCATGTGGATCGCTGCTGGCATTTTAAATGGAAGCATTCATGCGATATGAAATATATCATTTTCTCTAGAATCAACTCCTCTCAATATTTCATCGAAGACGACTGAAACACTGTTATTAACCCAAAGATATAGGTTAATATTTTTCATCTCGCATACAAAAGACAATTCATATTGTTGAAACTTTAGGTATTATCTTTCAAAAATTGAAAAACACGATTTTTTCGCGGATTTTCCAATTTTTGATGAAGTTGCGTTGGGCGTTCGAGATCATAAGCTTGGATTATTCATTAAGACAACATCAGAAACAAGTCTGTAGAAAATCAGATTAGATTAGGATTAAAACCACCGAAAATTGTTGAAATTTCAAAAGAAAGGATTACATTTTTTCGGTTTTTTAATCGGACAGTCAAAGTTTTGTGAAACCCTCGCAAGTCTTAGTTCGTAATTTTTATGATGCAGTTCCAACTAATTCGAACTCGGAAACTGGCCATTTGTTTGTTATTTTCATAGTATGATAGTTGAATACATCACTCTTTAGCAAGATTAGGGCATACACTTGCCAAATGTGAACAAAAATTCAATCAGTACATAATATTGTTTTATGATAACTTCAATAACTAATTTTCGTAAATAACTTGATGCTTTTTTGAAACATTCGAAGAAAACAAAGACTGCCGTTTAACCGTTTCATATAAATCATCTCTCATAGATGAATTTTTAAATCGTGGAAAAAGTTATGATGCAATTTCTCACTCAATTTTCACATTGAATTAAGAAATTCATTTAATCAATGAAGTCAATATATTATTTTTCCAGAAGAGGTTAATTTTTGTTCGAAGCGCCCGTTTAATGAGTAACAAAAGCTAATATCGATTTCAAAGAACGCTGAAGTAGCGAACAAAGTTTCGTAATATCCGGAAAAAACTCAATTTCTAGTATGAGAGGCCTTTGGCTATTCTCAAACATAGGAAATAAACAAGGAAGAAGTTGAAAGAGGCGCCGAAGCTTTTCGAAATGAGATTTTTACTTCGATCTTGCATTTGGACCATCACATGTTTCTTTCTGTCTTAATGTCTATGTTTTACCACTACCAGTTTTCAAAAATGAAGGAAAATTTTGTTACCACCCCTTATCTTCCATTCCTATTGTAATTTTAATTTTACCTGATCTCTCCAACAAAATATTCTTACACCCAAAAAAAACTCAACAGAAATACAGGAGTAGCATTGTTGTGTCTCCACCATTGAATGAGAAGCCAGCGTGAAAAGATAAATTTTTCGTTCAATTGAAAAAACATTATTGTTTGCATGTAAGAGCCCATAAATGTGGGTATACAGGAACGTCAACGGAATTCTTATTATTCTTTATTGGTCGAAAGTTAGCGTCCTTCTCTGCTATCAACAACGACCTTTCAAGGAACGGAAACGCTTCTCCGAAAATAATTCAGCATCAATAATTCAGCCGACTCCAAGGTAGTTTTCGGAAAACACACGGTAAAATAGCATTCCATTTATAACCCAGCGCACACGTAAATACGAAAGGAAGGATAATTCTCTAATAACGTTTGTCGTCGCCGTTAAGCTTTAAATTCTGAAGGAAGTCCTTGTGTCTGAGACCATTGAACACAAATACGCTCAACGCGGGCTGCACAAATCATGTATTCTAATGGGCTTATGTATTTTACATGGAATCCGTCAGATTTGCATACGCCTTTAAGTGATTCTTTTTGCCGCTTCATTGATGCAAGAAGCCCCAGTTGAAACCGTAAAAGATTCGCTACGTATCTCGGCTATCGTGAAGATTGAATTGCCTACTTCGTCTACGGGGGTCACGCAACAAATGGACAAACGGAAAAAATTAGCCATAAACGAATGGCTCTTCATTCCTGGAAACTCAAAATTCCTCCCTGAATCCATAACTACATCCTAATAGACTATAGGCATTAAAAAATCTCAGAAGATGCTATATATGAAATTTAACTATGAAAATTTTGAATTGAAATTATCTCTGGAATATAAACAATAAATTTAAATGTTGAAACTTTTGAATTTTGATGCATGTACATGGATATTAATTTCAACTCGGTAATGTATTATGTATCCTTTCGAAATAATCTTTAATTAGATATAAATATAGAACCATAACAATAATTTCATAACAGTACCTACTATGATAACGTGGCTACTTCATCTCAAAATTTAACGAAATTAATCTTTTCTCAATAAATCAATCCAAATACGATCCACACCCTCCGATCATATATGTTATGTTGTGGTTATTCTCACGTTTTCGTATTTCTTAGGGTATAACTTTTTTCCCAAGTACAAGGAATATTGAGAACACATTTTTTTACTTTGTTTCTCTTCAAAGGTTTTGTTTTTGTATGTACAGATCTTAAATCAGTTTGTGTTTCGAAAACGGTTCTTATGTTGAATTTAGAACCAATTCTTTTTATTTTTTCTGAAGGTCCATGAAAATAAGGTATAAAATATAATAAAGGGTTGTTCTTGACGATTTCTTGTTGGCCGCTGATTATCGTTATAATTTTGTCACCTCTTTATATTTCAAATGATTTTGTCTATGAGATTTGTTGGATACCTATTTATTATCCTCAAGAATATTTTCAATGAAATTAATTTCATGCTTTCTCATTTCAGTTGTAGATGAAATTAAATCAGCCGCATCATAAAATGTTTTTATAATACCTATTTTAACACTCATTTGATGATTAGAATATTCATTCAAATAAAATTCTCAGTTCATAAAAATTTTTTGATATTCAACTAAATCCAACATAATACACATTTTTCCAATATTGTTCGAGTAAATTAGGAATGTTTGCCAGAAAGAATTCATACAACAAAAAGCGAATAACATACATCTAATTGTTACATAAAAGTATAATTTATTATTTTTTTTCAAAACAAAAGTGCAAGGAAGGTGGTCATTTCAATCCTTCATTTTGCATCTTTTGCACATCACTTTTGTTTCACTGTTGGCAATTTATCGTCCAATGGATTTCAGACCCGACGATAACAGTTTGAGATTACGAAAATTGTGTTTCTAGGTGAATAGATTATATCCAGTCACCCGATATCAGAAATTCCGGAAGAATGCTTCAATTTCTTCATATTTATATTTTCTGTTTTATTTCAACTTCAACAATAAGCTCACTAGTAGGTCTCAAATATGCAATTTCGCGTACAGCAGAATCAATTTCGAGAAGCAGTGTTTCGTGAATTTACGGAAAAGCTTTGGACGGACATTTACTAATTCCATTTAAGGTTTTTGCTGAATATTCCAGAGATATTGCAGTTTCTGCTTTCTCGAAGAGGAGAAATTCATTATTAAGAATAATTAAACAAAAAACTGCATGTCTGAAGAAGTTAGCTCGTAAGTTCTGACGACCTAATTCATTCAGTTTAGTGAATTAAAATTTATTCTAATCGTTCTTCGCGAAATAAAATAGTTGTGCCCCGAAGAAATCTCAATTCTCGTTACTAAAATTTCCTTATGTAATGCACGAAACGAAGTGAAGCATTGAATTTTTTTCATTTGGGAACTATCGAAACGAGTAAAAGAGAGTTTGCTTCAATTCGATGAAAGATTCAATATATCTACTTGCTTTCGAGTCAATCGTCATCGTTTTCCGAAGGATTCGTTCTGGTTTTAAATTGAGTTTTACGTCCAACTCTCCTCCGCCGTATAAAAACATCTCTCGAAGTTCGCCCCTCATGAAATCATACTCTCCGACAGTTGAGAACGTTTTCTGTCGACACAACTGGCCCGATATTGTTGAATCAATTCGTGGCGTCGCCTTCGAATAAAAAATATCTGTGATTTCTGGCCCGAGATTTTTTAATATCCGCAATTTCCATTCCTTCCCACGTTTCCGCGAAAACACGTAGACTGTCGGCCGAATCGGTTTTTCCCACTCAGGAGGGATCCATTCAGGATTTGCACCGAGAGGAAATGAGGAGAGGAAAATTGCCTCGGTTTCCATCGTGAAGATACAGATGTTCGAATCCCGAGATCGTGCTGCGTTTCGGGTTGTTTGCTGTGGAAAATTTTTGTGATGTTTCAACACTCCAATCTTGATACAACCCAGGTGGCCTAATTGTTGATACTCCATAAAATTACAAAGATATACCACTTCTCTTTGGCTTTGAAGTAAATAAAGGGTGTTTCATCACAAACTGTACAAATTCGTTTGGCGTGTAGAAGACATCGGTAGAGTCATTATCGGCTTATAACTTACACCTCGTTTTCGAAGCATAAGCGAGATACAGGGATACAATTTTAAATTCAGAATTATTAGTTCTCGGTAACATTCAAAGTTAAGATTTCAAGTCACATCGGAGTGTATTTAAGTACTTTATTCAGAAAAGTTCAAGAACCTCTCTACAAATTACTTTCAAAATTGAATGGCTAGTTAAATGATTTTGTTTTACTTCGGATCACGATATTCCTTATACCACCATTCTTGAGAAATGGTGAGAAATTAAATGTGTAAAGTTTCAAAAAACGAAAATTCACGAAAAACTATCTGGTTCACCTGTAAACAAACATACGAAGTATTATTTATAGTTCATGTTTGAACATTAATTATGAGCACTCATCCAGAGTTAATTTTTTTCTGTTTTGAAGTAACCAAGTTCTCTACTAGAACAAATCCTGTTTGTATCGACGCGTAACCGGTTTATTCATGAATTACCAATGAAAAAACTTATTATTGTAACGTGTCATTCAATTTTTGATGTCGTATAGGGTGTTACTTTGAACAATACTGAACATATTGATCTAAATGAACACCCGCGCTATGTGAAAATAATTTTCATATCGCATTTCACATCAATCACAAAAAAATATTTTCAATTACCCCCTCAAAATGAGATTCGCGTTTGTGCTGGGCGACCCGATATAATTCATATAAATATTATATTATGATTATATTCGTATTTGAATACGTTATAAAATTCCATTTTTGATTCGAGTGTTTCTTTGAGAAACAGATCCAAATTAGTGTACTGCAAAAATTAGCAGTTTAGACTGAACATTGCATTCATTGTTGCACTGAATCTTGAATGAATTTTTTCTCTTCATTCTATACTTGTGTTATTTTCCGAAATAGAGGCCTTCATTATTACCCATTATGATTAAGTCCGAAAGAAGTTTTCAGGAAAAAAAGCCATAGAACGCAGTTGCAGGGCATTTGTATTGAAAATAAATTGCTCTGAAACGGAGCAAATGAGAACATAAGGTTATTTTTCTTCAATATAGATTATATATCAGAAAACAATCAAATCCTGACATAATGCATGAAATATTCAGTAATGTATACCACTTCTCCACATCTCAAACGTTTAAACGGTGTGTTTTCTATAGTTCTGGACTCAATTCATTTGATAATTTTTTGTTTTGAGTATTTTTCATGCTGAAAAAAACAGGTTATCAGTGGACTCTAGTTATTTCAATGATGATTTGATAGGTTAGGTAGAGTGACATTAGCAATCTATGACTTGTAAAATTAATAGCCCCAGATATTTGGTCCAATCGGTACATTCTACAGTCAGGTGCATAATTTCTCACATCTTTTCTCCTTTCTTAGAATATTATTGTTTGCTTGGGGTAGATGAGATAAACCTTCGTTATTATTCTGAAATTTACATCATTCTCGAGGGGGTGAGTTGAGAGCAACCAAAACGCCAAGAAAAAAACGTCCAGTCTTGTTGCGATTTTGTGAGCTTCGACACTCTAATCTAGTGCCTGCAAATGAGAAAAACTAGTTCTTCTTCCAGATAATAAAAATAATAATAATAATAATTTATTTTCAAGTTAAATAATACAATATTCGATCATGCAGAACTATGAATAATAATTAGAAACTATAAATCATTCCTTCATTACAATGAACAATAACAGAAAAACGAATAAGCGAATCAAAATTCTCGTGATCAGACAATCACATACATCATTTCAGCCAAATCTTTCGATCCTACATTTTTCAGCCAAACTTTCAACTTTTTTTTTAAATATATTGAAATTGTACAAATTTCTTATGGGAGCAGGGACCTGACAATACAACCTAGGAGCCAGGAAAGAAAATTCTCTGGCCCAGCGAAAGAGTAGTCCTCTCCGTTCTATATTCAGAATTCTTTCTATACCGTGTGTCATAGGGATGTTCAATCGAAGTCAATTTTTTAAAATTTTTATACTGCAGGCAGAGCATTATAAAACAGTAAAGTTGGCGCAGATCAAATACAGGCACTTCGGTAAAAAATTGTTCCGTGGGGAAAGTACGCTTCTTATTTGCTATCAGTTTAAAAAAATAATTCTGAAGTACTTGCAACTATGTTTTGTGACATTCATACGTGCCTCCCCAAGCCGATATACCATAGTGTATATGTGCTTCAACTAGAGCATGATAAAGAGTCAGCAGATGCTTTCCCTGGACTATTTATCGCAAGCGTCTGAACTTGAACAACATGGACCTCAGTTTCTTAATGGTTTTCCCGATATGAACATCTCATCTAATATGCTGATCGAATTCTACCCCCAGATGAACCAAATGGATCAGAAAGATCGAAATGAACACGATCGCGAGACCAAGACGTTGACATCAGCGGAGTTCGGTGACCATGTTTCTGTAGGTCTGACTCACGTCGATCTCCAGCTCGTCAGGAATTGGAAAACGAAGTTTCACATACGCAGCAGGAATCGGCCAAGGACGTCCGCGATAAGACCCATCCCGTTCATGCAGATCCGCTCGGGATCATTTTCCGAGAACGTTAGGTGTCCGTGTCCCCGCTCGGCGAATTACACCAAGTGCGATAAATCCTTGGCATGAGACGTGAGTTTCTCCAATGTATCCGGACTTGCGCAAACCGACCGCTGGGATCGGTCGTGAAAGGACACCAACCTTATTTGGACAGTATTGTTTGTCCTTGCTCTACCCCTTTTCAGTCCCGTTGAGGTATGGTAACGCCGTTCATGTAATTAACTAGATACTTCCTTGTCGGTTCAACAGATTTATGGCGAACTTTAATCGAATTTAAATTAGTTGTTTTCGCTCCTGTATCGACAGGCAGAGAAAATGGACGGAGCGCATCATTCACGAAGTTTGTCTAACAGAGTTGTTGTCAATAATGAGGATCATGTAAATTGTTAAAATTCCCATTTGTAACAGATGTGGACTCTGCCGCGGAGTTATTAGTTCTTTTCGAATATGATTCTCAACATATGAATAAATTTCCTTCAATCATGAATCCACTACATTTTTGTTGTTAACTGGTTAGCTGTATTTTCCAAGCACTCACTAGTTCCAACTGTATACAGGGTCTTTCACGAGGAACCTCACCCATATTTATACGGGAAACTACTGAACGTATTTTCATGAAATTCAGCACTTATAAGTATTTCACGATGCTGATGAAATCTAAAATATTTTCAAGGCATGAGCACCTCCGGTTTTTCCGGAAATGACGTCAACTTCCGTTTTTCAAATTAGAACACCATTTTTTTATTGCAGAAATAGATTCCTTAGAAAATTTTAAGTTATTTTGATGTAACATTTTTCAGTTTTGGTTGGAAAATTTTCTCTGAGCGGGAAAATTCGAAAAAAAAATCGAAAATAGAGCTCCGCTGAAACAAGAATAACTTCGAGGTTTTTTTATGGAAAATTTTCATTTTTGGGATTTTTCAAGATGTAAGATTGATGTATCCACTTTAAAAATCGAAATCGCGATTCATGATACAGGGGGTGAAAAAATCGCTTTCAAAGTTAGGGATGACAAAATCGTGAAAAATCAATTTTTTCAAATTAGAACCCCATTTTTTTATGGCAGATATTGAATCTACGTTAAAAAATAATGTGAGTGTATGCATCACACCCTTGCCCTAAAATGGATATTTTCTGAGTTATTCACAAAAAACTGTTTTTCGTCTTGAATTTTCAGCTATTTCTTTTCCCTTCACGCCAAAAAGATGAAATTTTCAGGAGATAGATATTCTGACATATTGACTCAAATAATTGAGCCGCTAGTACAGAACCATAATGACTTATGGTATCAACAAGATGGCGCGCCTCCACACAATTCACTCAATGTGTCAAATATCCTCTACAGGCTATTTGAAGATCGATGGTTAGCGATCAATGGTCCACATCTTTGGCCACCACGTTCTCCCGATTTAACTCCTTTAGACTATTATGTTTGGGGTAGGATAAAAAATATTGTCTACTCAACTCCCCTGACTGATAAAGAGGACTACATAGAACGAGTCAGAAATGCGTTCAGGTTTGTTTAGATTTCTAGATTCATAGTTTTGAAACTCAATTTGGTTTTTAAACACTTTTGCAGATCTCCCGATGAAATAAGAAGAGCAACGCACGAAGCATTCCTGAGACGTATAAATAAATGTCTAGAAATTAACAGCCAAAACTTTGAGCATCTTCTCTAGTTATATCTGCGAGAGTTTGCCATGGTTCTCCTAATAGTAACTTGACTTCGGTTTCAAGAAGGGGTGAAAAATCTACAGCATGGTTCAAATAACAGTTCCTGAAAATTTCATATTTTTGGCGTGAAGGGAAAAGAAATAGCTGAAAATTCAAGACGAAAAACAGTTTTTTGTGAATAACTCAGAAAATATCCATTTTAGGGCAAGGGTGTGATGCATACACTCACATTATTTTTTAACGTAGATTCAATATCTGCCATAAAAAAATGGGGTTCTAATTTGAAAAAATTGATTTTTCACGATTTTGTCATCCCTAACTTTGAAAGCGATTTTTTCACCCCCTGTATCATGAATCGCGATTTCGATTTTTAAAGTGGATACATCAATCTTACATCTTGAAAAATCCCAAAAATGAAAATTTTCCATAAAAAAACCTTGAAGTTATTCTTGTTTCAGCGGAGCTCTATTTTCGATTTTTTTTTCGAATTTTCCCGCTCAGAGAAAATTTTCCAACCAAAACTGAAAAATGTTACATCAAAATAACTTAAAATTTTCTAAGGAATCTATTTCTGCAATAAAAAAATGGTGTTCTAATTTGAAAAACGGAAGTTGACGTCATTTCCGGAAAAACCGGAGGTGCTCATGCCTTGAAAATATTTTAGATTTCATCAGCATCGTGAAATACTTATAAGTGCTGAATTTCATGAAAATACGTTCAGTAGTTTCCCGTATAAATATGGGTGAGGTTCCTCGTGAAAGACCCTGTATACCTCATTCATGGTCAGGTAGACTTTTTTCTTCAGAAAATTTCCTGAGGCGAACTACTTCCCACTTCGCGAAATGCCTAGTGATTTCGCAAAAAGTGAAGAAACAAAAAGTCCTTCAAAATTATAGACAATGTGGACTGAAATATTATATTCTAAAATAAGTTGCAGAATGGGCTCCTATTCCAACACGAATGCCTAATTCGAGAGCATGAGTGTTGGAATTGCCTTCTGCAACAAGTATTAGACGATATCTTCTCTATTTCAGTCTAGTTTTGTCTAATACTCTCGAAATTCAATGAAAAATTCAGATTATATATCCTTGTGTTTTGCATTACATTGCAAATTACGGAATTTGAATTAAAGTTTGTTGAAAAATGATAAGGTCGGAAGTCGGAGTTGACAACCACAAAACAATATAAAATGAAACAGTGCTGTAATAAGTTCATTACATTAACAACCACAGATGAAACATAAGAAGTAAGGGAAATAATTATTTCTGATACAAGTGCAAGAGACATTGATATTCTGTCACGAGTTAAAATTGAAACCTGAGCCACGATGTGGTGTGTTTTTGAATAAACTAGTGTTAGAATGAGCCTTCTGTACGAGTATCATACGTTATTTTCTCTAATTCGTTGAATTTTTATCGGAATTAATGAAATTTTTCCATAAATATCGTTGAGTGATTTTCGCATTGAGAAATGCTGATTGGCAGAACTGTTTTCTCCCTCATGAATTTGACAGATAATAAGTAAATCCGTGGCAGGAAGCCAACATGTAATCAATTAATATTACCCCGCAAACTGTGGTAAAATGAAATATTCTGGCATTATTTTGTTCTACAACATGTGGCAGAATGGACGGATTTGACAAAGAATTAGAGGAAACACTTTTTTTTCATCATTTCCTATTGATTAACCACCCCGCAATGGCTTTACGTCGAATGACTATAGAATGATCGTATTGTGCATGTTAAAATGAAGAATTTCCGGCAATTCCAATTATGATTTTAATTAATCGATTTCTTTTTATTACAGACAAAGAAGAATAATCCAAACCACATCAAGAGACCGATGAACGCGTTCATGGTATGGTCCCAGATTGAACGAAGAAAGATCTGCGAAGTATCCCCGGACATGCACAACGCGGAGATCTCCAAGAAGCTGGGACGTCGCTGGAAGCTTCTCAACGACGAAGAGAGACATCCTTTCATAGAGGAGGCTGAGAGGTTGAGGCAACTGCATCAACAGGAATATCCAGATTACAAGTATCGTCCTAGAAAGAAGCAAACCAAACCTTCCCCCAAGTCTACAGCCACGAAGAAGACCTCGAAAAAATCCATGAAGGCGAAGAATGATACCAACAACAATAGTTCTATATTCAAAGAACGCATATACAACAGAAGATCCAACCTGCCTGACGCGGTGGTCTCGAAACTAAAGGTTAGGTTGAGTGGCGGCGAGACACAAAGAATTATGAGTCCACCTCCCGTTACTCAAGACATGAGGCCCTTGCCTCCGATCAGTTTCATGGCGAAAGTTCCGACAAGTCCTTCCTGCGATACGCCAGATTCTCCTGAAAGTGCTACAATCTACGACGACACATTCGCACCTCTGCATTCTTGCCTGGTCAAGGAAGAGCCAGAAGACAGGCTCGGCCAACAACACACCACAACTCTAGACGACCTAGATAAGATCGACGATCTGTTACAGATAGACGGCATCAACCTGGAGGCCCTTGCAGATATCGAAGGTCTCGATACGTCGTCTAACAGCTCAGGATCTCACCTAGACTTCACATGCCCCCAAGATATTCCAATATTCTCAACATTAGTTGGTAGTCATTGGAATACGAACATGTTCGATTGTTGAAGAGAGATCTCAAGACTGTTTTTGGCCCAGTTTTTATAAGCAATCATTTGTAGACATCAGGAGGTCGCACAGAGTGCAGACCAAGTCCGATGCCTTGTTGGCAATTTGAAACTCAAGTTCCAAATGTTATTGAGAAATATATTTTTGGCTAGTCCCACTTGTAACTTGAGATCTTACGACGAATTACGAATTGAAGAAGTGATATTTCCAGCTTGGTTTGGAAGATTTTGCAATACAATGTTTACTGTGAAATTGTTGATGTAGCTTCACATTGTGATACATTCTGATTTGAACAGGCTGTTGGAAAGCATCGGATGTGTTTCTATATATTACCTAATGATATATATTTTATTGTATTATGATCTCATTTTGTTTATTTTTCGTATTTATCATTTTAGTCAACAAAATATGCGTATTCAGAGCAAGATTTTTTTAGTGCCTAGCTCGGAAAATATGTCGGTTTCGAGATAGAACTTCGACAACACCCTTCACATATTCTGCCCTATCGAAAAACCAAGGCGGAACACAAAGTCAGGCTGTGATCCATCTCTTTTGATGACCAATGCTTTAGTTGACATGAAACCGTTAAGAGTTAAAAGATTTATAGTACTGCTCACTCACATGTTCCATCCGGTTTAAAATTACGAGTTGAGGCGGCTGGTTGAGAGGTTTGAAGTTTATTCGTTCTGTTAGAAAACTTTTCAGTAGGTTTCCACAAAACTTGGTTTGAGTAGTTTTTTTGATCGTCCCGTAGTAAGTCCCACTGCCGATTCTCAGTTAGAAGTCCTGATTCACATAGATTCTGTAGGCTTCACAACTTCAAATACCTCCAGATGATAATAGGATAACGTGGCATATTAGAATTTCAGTTCCGTTACTTCAATAAGATTGCAGTTGCGAATTGACGAATATTCTTAATTTGAGTGAGTTCTTCTACCCTTCTATTCGTTTGTTTATTTCATTCACCAAGGAAAAGTTCCAAATAGTTGCCTGACAAATGTGGCATTTCTAAATTTATTGATTTCCAAATTGAACGAAGGAGAAAATCATTCACGCACAATCTTGAAAATTAGAATTTATCTGCAGAATTTTTCAGATAGACATCGATAACCTTTTATACACACATTCGGCGGAGTCAGCAGTGCCGACAGTTATCCAACTAAGTCCCAAGAAACTTTTGGTCAGCTAATATAAAAGAGGCGGGGTAGGGAGATTACAGAATTCATTCTTATCCCTTCCCGCAAAAAACGTGGGGCCCTGAAAATGCGCCCTACTTCGATATCGCCCCGGCAGACCCTTTTTCATTCGGATATCAGGAAAAGTTCGGCCAGAGAAAGAACTGGGATACGAATTTCTATTCAATGATTCGAGTGGATATGGAAATGGTTTTCTTCGACGGGCATGACAATAACTCGAAAAGGTGATTCGTTCATTTCAGTTTTTCAAACGAATTATGTCCCGCAATTTTAGTACTATCAAGTAGTCGAAACAAAGGTTGATTTTTACATCAATCTTCACAAACAACGAAATTTTTTCAGATTTAACTAGTTCATATTGCTACCAATTTTTCTGAGACCTCTGTAAAACTACCAAATTACTGCAGCTGATCATTAGTAAACACATTGAGGAAACTGCTGATTCTGCTCAAGTGCTAGACTTTGTCCATATTATATATATCTATATAATATTTTTATAAATATATATCAATATCAGGACGTTGAGTTACTGGCTAACGATGTGTTCAACATTAAGTACAAATTCAACTGGATCAATTCAACTGTTCTCATGCTTTCAATTTTGGCTGATTACCATTGAACTGCGTTATTCAGTACTCTGAACGTTCATTCATGTGCTTTCAATGTCCTAGGATTATTCTGTAAGACTATTGTTTAATAATCGTTAGGTCGAACTGTCCGTAATCTATTTAAGAGTTTTCGAATTTAAAATTTTATAAAAGACATGATAAATATTTGTACCCGATCTTTTATCACAACGTTTCTGCAGAGATTGGAGCTATCAAAGAGATACAAATGTTGATGATAGATCAATGTAAATGCAAGCAGTCCCTGTTTCCTGTCTGTCGTAGTCTAGACATTAGTTGAGGCACTGAATACCAGAGAGTTGTGATATATCCCCTCATCGAGACAGTTTTAGAGTTTGTCTCCATATCTCTGTACGAACGCGAGTGTATCATGTATATATATATTGTAATATGAAATTGCTCATATGAAAAGTGTTTGTTGGACATTATGATTGGGCGTATACTGCTCTAGCGATGCGCAAAACTCGTCTTGAAATTGTTCGTGAGTCAACGAGTGGCGAATTATTTGATCGAGCTCAACGATGATGTTTATCTCTGAGGTCACTTTTCACGGAGAATTTCAGATGTTTTGTAAGCAAAAAAGTCATTTCGATGCGTTGTTGACCTTGATGGAGGGGATCAACTTTGAGAGATTACAAACAGCAATATTTTTGCATTTTTCTCGATGTACCATAAACCATGCATTTTTAAGTCCCATGTATTATACTATCCCTATATTGAAGTTATTATTATATAGTGTGTAAATTTTGTATTGTAGTTGCTGTTATAGTACATGCAATATAGTCAATAAAAGATTTTTCCAATTATACCAGACTCATAATTTCCTATGATTTCTTGAAAAATTTCTCAAAAACAATCAATGATAGAAAATTATATATTTTCTAACAACCAGGAATCCTTAATTTCTTCTGGTAGGACGTTTGAGTCGAAAACGATGATTTCGCAATATACATTTTCTGAGAATATATCTATTATATTTTCTAAATATAAATTAAGATAATTTAAAATTTTTCGAGATGAAATCATGAAGTCTCTACTTGATATTACTGGGGAATATTCTTAGACACGAAAAAATATTACAAAGCAAGTGGGCAAAATTCGTCATCTGGGATCTTGAGAACTTTAATTTTCCCGAAACTATTGTTTAATGATTAATCCGAATCTCAAAGCAGAACCGTCCTTTCATTTCTAACTTTTGAATTATGAACGGAAATTGAGAAAATTCTATTTTGAAGAAGGCTGCATTCTACAGGCACCTTCTAATGAGAAATTCGAATATCAAATTTTCTGATCTATCCATTTTCAAGATGTTGATTTCTGATTTTTCAAATTCAAACAATGGTTGAAAATTCTTTCATCTTGTTGCAAATTTCTTACTGATTTCAAAATTATATCACGTATAACAGTTAACCTAAACATAACAAAGAAAACGAATTTTTACCTTTTTGCAGTTCCACTAGTGAATAAATAATAAGTAGGTGAGCATTACCTTAGCGACTGTTCATTCTTCGTAAACTCAATACTATCACCGATTCCCGAATAAAATTTTTCTGTAGCTTATTTGTCACTTATCGTACTTGAGATTAGATATACTTATTTGTATATTATTCTAAATGGCCGTAATTTTCGAAGTTACAAAAATTCTATATGTTGTATGCTATATTACAAAAAACGAAGCCGAGTTGCCAGAAAAGACCATTTGGAAAAAACGACATTAACCGAGTGAGGAAGAGGAAATCTGCTTTGAAGGTTCTAAAACCGAAGAAATTTCGTCCTTACATAGATATATCCTGAAGTTCATCAATGGAGATTCTGAAATAAGGAATCAGTTCTGCAATTGGTAGGTATTTGAATAGAGTAGCAGGAGATGATTCACAATTCGAACAATCGTTAAAATACTATGTAATCTAACGAAAATTCAACACCCCGAGCTGAAAATGAGTTTCAGTATCAGATACGATCTTTAAAATAAGATATAAATTCTCATTCTTATTCGGAGCAAGGGCAAATCAAGGGATTTTTTGAACTTTTACTATCGTAAAAGTGACTGGATTAATAAGTTCGATGTTTATAAGCATACACGAATCACTCATAAAATAGTACCTATAGAATGTACTAATAATTTTGGATTAGGAGTAATCCAGCAATATTCATAATAGGAGTTTCTCAATTTTCGTTCATAACTCAAAACCTTAAAAAGAAAATCCAGTTCTGTTTTCACATTTAAATTAGTCAAGAGACAAGAGCTCAAGAATGTTTGATTTGTTTTTTCTAGCTGTAATTGTTCTCGATTTCCCTTTAGTAGACAAAGAATTTCGCACACCCTCTACAGCAAGGAAATCTCTTGGGAAAAATCAGAGTACACCACTGGATTGCTACCAGAAAAGTGTCGGTATAATGTTTTCATTTCATCATTGCAGCATTAACAGAAACGGAGGAGTTTCTTGAAAACAGAGATCTAGAATGTTCCATTGTAGTTCATGGATCACCAATTTTGCACGCCCTGTACATATGTCCATCATTTTTGATCCACAGATACTCTATAAAAATTTTCTTACTACAAAAGAGAAATATAGAACAACTTCACGAAGAAGGAGAAGAACTATTTTATCTGACACTCGATCTGACATAATTCTCTATGGCCAGAAAAATCTACATTGAATTTAGGTTGCGAAACTAAAGGTAGGTACGGTTTAATGTTAAATGTTGGTTCGTTTTCTAAGAACGTAAACAAAATAATATAATTATGCAGAAAATGTGTATGGACTTCTTATTGATTTCAAGTTACTAATATCTTGAATTCAGTTCCAGATACAGTAATGAGCTAAAATGAATATTTCACTTGATTGTAGCAGTGACGGCTCGTGCACAAAAGAAGTTGGTGTTTTGCATTCAATTCAGAAGTTACGTACTGAATCAAACCCGGAGAAAATATCATGAAGATGTCTTAATTAATACTTTCCCAGTTAGAAAATACTTTTGAAAGTTTTCAACGTCTAAAATTCTCATTCTGCCAATTTCCAATTAATTCGCGAAAGTTCAGAACAACTTACAACAGCGCTTATAGAAAGCCTTTAGACGAGAAAGTGAAGTAAGGATAGACGAGGGTATTTGTTGGTATTCGTTCCAGATTTTACTGATTACATATTAAATAACGTATTGGTACATTGTACTTAGGAAATAAAAGTATATTCAACAGTCCTTCACACGAAAGTTTGTTGCAGGTATTTTCGAAACTATTTCATCAATAACGTTCTACTTAAATTTTTATTTTTTTCCTAGGAATTACCCTCTTTGTGACAAACAAATAAGTCGTTCTACAGCTCAACAGCATATGAATAGAAACCGCCCCTGTATAAAATAAATAAACCTACATCAATTAAAGCATCGGATATAACTTGGAACAAATGCACGAAATGCATTTTCAGCATCGATATCGTTACTGAAAATCATCAAAAAGCAATGAGTGAAACAATCAAAGTGATAATAGCATTGATGACAATATCTTCTTCACTAGAATGATGTTCATTATTTCGATTAGATAATATTTGTGACTGAAGAGAGTGTATGTTTAAAATGAAAATTCAATAAATAGCTGACGCGAATATCGTCTTCAGGTTTAATCGATCAAATCGTTAGTTAAACTCACAAAATTGAGAAGAGGTCCCAAAAATGTGTTTCTCATATTTTCATCGATAAAAATTAATTCATTTGGTATTAACATTCATCACTTCAGTTCATCATTCAACAGTTTGAATTCGACCATCATGAACATGACTGAGGAGGGGCATGGGGGGAGCAAGGTAAAGGCTGAAATAGTCGATGTTTATGAGAGCACTGACTTGGAGGTTTCTTACCCGAGAATCTGAGGACTTTGAGGACATCAGCATTTCTTATTACTCTTGTTGCTTACGAACTTTTGTCAAACCAAAAATTTTTTTCATTTACCTAGGCTACTTGAATTCTCCCATGTCTGTGAAATATTTTATCCAAGATCTTCATTGTCCACATATCCAATAGTACAGATTTCTTGGCAGGCAAATTATTATTATCAACAATTATCAACATAAGTTCATTGAAAATGGTCATCGAATATCAATCGTCCAAAAAAGTCCAAAGTTTTCGCTGCAGATATTATGCTCCGAAAATGACGACTTGATGTAAAAAGTTGCATTAGGTAATATTTGGTATTCTCAACGGATTTTTACACAAACACTTGTGAGTAGATAGTTACTCATGTAGAAGAAACCAAAGGGAAAAATTGATAAGAAAGTGCTTTGTCAACTATTAAAGATGGAGAGAAAATAAATTTCTTCACGTCAATTGGATGAAAAAAAACATTATCTGACCCAAGAACTGAACCACTTTTCTCCTTTCGATCCTGTAAAATATACTCATCATGGTTTTTGACATCATCAGAGGCAGTCTTACATTAACGGCATCCTTATAATTTCGTACCTATAAATGAAATGTTAACATTGGCCATAATTTTAATTGACTCAGCTAATCAAAATTATATATCTGTTTATAATATGCCCATAGACATAAAATATTCGTATAATTATCAGAGGCAAGATGAACTCATCCATAAGCAATAGAATCAAAAGAATGATTTAAGATACAAGAGATTTTAGGATTCCAAAGATTTTTTTCACCTGAAGATGCATTTGGCTGCAGAATGGTGGATGCGATGGTTACACCAGAAATAGCTAATGGAATAGTTATTTATAGTAGGAGTGTAGAAGATATTGATATTCTTCCATGAGTTTAACATTAAAAAACGAGACACGAGGTGGCGAATTTTTGAATGCATAAGTGTAAGATCATTCTGAAATCCTCATGCCTACATTATTATCTATACAGAATATTCATGAAAATTAATGGAATAATTCCATAATATCGTTCAGTGATTTTTGCATTGAATTTTATTGGTTGGCGGAACTGTTTTTTTTTTATAAATTGACAAGTAATGAGTAACTTCGTGACAGGATGTCAACATAAATATATTGAATAAATCTAACCGTGAAAACAGTATGGAACTGATATATTCTCGCAGGATATAGTTATTCAGGATGTTTACTAGATAAAAAAAAACAAGGCAGTTAATTACAAACAATTCAGAAATAAACAAGATGAAATCCACTAAAACCTAAGTTGTGCGTGGCAGAATGGATAGATTGTCCTTATGCTAAAAAATTATTGAAATCATTGGGACACGTCAACTTTTAAATCCAATGTTGCGCTTTTCAAGCATAAATTTAAATATACAGTGTAATTGGTGCAAGTCTACATAGTCCGTTTTATTCAATTTGAACGGAATACCCTACAACAAAATTCAACAAACTATATTATTCATGGTCTTCTATGAATAATCTAGGTGACATAATAAAATTTGTAATCCATCACCAGTTTTATGATGGTATTATTTGAATAACCCTAATTCATCATCAATAAAGTTGGAAAAAATTTCTAAAGTCAATTATAGGGTTGTGTTAACAAAGTTAATTCTGCACAGCAAACGAGCAACACAGATCAGAAACAATGGATAACTAAAGGAATGCGAATTATTTTAAATCAAACTTTAATCAAAGTTCCAAATGAGTTTTATTTGAGCCTGTGAAATTGCCCAACATGAGGTGAGGAGTGGAGAATATTTTGACTGTTTATTTCAAAGTATCAAAATCAATTTCATCATGCAATTCAAGTATCTTGAAACTATTTATGAATCCTCTTGATGAAAATAACAGAAAAGTTGTGAATAGGAAATGAATTTTTCACCTAACGCTCACGTGGCGACAAAAAACCTGCCGAATCAATTTTGATCAAGTTGAAGGGTGTAGAGCTAGCAGCTTGGCCACACGTGAGATTAGATAACTTTTTGACTTGTGAGAAATGCGTTCTCGTTTTAGCAATATTTTACATGAGAATGTTTTTGGTTGGATCATCTTTATCAAAGATGAAAGCCTCAGTATATGTTTCACATCTTGTAGGTATGTCGTGGTTTAACGCGTAATTCAGCGTTATTGGAGATGTGAATTGAGCAATTTTCTTACCTACGTAAAATCGAGAAATTATATGTCTGTTTTCATATTTGTAAGAAAAGTTTGAGAATATGTCATCCATTTTCGTTTAGCTGCTATAATTCTCGAGATCCCCTCAGTAGACACCGAATTTTGACCACGGTGTATATTGATACAAAATTTTCGTTTTTCTTCACGATATGTTTCAAGACCACGTAGGAGTTTCTGGGATGAGTGAAATCCAAACTCTTATCAAGATTCAAAATTTCAAGATGAAATTGCCAATATCGACATCAATAAAATTGAAGTGATAAAAAATATTCAAGAATTTTTAACAGCTCTTTCAATAGTGTTTCATTCCATTGTGTCTTCGAAATCGCCTACATGAAGAAATCGATTTTTCGCAATTCCTCCATTCAAGTCCATACATATATTCGGAACAGACGCCATGAAAAATTATCGTAAGGTAAAAATTATTACTTTCTCATAATATTATTGAAGTTCATCAGATTTCATCATCGAGCAAATCCTTTGTGGATGTAGAGTTCATCCCAAAATGAGTGTGTTCGTGAAAATACCGATTAAAATTGAGATATAATGTTTGATGTATAAGCTATTTACACAATAGCTGCTAATAATCACTGTGAATTATCACTCTATCTGAAAGGAAATTGTTTGAATAGAACGCTGCAAAAATGATCGATAACAATGAGTCATAATTATTTATTATAATCCAGTGACCCGCTGAACAGCTTGCGCAATTCAGTTTCTTGATCACTAGGTAAGTTATATAAGTTATTGAGCAGGTAGATACCCCGACCTTAGATTGATCTAGTCATTTTGTCGATAAGTTGAACTTTAAATGTGATGATCATTTCATAATAATTATCGTTGAGAAACCAAAGAATAAGTATTTTATGAACACGGTTCATAATGTTGCCCCTTGATGAAAAAATGTCTCGACGAACTAGAGAACGTACTTTTTCTTCATAGTTCTACACTTTGTTCGCTTCAAGATCGAATGAGAAGTTTCTTCTAATGGCTTCTATTTGAATACCAAAATTTTTCAATTTCACTTCAATCTGGACTGAACAAAGTGTGCCTTGTCAATTTATATTTAATGTAAGGGGTGAAATTAGTCTTATCCTCACTAATTTATTCGCTTCATTTATTGTTCGGTCAAATACCTAACTACATGTTTCGGCAATATGCCTTCCTCAGGTTATAAAATTGATCCGCTGTAAGTAAGGTTGTGTGAGTGTTTTGTTAAATAAAAGTTGTTATTATTTACTTACAGCGTTGAAGCTTAGTCATAACAAGAAAAGTTCTCACATTAATAGTTATGTCAAAACAGAACAGTAAAATCACATTAGACAGATTTACGATGGGAAACAAACTGAAAAGTAAAATTGACATCAATGAGATGATTTTAGGTTAGGAAACAGGGGCATCGACAATTATAATAAATCATAGAATTGCATGTGAATTAGTAATTTAAAAAACTAAAATTATATAAGAGGATAATGGAAACATTAGTAATTTAAAAAACCTAAAATTATATAACAGGATAATGGAAACATTAACAATCTTTGAGAATTTTGAAAAGAGGTGGTACAGTGTTCATAGACATGATGTTTACGGGTTCTTCATATCTGCTTTGGGAATGTTTGTATATTTCTAGTTCTTCCCAAGTTTTTTGTTTAAAACCATAATCTACTGGGTGAAGAAGTTCTACATCTATGTTGGGGTCGAATTCATGGTTGGTGTCTTTGAGGTGTTTACCGAATGTTGACTTATTGTTGGACATGATCCTTTGACTCATGAGGTGTTGTTTTATTCTGGTCGTTATGTTTCTTCCGCTCCTACCTATATAGACAATGTTGCAGCTAGGTTCACCGCATTTGAGTTTGTAAACTCCTGATTTTTCTAGAAATGGTATAGGGTCTTTATTGTGTACTAATAATTGTTGTAGGGTGTTTTGTGTTTTAAATGAGATTTTTAGGTTCTTTTGTTGTTTTAGAACATTAGATATTTGGTAGGAGATTTCACCAAAAAAGGGGAGGCTGATATAATTTTTCACCTTGTTTGTTTTGCGAATGTCGTTTGACAGGAGTCTGAATTTTTTCTTATTGATGAGTCTGTCTATTATGTTTGTGTCAAATCCATTTTCTTGGGCAATGTACTTGATAGTAGAGACTTCTTTGTCGAATTCTTTTTTATTTAATGGTATCTTAAATAATCTATGCATATATGATCCAAATGCTGATAGTTTGTGTGCATGGTGGTGGGAAGAATTGGAATGTATACTAAGGTTTGTTTGGCATGGTTTTCGATAAATGTCATAATTGAATTTGTTTTCTCTTATGATTATAGTAAGATCTGGAAAATTTATACAGTTGTTTTCTTCTCCTTCTAGGGTAAATTTGATGTTAGAGTGTCTAATATTCAACCAGTTGAAGAAATCTGACAATTCTTGTTGACTACCCAACCATCCTATGAATATGTCGTCTACATAGCGAAACCAGAAGAGGATTTTGTCCTTGAATGGGTTATTGGCATGGAATACGAACGATTTCTTGAAAAATTTCATAAACACCTCCGCCATACAAGATGATAAGCCGTTTTCCATATTCAGTCCTGTTGGTTGGGAATATATTGATCCGTTGAACATGAAGAAATTTTGTTCTAGGCAAAGTTTAGTCAAGTGAAAGATGTTCTCAACTGTAGTGTCTGATGAGCCAGATTAGGAGGTTTTTGAAGATTTGAAGAAGCTAGTATTAAATTATTAGGGGGTTGTATTTTCTTCAGTTTTTCGATCAAATCACCGGTATTCTTGATGCTGTGAGGTGATTGGTTTTATCTGTGATATATTCGTTGAGTTTTTTGGATAGTTTGTAGGCTAAGCTTGTATAGAAAGATACCACTGGGCGGATTGGTATGTTGTTTTTATGGATCTTCGGAAGTCCATACAAACGTGGGATATTGAAGTTCATAGGTATTAGTTTTTTGTAATCCTCAAACAAAGTTGATCCAAACTGATCTAAAATTTTTTTGAATTTTGAAGTGTATTTCCTTAGTGGGTCAGCATCAAGAAGCGTGAAGTGGTTGTTTTGGAGAAATGAAGTGACCTTCGTGTCTTAAAAGTTTTCTCTGTGTTTCTTCTATGTTTCATATGTGAAATTGGTCATTTCTGTGTGGTATTCTGACTTTCAGCCAATTCGGTGTTAGACTGTTCCTTAAGCATTTCCTGCAGAATTCGATATGTGTGAGAACTTTCGCCTCCTTGAAAGACAATCTCTTGTATGTACGGACAACTGATGCCAGACTAGCCATAAACATAGTCTAAGTTTAAAACTTAGACTAATTTTCTTGTTATGACTAAGCTTCAACGCTGTAAGTAAATAATAACAACTTTTATTTAACAAAACACTCACACAACCTTACTTACAGCGGATCAATTTTATAACCTGAGGATGGCATATTGCCGAAACATGTTGTTAGGTATTTGACCGAACAATAAATGAAGCGAATAAATAAGTGAGGATAAGACTAATTTCACCCCTTACATTGATTGAAAACCTCACAATGGACTTCCGTCGAATTAAATTTATTTTTAGACTCAAGATGATTTTAAATAACTACTTTGATTCCAATTGATTGTGAAAAAAGGTTGATTTTTGATGTCATTCGTCGGAGAATTTAATAATGAAATTGAAATTATGAAGTAAACTCCGCAGGAACCTTCTGCCTTCGAGTGAAGAGTAACAATTAGTCTTCTTCAGAGTAGCTAAACTCAATACTTCGATGGCAACCAAAGTTAAATTCATAATCATCATGCAATGCCAGAAGACATCTTGGATATTGAAAATTACATGTGACACCTGGTGGAAAATTCTGTATTATGCAATACTACTCACAGAGTCTCATGCAAACTACAGGAAGTTGAAATCGCTTTAATGCAAAGAAAATGATGTCGAAAACAAGTAGGTTTTCGACGTACCTCGTCAGTCAGAAAATATAATACTGGCAATCCAAATTATGAAGTGAAATGGATTGATGGATGTATGGATGGACTAGATTCTGGAAACATACTGGCTGCTCTATTCATGGATATGTCGAAAGCATTCGATTGTGTAGATCACAACAGACTGCTCAAGAAGTTGAAACAGTGTGGCATAAGCAACATTCAATTGAAATAGTACAGGGTGTGCAAAATTGCTGATACAACGAGATAGAGACGAATTAATGTCACATTACGGTCGTCTTTTACAGAGAAATTAATAATGCTATCAACTGCATTCCTCTATCTTCTTTTCTTTATAGGCCAAAATTGAAATTTGGGTGATTTCAACTTTGGTCACTATCTCCGTTTTTGTTTGCTCTACAATGTTGAAATTCTTACCTTATACACGCACTTTTTTCATAGCGATCCAGTGGCGTACTATGTTTTTTGAAAAGAGGTTTCCTTGCTTAGCTATAACATAAAGTTGTGTTTTTCTCATGGAAACTATAGCTGATTATGACTCAGAAAGAATCACCACTTTTTTCAGTGTCGAAAATATCTAACATATTATACAGGGTGGGCTACGTACAACAGTTCAATCCCCATTTATCTATGTATGCTACAGAAAATGCTTCTACAGGTTAATCTTTTGACACTTAATAGGAATTGTTAAGTATATTCATGAATGGAATTGCAAAACCTTTGCTATGATGTGTCACTCGAATCCAATAGAGTTTTGAATCTTGAAGGGGCTGCCACCCCGATGAGGGGTATAATCATAAATCAGTGACCTCGAAGTCAAAAGGGGCGAAAGATCAACACTTTTAAGCATTTTCTATGACTTAGGTACGCACGGAAATATTGGTCAGTAGGTATTTTTGCAAGTGGGCCACCTTGGAAAATGTATATACAGTGGAACTTCCCTATAACGAATACGCTAAATCCGCAAAAAAATTTCGTTATATAGAAATTTCGTTATGCAGAATTTTTTTTTATTGTGTCAAGTGTCAAAAAAAGCAACGTCCACTTGCATTTTTTTTTATTTGAATACATTATACATAATTAACTCAAGCACTTCCTTCTAGACATTTTCGCACTACTTTTTTCATTAACGATCAGAGCGAAACTGAAAACTGAACAATCTGTATAGCAGGGGCAGTGTTGCCAACCCTTGATGGAGTATCATAGTACAACAGCCAGGCCAAATATAGTACGTTTGACAGAATTATAGTACCATAATTTGAAAACAAGGAAATAAATTTTTTCTTACCATTTGAATATCTCAATGAAAAAAAAATTTAGAGGGAAAAAATTCATAAAAAAAGTACTTTCAGGGCTCACAATTAATTAATTAGGAATTATTTCAAATCGAGTTCTAGCTCAGCAGCAGAATCTCCTAGGAGAATACAAATAATTTCAGTTTCACTTTTTCTTGACGTGATTGAACAAATTATTACAGGCACATTCGTTTTGTTGGTTTAAACAAAATGCAAGATCCTGAAAAGTAAACAAAAAACAGAATATTAAAATTGAATACGTTTCTGTCCTGTGATTCCCCGATTCTACTCGCGAAGTGAAGATAAATAATAGTAGATTCTATAATTTTCATCCACATGCTTTTTTCAGTTCGATTCCTATAAATGGCGAAAGCAGTACTGAACAATGCCCAGACAACTATATTAAGTTGTCCATTAATATTGTTTATGAAACTATATACTTAGAATTAAAGCTTTTACTGAAATTTTTGAATTTACATTACTGAAATATTCGAATTTGCACTACTGAAATTATGGCAGATATATATTATCAAATTATGGTACAAAAAGCGTACTATATCCACTTTCAAATTTTATAGTACCTGATGTAGCAAATATCGTACAAATACTATAATTATAGTACGGTTGGCAACGCTGAGGAGGGGGGGCATCTACAACTGTTTCAGAAGGAACTCTCCGTCGGCCGTAATGGTTTAGTTTATGATCGGGATTTATTACCTACGTCCGACAGAATGACGGAAAAAACCATCCCTAAGTATACTCTGGGAAAAACCTTCTTACCAATACGCACTTAGAGAGTGATTTTCTTGGAATAATTCGTTATAGAGAGAATTCACTTCGTTTTAGAGGGTGTTTTTAACAGGGTATTTGGATTCAAGGTGCAATGACAGATACGAAATTCGTTGTACAGAGAAATTCGTTGTAGAGACGTTTGCTGTAGGGAAGTTCCACTGTATTTTTGAAACAGTTAAAAGTGATGATTCTTTCTGCGTCATAATAAACTATTGTTTCCATAATAAAAAAAACAACTGTATGTTATAGCTCAGCAAGAACTGTATTGGGAAAAATCGTAGTACGCCTCTGGATTGCTATTGAAAAAGTGTCTGTATAATGTTTTCATTTCAACATCTTAGCACAAACAGAAACGCAGATAATGATCAAAGTTGAAATGGCCTAAATTTCAATTTTGGCCTATAACTCGAAAAGATGATAGAGGAATACATTTGATTACATTATCAGATTCTCTGAAGAAGACGACCGTAATGTGTAATTCATTTTTCTCTATCCCATCGGGTTGAAAAGTTATAGTTCATGTATCACCAATTTTATCAACTTTTTAACCGAACGAGATAGAGAAAAATGAATGGCACGTTACGGTGGTCTTTTTTAGAGAAACTGATAATGCCACCAATTGCATTATTCTATCTTCTTTTGTTTTCGAGTTATATGCCAGAATTGAAATTTGGGTGAATTCAACTTTGGTCATTATCTCCGTTCCTGTTTGTGCTAGGATATTGAAATAAAAACATTATACAGGCACTTTTTTCATAGCAATCCAGTATAGTACTTTGTTTTTTTTCAAGTAGTTTCGTTGCTAAGCTATGACATAAAGTTGTGTTTTTTCTTACGGAAACAATAGTTTCAAATGGCTTAGGAAGAATCGCCATTTTTTTCCCGTTTCAGAAATATATCATACATCATACATCGCCCACGGATTCATTCAGATATCATGCAAAATATAGTTTGTATGTGAAATTTGAATGATTGAGTATTAAGTAGGCTTAATCACAGAATAATATGTCTCTACGCATGGTGTCATAATTATTTTGTGTTTGGATACTTGATTCAATTCTCCGTGGTTTGACCTCTGTTCAGAACAACTGTCAATTATTAGAATTCAAGTATTAGAATTCGAAGTCGTTATTGCCGGCAATATGGAAATTTTCGAAAATTACTAGAAATATTAAGTTTTATTTTAGCCCATGACGATAATAGGGTAGCACATGATCTATATTTCAATCTTTACCCCGAAAAATATCAACCGAATGTTAGATATTTCGAATATTTTTGGCAGATACTGAGCTTGGTCCTTTCAAAAAGCCATATTCGAGAAAATATTCGTATTGAATACAGTTTGTATGTTAATTCAAAATAATGAGTATTATGTATTAGGAGTATTATTATAGATTTATTTTTCAACAATCACAAAACTTTGATTTATAATAAGTGCTCAAACTGGCGACCTTCGTTCTCTGCACACAATCGGCATCTTTTTCTGACATTTCTGAGAGAATGCAGAATATGCACACTCCGCATTCTTCTTCCACAACTCCCTTCAACTGAGTTTTGTTGATGAAAGTGTTCTTATAAATTAAATTTTTCAAATGACCCCAAAAAAAAATCTAATGGTGATAGATCAGGTGATCGAGCCGGCCGTTTGACAGGTCCATTTGTGCCAATCCAATGGGGTCCGAAATTCCTGTCCAAAAAACTTTTAATATTCCTTGAATTATGAGGAGGTGCACCATCCTGTTGAAAATAAACATTGTGTGATTCGTGAAAGAAAGATTATCGATGAAGGGTTCGATATGCTGATGCAATAAATTTTCATATATTTTCCCATCCAAAGTATCTTCATATATGTGATAGGCTAAAACACCATCTCCATTCAACGCTACCGATATACTGAAACCAAATAGCCCTTGTTGAATTCCGTTATCCATAATTTGGCGAGGATTTTCGTCAGACCAATAATGGTGATTATGTCGGTTGACTATTCCATTACTGCCAATATATGCCTCATCAGTCAAAATAATCGATCTATAGAAATTTACATTTACAGAACATTTATTCATGTACCACTGGCAAAATTGTATTTTTCTATCATAATCAGAATCTTGCAATCTATGAACTTTACGATATTTGTATGGTTTGAATTTGTTACGTTTCAAAATATGCAAGGCAGTTCTGCGAAGGATTCCAATTTCTGCTTCTAATTGGCGAGATGACATATTTGGATTTATAGTCACAGCGCCAACAACTTCTTCTGTATCCTAGTTGTTTTTCTTATATTTCTTCGAACGTGGCTGGTTGAAAGAACCAAACACAGCTAACTTTTCTGCCAAACGTTTAAAATACCTCACATTGGGCTGATTACGTTCGGGGTAAAGATGAAAATATGCATCACTTGCTGCCTCGTTATCTTCATGCGCTAAAATAAAACATTTTAACATATCATATTTTTCGTAATTTTCGTACATTTCCATATTGCCGGCAACAACGACTTCGAATTTAGATAATTATTGACAGTTGTTCTGAACAGAGATCAAACCACGGAGAATTGAATCAATTATTCAATCACAAAATAATAATGACACCATGCATAGAGACATATTCTTCTGTGATTAAGCCTACTTAATACTCAATAATTCAAATTTCACATACAAACTATATTTTTCATGATATCTGAATGAATCTGGGGGCGATGTATGATGTATGATATATTTCTGAAACGGGAAAAAAATGGGAATTCTTCCTAAGCCATTTGAAACTATTGTTTCCGTAAGAAAAAACACAACTTTATGTTATAGCTCAGCAAGGAAACCTCTTGGGAAAAAACGAAGTACGCTACTGGATTGCTATGAAAAAATTGCCTCTATAATGTTTTTATTTCAACATTCTAGCGCAAACAGGAACGGAGATAATGACCAAAGTTGAAATCGTCCATATTTCAACTTTGGCCTATAACTCGAAAACAAAAGAAGATAGAGGAATGCAGTTGATGGCATTATCAGTTTCTCTAAAAAAGACCACCGTAACGTGCCATTCATTTTTCTCTATCTCGTTCGGGTAAAAAGTTGTAGATCATGTATCACCAATTTTGCCCACCCTGTACATATCTGATGAAGAACAAATTTCAATTGGAGTTTGGAGTTATACAGGAAATCATACTTGGCCCATTGCTGTTCATCGCTAATATCAATGACTTACCAGATAAAATGGTTGCAAATACCCAGCAGAATACAACTATATACGCTAATGATGCAGATACAGTTAGAACCGCGTACAACTGAACTGCGCTCTTCTGTTATCGAACATCGCCTTTTTTGTCCTAAAATACATAATTAATTAATGCACTGCCAATCCAATTAGTACGAATATATGCTGGAAAACAATATCTTTTGACACTGCGAGCTGTCATTAAAATTGGCACTTTAAGTGGCAGTTATACAAAATCATATTTTCAGTTTATTAAATTGAGTATTGAAAACACATAGGTCTTTCTTTCATTTTTATTTCATACTCAACAATCCAACTTGGACATGAAATAGGTAGGCAGACATATCACGACCATTCAACCAAAAGTGGTAATAGGTAGGTACTATTGGAAATACAATAGCTGTATCTGGTTCTCATTACTAAAAAGTAAAGACTGATTGTAACTTCATTCTTAGTTGTAGTGGAGGTTCGGTATAGTTTCCGTATTTCGGATCATTTATCCTTCACTTCCGTAGAAAGTTTGATAGTACATTACAGAAGATTATTCAGGGTGTTTGTTTAAAATTGAACGATGCACCCCTCCGATATCACTTTTGTCTACGTTCATGGCGAGTTCAAGTCCAAGTTCATCTCTATGCTCTCCGGAAATCAGCTAATTGACTCTAACCCCACTATATGATCTGTCAGATATCTCACGTTTTCGAATTGAAATTGGAATTAATAGTTCTCTTCTGATTTTACCTCGATATTGTTTATTGTTAACATCTCATCTTGTGTTAAAACTGAAGTTAGATTTTCTCAGGTCACCTAATTGAGTAATGGTACATTTTTTGTCATCTCGTTCAATTCTTGTGAATTTTCAGTTTTACTCAATTGGTATGTATTCTCAGTCTCCATTTCCATTTCATTTTCATGCTTTTCATGATGTATAGAATATGTCCACGTACTAGATCATGAAGAATCCACAAAAATATTGGTAATCCTCATTAGTTTCACCCAATTTACATACACTTCTCTACATTCTCATAAATGTATATTTCATTATATTGTTACAAATCACATTTCAATCAGACATTTCTAGATTTTCCATATGGAAATGGTGGTGTTACACTAGAATTGAACATTCTCATGTCTGACTCCTGACTCTCTGGTAATGAACACTGATGTATTATTATATTCTGATGCTCAACTCATTATTTTAATCAGTTTATTTCATTGCTCTACTGTTCACCCCTTATAACCTATTTCTTATTACTGTTCTTGAGTTACAGATTAATGAATTCTCAAACCTCCAGGGCGAACTCCGGATTTAGTCGATCTCCTACACAACATGACGTCAACTTCTCTGATATAGTCCAACAGTCACTTTTAATACACATTGAACGGTTGACAGTCTACCGTTCTTGTCTCACCCTGGAGACTCTAATAATGGTGAACTCAATAAATGTATGATCTACTCATTATAAGCCTAAATTCTCAAATTGATTTATCTGATTCTTTTTAGAACTAAGATATCGAGCCTTCTGCTCTTCTTAAAACCAACGATTATATTATTAACTCGTAGTACTCTCTTTTTGTATCTTCCATTTTTCTGAGGCACGTTCTAATCTTGCTCACTCGGAAGCAGGTTGTCTGTATGTTGTATTCATTGATCAACTTTCAGACCAACGTTGAAAATTAAATTATAATATTATTGCTCTACTTAAACTTACTGTATTGATTTTATTGATGAACACACTTAGGCAGTGTAGCTTTCAACGCGTGTGCTTCTCTCTTGGTCTGCACCATTATTACAACTCAGTCTTCTCTTAGAGCTCATTATTTGAACCTTTTTTTTTTCTGGCAGAATAAAGAGTTTCGCGCAATCAACTTAATTGATTGCTCTGTCACTGTAAACTTTGTGCTTAATATTGAGTAAGTTAAATTGTCTAAACGTCTAAATCTGACGTCACATTACCTCTCATTTCAACTGTTCTAGATTAAATGTTTTCAGTTGGATGATTTCACTCTGAGTTTATAGATAATAATGAATTGGTTGAGGCTTTCACGGCCATCGTTCAATGTGACATGTTCTTTCGAGCATTTAGGCTGTCGTCGTAGATAAGTTCTCGACGTTTCGCCAGTTCGAGTGTCTGGCATCTTCAGGAGTTATATTTCAGGAGATGTTCTCACTGGACTGAACTGCCTGAGAGAACTCAGGCAGTTCAGAACTACGACGACGGCCTAAATGCTCGAAAGAACATGTCACATTTATAGATGTTGTTTGTATTTTTTTCCTGTATGAGCTTCATACAGGTGACTTATTCATTTTATGATTGTGAATGATATGGAATGAATGTTTTTACACTACTATGTCCAACTCAATTATCTGGTTACAGACCTCAACAGTAATTTGACAAAATAGGAACAACCCCGAATTTGAACAGTGTTCATAAAAAATTGTAACGTCGTATTTTTTAGTTTGCATTTCATATTTAATAGGCAGACATTTCATATTCGCGATTTGTATGTGTGAAAGATTTTTTAAAACGATATTAATGCATATTGAAGACATATGAGCGAATGAGAATCGAAATTAATCCAAAGCCAACTAAAATTTTACAATAATTCATAAATTCCCTGTATAGTTTCACGATTCGCTCCATTATATACAAAACCACCAATGGATGCGTGAAGAGCAAAAATTATGTTAATTTCCATTAATTCTTTTGGCTAGATCATAACAAGATTCCTGAACGTCTCGAAAAGATACGAGAAAGTTGAGAAATGACATGAAAAAAATACTGTATGAAAGAGCATACTTTAATATAGGTGAATTTTGGTCAAGCCATTTTGAATAGTTTGTCATTGAATGAAATGTTTGTGATTTACTTGAATGTTTATTTGTTGATTTCTTATATTTCTTGTGTTTTATATAATTTAACCTGCAAATTTTCATATTATACATATTCATTTTCTCCTTGACACCCCATTCAAAATGTTGATGGGTTAAAATTATTCACTTATAATTATCTCGTTCTGTGAATAAAGATGAATAAATAAAGAAATAAATAACTTCAGAAACTTATCAATTTTCGAATTATGTTTTTGAAAACATACTATAAGCATTGCGAAAATTGAGTGTAAGGGAAAAATGTATTAAGGGCTTAATTCCTCTTCTAGGGCAGAGTTTACGAAAAAAATTCAGGAGTAGGTTCGTTTTTACGTAGAATAAAACGTCGAATCAATGATGTCGTGCGGTATAGTGGAGAACTCCACAAGTTCCTCCAGTTCACTTCTTCCTCCCAAATTTTTGACATCCCGATGCGTGAGAGATCGCGCTCGGGCTCAACATCCGATATCACGCCATCAATTACTGGTTTTATTTTCCTCACTAAGACCCTGTCTTCGTGTTTGTTTTCTCTAACAACTTCAAGACACGGAAATTTTATTACCTTTTTGGAACTCCATCCGGACGTGCTCGTCGGACGCAGCTTAAAAACTCGTTCGCTCTGGGCATTGAAATACCCGCGGCATATAGTGCACGCAAAAAACAAGCGCCAAGAGATAATTGCGACAATGACATAGTTCGAATTTTTTCCTGGTGGACAGATACATAATTCGAGGATTCCAGAGGAGTATTAAGGATCGGGGAGAAAAATCATTGCAGTAATTAGAAAGAGAAGAGAATTCTGTTCAGGTACTCATCAACGTGCTTCATTCTGTAATTTCCTAGCAATCCTGAAAGTCATTGGTTCCCTGAACATTCCTTAAATAAATGAAGAATCTTAACAGTATCATCTATAAGAATGTTATTATTTTCTAGAACTATATATTCCTGAAGATAGGTTCATTTAAGAAAAAATTTCAGCTTCAACCAAGATATAAAAATAGGTAAAAATATAGTTTTATATACAGGGTGTTCTACAAGATCTATGACGAACTTTAACACATGATTAATTGAATTTCATTATCAAAATGTCTGTTATGTTTAGAAATTATATCCCGCGCTTTTTCAATTTTATGGTCAGTTTAATCGAGCCACTGAAGCGGCTATTCGGGCTATTTCGCACCAAATTTACATTGTTAGACATTGAACCACCAACACGCTCATTTACAGTGAGAACTGAAGAAAATATCGAAGCTGCATCAATTAGTGTTAAAGATGACCATCAATTATCGATCTGGCGCCGTTCGTATCAATTGGGCCTCTGTAACCCAACAAAGTGAAAAATTTTGCAAAAGGATTTTGGTCTAAAGCCTTCCAAAATAAAACTGGTGCCCCATAACATACAGCATGCGGAACAATGAACCAATTGAGAGGCATGTTCTTTAATCAATTTATTTTACTTTTTTGGAACATAGATGAATTCAAAATAGTAATCATCGAAATATATATTCTTATGAAAAAGAGAGCTAAAATAATACAATAAATGTTGAAATAAAAAGTACCTAAGGTGAGGTTAAAAAAAACGGGGTATCATAACATTCTTCGTATGATACTATAGAATCATACGATACTATCATCACTAGTATCATACGATACTATACAGCCAGGGGAAAAAACCTCAGCCGAAAAAACCTGTCTCCCCGTGAAAAAAAAATAGCACAAAATATTAAATATCATGAAAATCTTGAAAGACATCAGTGTGATCATCTTAATGTTATCCGTCGATGGGCTCGGATAAACAGATTCTTCCCAAAACGACTCGCAATTCTTAATCTGAAATAAAAAAAGACAAAAGCAGAAAAGAAAACGACTATTCAGAATAAATCAAATGCATTTTAGAAATGCATTTGCTACTTTAAAAAACATCAACATGAATACCATTTTCAATTCCCAGGCTCAGAGATCTTTCAGAAGTTTACCGTTTTTTTCCTAAAAATTTATTTCACGTTTTCGTCAATTGGCCGCTTTGATCGTGCCATTTAACGCATTCATAGACTATTTCGATGGTTTAAAGCGCAGATATTGTATGTCCATTCAACTCTACATTTTATTCGGATTTTTATTGAAAATTGTCATAATAAATAGGCAGCTTGCATTGAGTTTCAATTATTAACATTCAAAGTCAATTAGAAAATGTTAGTTCTTTCGTAAAAATTTAACGAATACGAACTCTACTCGGATGCAAATCAAAGCCTGATTCTTGAAATTCTGGAAAATCAGCAGAATTCGACATACAATATCTGCGCTTTAAACCATCGATTTTTTGTGGGGCTATGTTAAGGCTCGTATCTATACTAACAAACTCCTATTGACGCAATGGAAGACAACATTGAAGCATTTATTCGTGAGATACTGGCCGAAATGTTAGAAAAACTATACCAAAATTGGACTGAGCGGATGGACCACTTGACCACATTTGCATGAAATAATCTTCAATCATCAAATTATATGACCCGTACTATCTATTCAAATAAAGATTTCATGCGTTTTCTAGATTTTATGTGTTTTTTATGAAAAGATTTTCTTTAGTTATTTAAAAATCACCCATTGACTCAACAATTCAGAGATTTCCCTTCCAAGTTTTCAGGATATTGTTGAATGTAGAATATGTGAAGATTTTCTTCGATTTAAATATTTCGCTAGAATTATAAAATTCGAAGCAGAGCTACAAATTGGCCTTCATTCGGTTTTTTTTTAGATCCTTGATGTTGAATTCATCGATAATTTTGGCAACTAAATCATTGTTCCTTGTTACCTTCAAACCCGAAACCCATCAGAAGTACTCAATACTATATATTCAATGTCACGGTTCAATACAATATAGATGTCGCAGAAGTCAACTCGGAAATTATTCAAGAAGTGTCCGCAAGCCAAGAGTTCCTGGTATTAAGATTTCAAGGTTCCTCACGCTCTTGATTAATATTTCATTTGGCGCCTTCTTGCTGATTAAGACAAGAACTAACGCGCAATACGAGAAAGTTCCTACATTCGACGAACAGAGTTCAACACTTATTCCTGAGGTCAGGCAAGCTCGTAATATCAATAACAGTAGTATTATAAATGTATGGAAGTAGCTCGAACGCAATAAGATGTCCCAACGGACGGTTCATTCTTCGACTTGCCTCGTAAAGGATGTGATAAAATGAGAGAACAAGAACGGAATCTGTTATTGTTGGACAAAACGTTGCCTGAAGATGAACTATACCTTGTGTCTGATGGAACGCCCAAAGAACGAGGTCATTGCAGATGGTTAGTGGGTGTTGGTGAAATGAAGGTTATTGCTCGTTCGACATTTTAAATTGCTATATGAATAGTAAAATAACCGCTTTGCCCTGGCTGGAATTGAAACAGTTGTTTCGTTATTCCTAGATCGTGATGATCGTGAACATCTAACCGAATGATACAAATATCATTGCTGTTTCTATTAACAAGAGCATTGGCAAATATAATTATTTTGTTCAAATCCGTAAACACACCCAACCATAAAATTTTTCCTATAACTTTTTTCTTGTACAAGAATTTGGATTTGTAAATGTTTTGTCTTGTACGACGAATCCTTTTTCACTAAACGACGCTAACATACACTTTTGAGTTCAATAGAGTCATACTCAACAAAACCATACAACCTAATTGGACGTAGAACTTTTGCCAACATGTCTGATATAATGAGTTCATGGGATAAAATGAGCTTTTCAGCGAGAAGTGTCTAATGTTATAAGAAAGTACTATGTACAGGGTGATTCACTTAGCTTGGTAACCCCAATTTTCTCGAAAACGTCCGAATATTTTTTCATTCTGTGAATGCCGTTTTGATCAAGTCAATTTCGACTTGAGATGCCCATAAAAATCTGCGGAATAAATAAAGACGCCAGGCGTCGCGGCGCTATCAAAAAATTTTCTCCAGGGACATGCCTTTTTTATCATGTCATTCGTCAGATAATTTCATTCTGACCTTTTTTTTTAATACCACAAGATGTCCGAGTCTGCGCAGAGGTGGCCGCAGTCAGAGAGGCCATAGATGTAGTTGTAGTAATAGAAGCCGCCATGAGGAAAGAGGTTCGGCCTTAAGAAGAAGCCCTAGACCAAGAAGAAGGAGCACATCTCCACCATGGCAAGAAGGAGTGACAGTCCATCTAGGTGGCAAGACAGATGCGGTAGTTCCAGGGAAAGTAACGATTCCCCAAAACTTGCCTATCCTCGACCCAGAAAGCGAAGAGCATCCAGGGAAAGTAGAATTCCTCCTGCCAGATACAGCAAATCAAGTTCACCGGAAAGGCAATCTTTCTGGTTGGTGGGTGGAGAAAATGTATGTATTTGTATGTATGTATGTATTTCCATGCATTCTGGGTTTCTGTGAAACCCCTCATAACCTACTTAAAGCTTTGTTAGAGACATTCTTAGTATATATGATAGATAGCTTTGATATTTTGATTGATTGATTGAATTGAATTAATTGTAATTGTCAAGTAAAAACTGATAGAAAACTCATGCATATTTTGCTTTAAAAACTGTTAAACTGGTACAGTTTTTACAGGGAGTATATACAGGGTGAGTCGGGAGGAACGGACCAAACTTCAGGTGTGTATTCTATAGCTCGAAATAATATAAAAAAACTCATATGTTGTTATCCGATTTTCATTTGTTATGAAACTATAGCGCCATTATAAAAAAAACATTTTCCATATTAGAATGGTTTCATTTATAGCATTATTTTAATAAATTCACAAAAATCCCGCCATTAACCTCAAAACACATTCGTCTGCGAAGGGCTCTCGATGCTTTTCTGATCGATTCGTGCTTTTCTTTAAAAAGCAATGCCGTATTTCTAATGCGTCGAATTAGAGCATCCCGAGTGTCAACTTTAACTTTGGATACCTCGTTCTTGAACCAGCCCCACAAACAATAGTTCAATGGTGTTAGGTTTGGAGATCTTGGAGGCCAACTAATACGACCAATCCAAAGTCCGAGAAACTCTTGATCTGAATATTGGTTGACCTTATTTAACCCATTAGCGCCGGAATTAATTTTTTTTCGATTTTTGAAATTTTTTTGATAAAAGCTGTTTCGAAACGCTCTGTAGAGACGGAAAAATAATATAAAAATTTTATACGCCCTCTAGTTTTTTCAAAATTGACGGTTGCCATATGGCAACCCTAGGCGCTTGTGATCACTCATCGGAAATATTTTCATTTTTAGAGGAAATACTATTTTACTGATAAGATATATGAAATTTTTTGAGATTTTGATAGTTTCAAAACATTTTATTCATTTATAAAATATTTGCAATGTCATTATACAAATATCATGCGGTATGAAACGGAAAAAAACAATCTATGCAAAGTCCAACATCGCATTTTGAACACATTGTTCTCATGATCGACTTACATCCACGTCCAGCGCACTCTTTTTGTCTTCTGTGTATTTCACAAGATCATTGAATCTTACGGAATTGGAAATTCGACTATCCCTGGAAAAAGAACAAGAGGATGAGCGGTTTCCTGGTCCTTTCGCTGTTACCCCATACTTTTTCAAACAGCTGTTGACCACTTCTCGTTTGAATTCGAGTTGCGAATTTTTTGGTCTTCCTGTTTTATCGTACAGATGCCAGATATTTTGCATAGCTACGTCTAGCAACCATGAAAAAATCGGCCAATACCATTTCTTACTATTCCTATCCGGTCAGCATTATAACTGAGTATAAGCGCCTAGAGTTGCCATATGGCAACCCATGAAATCAACTGAAAATTTTTCCAACTAAAATTTTTTTGTGATTTTATTTAGCCTATTAGGATTATGAATTGAAGTTTTAAGATTCATATTAAAAAAAAATTATGACAAAAACACGGCGCAAATAGAGAATATTTAACTTACACGAACTTAGGTTCCATGTTTTTACCGATTCACGAAGAACTCAAAGTTTCACAACTTCTGGAGGCGGAACGAGTGAGTTTACAGAAAAAATTCTTGTTACTGGTAAAATGAGGTACATTTGTGTATCAAGTAAACCAACCGCCAACTTTCTAGCTACAAATTTGCGCATCTGAGATCACTTTGAAAAACACCCCAAAAGCGTTGCCATATGGCAACCGTAGGCGCTAATGGGTTAAATATTTTAATTACCCTATAGTTTTAAAACAAATGAGAATCGGATAACATCATATGAGTTTTTTGGAATTATTTCGACCTGCAGAATACACACCTGAAGTTTGATCCGTTCCTCCCGACTCACCCTGTATAGAGGAACGAAAAAGAACTCATTGTGAAAGAGAAGCTACTGTATTTTTTCATGCAGAACGCAATGGATATTATTGAATATGGAGTATGCTGGAATGAACCTGTTGAAGTATATGGTAAAAATAATGCTTATGAAGAAGAGTCAAGCCTCAACTGACTGACACAGATAGTTTGTATGAGGAAACACATTGACAATCTTAATTGAGGCAAAGAAGATGCAGAAGTCTGAAAAGAACTGAGGTCATGGGCAGTGCCTTCTGAAGTTTGTCATTCTGCACGGAACCTCTATTCGAAATTATCAATAAGGGATAGTCAGGATTTGACACTATTGACCTATAAACACATGAAATCTATCTACATCTACATAAAATGAGGTTATATGATTTGCCCTACAAGGGGACCCTTCGCGTCGTAGTATGATCAACTTGTCGCAAAGAGGATATAAACCGGTTTTGATGCGACATTACTTATTCCATATGGTGTTGCGAATGTTGCATAATGAAGAGCAAGAGAATAGGTTCTTTGATGTGGAATGGAGGTAAGTAGGTATCACTCACGGGATATTTATACACCCGTATTGTATTAATTGTTGAGAATATCACAAAATCAGTAAATAGTCTTATACTAAGTCGATGGTCTTTCGACCCTGTCAATGAAAAACTTTTTTTATTGTATTAGTCTTACACCTAACCGAAAAAGAATTAGGAATGAATGGTTGCATAAAAGGTGTTCATTTGTCTTATAGTGAAACATGAGTTTATTTACAAGACAAGTATGGGGACGTGAAAAATTGTTTTTAAAATTCTATTAAATGTTGTGTAACATTTCCCCGAAGGCTTTTTATTCTTCAATGTAAGGGTTCCAAAGTACTCTACAAGACCATTCAAAATAAATGAATTATCCTATAAATCTTGCTCATTTTGGTTGAATAAGTGTTTTACACACGGAATGGAAAAGTTTACTGGACTTTGACTCGTCGTATGAAAAAGTATCAAAAACATTTACTAGAATCATTTGAGACTGGGCCAACTGGGCTAACTGGGCAATAACTCGAAGAATAGGTCGTGCTTACTAGTACTGAAATTAAAATGTTCGAGATCTGGATCTTCGTTGAGTTGGAACTCGAAATTCCATCGAATTTAAACTTCGAAATTAGTTGGGAAACAACGCCACGAAAGTTTACACGGAATTTCGTGGGGATCTGAGGTATAAGAACCAGAATAAACATATTTTTTCAATGTATTTCTCAATATGTATTTCGAAATATGCCGTTTCACCAAGTTTCATTACAAGGAAATTGAAACAAAAACAAACGTGTCGATGTCTCCGAAATTATCAACTATTTACTTCAGCGGAAAGTGCGAGAATAGGGTTCAAATTCTTCTTTTTAATGTGCTTTTTCGTCAATAGAGGTTGTATATCACAATGGCATATTCCTTCCTATTTGGCATAGGTCCTGATGCAATTTCTGCTGAGATGGTTAAGACAATAGGTCCTCTCATAGCTGAGGAATTAGCTTTTCTAATTAATCACTCAGTTACTTCAGGCTATTCCCTGCAATTTTGAAACTTGCGAAGATAATATAAGTGCACAAGAAGATCCTATGAACGACATTGGGAACTATCGCCCCATTTCTATTTTAAGCTAGCTAGTATAAGAGAAAATGGTATATCGGTGAATGAGTGGTTTCCTCATGAGGTTTTCAATATTATCGAATCATCAACATGGCTTTCGGGCAGGTAGGTCAACTAAAACCGTGTTCTGAATTTTTTGAGTTTTTTCATTGCTCCTTAGATTAGTCTTATCACTTCTTAGATCTTTCTAGAGATCTTGATAGTTTGCAACACCAAATTATCGCATGGACAAACTTTATCAGATGTGTTAAAGGGGGATATTTCTCGAATGGATACAAAGTTTCGTCTCAGATGGTAATTTATTTATCAATCATAACAACTGCAATTCAAGAAAATATTCCAACAAGATTGGTGTCCCTCAAGGATCAGTGTTAGGTCCATTCATATTTCTGATATTGATAAATGCTACTTCTGCATGGTAACTCCATTTCCCTTCTATACATTATATAGATCGATGATTATATTAAATAAAGAGTCATTTTTGTGATGAGAGTCAAAATATCCTGCTTTGCCCTATTAGTCGGCAAAATGGGATCGTTAATAAATGACAGTGAAAATGAAAACAAAGTACACTAAGAAACTTATATTTATATTAAAAAACAAATGACACTTCAGGAATGACAAATATTGTAGGAGTACGGCTCACCATCTTTCTAGAAACAACACAAAATGTAGTCAATTGTTCAAATAATCATACGAAATAATCACCAAATTTTTTTTTTCATATGATATGAAATATTCTTCACTAAACACCTATAAAATGTAGTAGATAGTACGAACTCTAACATGTATCGCAACACAGATTTGCAATTCATTTGAATTATCCCTGCTATATTGGAAGATTCCTTATTAACAGAGAGTTATACTAGCAGTAGCCATTTAAATTATTTTCGAAGATTGTCCTACATCCCGTTTCAGTTCATGGTTCAGTCATTTTTAGTGATTTCCCTGACTTCGACTTGTGTTAACCCATAGTAATAAAACGCCTCGAGCAGAGTAGCGATAAACCGGTTTCTCTCTTCTTAGAGCTCGTTAGTACTGCATCATTTACACCTTGAAGCAGCAGAACTAAATACAATGTGAGCAACTAATGCAAAATGAAATAGAAGAAAATCATTTAGAAAGAATAAAACATCCTGAGCAAATAATGCAAATTTATGGGAATTTAATGGGATTGATGAACTTTATGGTTCTCGTAATCGAATGCAATTATGCATTCAGATCAATTTCATTACCTTATGCTGTGTGAAAACGATCAGTCCATTATTCTATTTTTTTATAATTTCAATATTTCCCGATGAACATTCGAGGATAAGTGAGATCAGGAAATGATAAAAAGATGATTTTGTGTTATATTTTACATTGATGTGTCAGTTGGTAATGTCTATGAAGTAAATATAATTCACATTTTAACAGTTAACCGTATGAAGAATTTGGAAATAATCTGATCCAAAACTATAACAGTTATTTAAAACAAAGCTGTTCAGAATTATTCTGCTGGTTTAAGTTTGAAAAATGATTATAAATACTTCTGAACCTAATTTCTTACAATTTTCAAGAAAACTTTCTGCTCACTTCCAAATTTTGGAACATTTGAAGCAATTTTCGACATTTTGCTCTTACCTACATGTAATTGTGAAATTCGATACGCATTGTATTATATACATCTAATATCAGATATTCCTGAATTATTAAACCTAATGGAATTGAAGTTTTAATGCTTTGGCGCAGTGGATTTCAATTTGAATTATTGATTAATTTCGAAGGGGAAAAACCATGAGACAAATTTCACCTTTCACATAATTAAACATATTTTAGTTCGCGTGTTGGAAGCTATTAAAAAAACATTTTGAAGGATTTATTTTCACACGAATTGCTTGAACGTTCGTTTACATCGGAATTGAGAGCTATTGTGGGTGCTCTGTCATGAAAAGAATTCACTAAAGTGCTTGATACAAATGGAGATATATTTTTTGGCCGTTTAGCTAGATTTGGTTGAATCAATTTACATTTCAATTAAATGAACTATGGAAATCGACATAGGGGTAATGGAATGAAATTGGTTTGATTTTCAAGTATGTCCTCTATAATTTAGTTCAAATGCCTCGAATTTGGGTGATGTCAACCGTTTGTTAGCGGCCAAATTCAGGCAAGTTCGTTGAGCTTCGCATTTCAGCCGCTTTTCATTTGTCGCAATCCTAAAATGTTTTCCAGGCTTTTGTCGAAATTTGAGCATTCGTGTGTTTGGGAATGATAACCACGACGAACTATGAAACCTCGAATAAGACAAGTATTAGAGTTGCAATTCTGCTTGATAATGATGATTATGATGAAAAATTCTAGTTTAATCATTTTCAATTCAAGTTCAATCATTTTCCGTTTTCGTTATGAATCGGCTCTTTCACTGAGAAATGATTTCCAAGAGAGAAGGTCAACCGCTCATGAAACATTTTTGGAGAGTTAGGGCGTACTCTGTTCATCCAGAAAGTTTTCGTCTTCTGCCAATATGTCCAGATTTCAAAGGGTTGCAGCTTTTTACATATCGCGTCTCTTAAGGTGCGTACAGACATGCTCCGAATGTCGTACCGCACCACGTCGCGTACCTAAGTGTGGACGGCGGGGTGCAACAGCGTATCGCACCTCGCCGCGATCACGGTGTAGGTATTGGCGAACTTTTGATGATCGCGTCGATGTACCTACGCGACGTGGTGCGGTACGCCATTCGGAGCATGTCTGTACTTCAGAGTTCACGCTTCTGTTTCATAATAGAGAACACCGAAGACGTAAGAAAGCATTACTCGAGTGTGAACGGGAAGCGACAGACTTCAGCAACCATATTAATAGTGAGTAATTTATTGTCAAAATAACTCATGATGATAGGAAACGTATTGATAACTTTTTCTTTCAGGTCACTCCAGCTATCATCTTCGAAAAAAAAGACCGTGTAATCCGCGAAACCCGTGATCTCAGCAGGAACAGATATGTCGAATAATGAATTAATGTACAAGACAAAAAATATAGGCCCAAGAACTGTTCAGTGTGGCACTCCATAGAATAAAATAGAATAGAATAGAATAGAATAAATTTATTCCAGAATAATGTAACAATACATACAATGACATGTCACAGTACATGAAATACGTCAAAATGAGAAAAAAAGAAAACATTTTAGGATCCGTTTTGGTTTGTGAAAGATTCTATAAATTCTTCCACTGTATAGGGTTCCCACTTGATTAAGTTTTCATGATGATCTGTACTTCGCAGATTTCTCGGCAATGAATTTAAAAGCTTCATACCCATATACAGTGCTCCCCTCTTAGTCATTGTTAAATTATGATTGGGATAAAAATAAGTAACCATATTTCGGGTGTTATTGTTGCTCTTGAATTTGTCAAAATAATGTGGATTCTCTTTTATGAATAACAAAATTATAAATATATAAAGTCCATGTACAGTTAAGATATTATTAGCTCTAAAGATTTCTCTACAAGATTCTCAACACCAATTTTTGTATAACAAATACTCTGTTTACATGTTGGCTATTGCCCCAGAAAATAAGGCCATAACTAAGAAGTGACTGAAAATTAGAAAAATATATGATCTACAAAACATCAAGAAGCATGTTAACTTCTTGAGGACATTCATCGAGTAAATTACACTTTTTAGTTTGTTGTTCAGCTCCTCTATATGATTGTACCATTTCAAGTTGTTATCTATAGTTACACCAAGGAAACGAACTGATTTACCAACTGTGATATTATAGTTTGGCCCTGTTATATCTTTAGGATAAGTTCTTTTTGATTTGTCTGTTGAGAAAATTATGCACTCAGTTTTATGTTCATTCAAGAGAAGCATATTTTCTGTATACCATCTTGCAGTCCTATCTATTGATTCCAAAATCATGTTTGTAATTGACAGTGGGTTCTTGACAGACATTGTTAAATTAGTGTCATCTGCATACATCAAGTACTGTGAAGGCGAAGTTGCCGGTAAGTCATTAATATATATAAAACAAACAGCAGTGGTCCCAGTAAGGTGCCCTGAGGCACTCCCATCCTGATGTTGGCTTCCTTTGACTTGAATGTTTTTCCTTTTCCTTTGTTTTCTATTTGTAAGATAGCTATCCAGTAGTCTCAACTGTTCATCTCTGATTCCATACATATTGAGCTTGTGTAATAAAAGCTTGTGATCTACACAATCGAAGGCCTTAGATCAATCCAAAAACACACCAACCGGTATCTCCCCTTCTTCGAGAAAAGTCAAAACTCTTTGGGTAAGTTCGAAAATTGCTGTTTCTATACTCTTTTTATGTATAAAAACATGCTGGCGAGTGGAGAGGATCTTAAATTTTTTCAAAAAATTCATTATGCGATTTGATAATATCTTTTCAAAAATTTTTGAGAAAGATGTCAACAAACTAATAGGTCTGTAGTTATTGAATTGCTTTGTGTTACCTTTCTCATGTATAGGCTTGACAATAGAAACCTTCAAATCATCTGGAAATACACCTTCTTTGAATGACTGATTGATTAGGATGGTAATAGGTTTCTTTATTTGGTGGATGCATTCTTTGACTACATTCATAGGTACCTCATCATGACCACATGATTTCTTATTTTTTAAAGATTTCACAGCTGATACAACTTCATTTTCTGTGATTTGTGATTTCGAACATGAAGAAAGATCTTTCATTTCTAACAATATTACCAATGATGTGACCATTTATTCCATTACTGTTTTTGACAAGCTGTTTTGATATGGTCTCTGAAATGTTTACAAAAAAACTATTAAAATCATCAGCAATAGTCGTTGGATCCCCATCCATATTATACAGATATTCTTTTTTATTAGAATCGGATAGATCTTTGATGATTTGCCAAGTTGTTCTGGATTTATTGCTGGAGTTGACAATTTTTTTAGTTAAAGATGATTGTTTCGCCAATGACAAAGCATGTTCGTATTTCTTTTTGATCTTTTTGTATGTATCAAGAAATGTTGGGTTGAAATGTGATATTGTAAATAATAGGTTCACTTGGTCTTTTAATGCAATTACATCAGGAGGTGGTTTGAAATAACAGCCTGATTTAGCCCTTGTAGTAGTCTGAACAGTTGGAAAGCAAGAATTAAAATGTCTATTGAAGGTTTCTGAAAACTCTAACCATTTTTCATTTACTTCTATTGGCGTAACTTACACCCCCGCAGACCCCGTGGTGCGGGGGGGCCCAGGCGTTAGGGGGGCCCGAGCGTTATGGGGGCCTGGTCTCCGAGAGAAAATTAAAATAATTTTATCGTTAAAGAATATGAACATGACTTCAGTTGTGACTTTAACTTCCGAATAAACTCTTTTAGAATTGCATTGAAATCAGAGACTCAAAAAGATCATCAATGCGACAGTTAGCTGATCTCCTGTTTTCACAAAATTTTTCGATTGCAACTAGTTTCCCAGATCTCTGTACTGCTTCAATGTTATTTTTAATATAACCTGTTGCTGTGCAAGGGCAGAGCGATGCTTTTAAAAGTTAAAGTTAATAAAGAATTATTTGAGAAGTACAATGACCCAAAAAAGACTTAGCGGGCCCAGTTTGTTGAGAATTGAAAATAAACGAGCCAGGGATATGGACCTTCAAGAAGTAATAAATGTATTTGCAACAAAGAAATCAACCACTCAAGTTATTTACCCATTTACTTCAAGTAACACAGTATTTTCTGGGATTGATAACTATATTTGAAATAAAGATGCAATTATGTATACAGTGTGACACAGACTCATGGTACACCCCCATTTTTTTCTTTGTTTCTGTAGTTTTATTTTTGAAATTTGGAACATTGAATATACTCACTATAGGGCACTTTTTGACATATTCGGAAATGACATCAACTTTCAAATGGGACACCCAGTATATTATTACATTTTTGAAATCTCCATAATTTTCTTAATCTAATGATACCTTATAGTTGATATTTCATTCGTCAGAACGCCTATTTTATTTTTCGATTTGGAGAGCCATGAACTCCCCAAAATTATTCCAAATAATCAAAATAATGCTAAACTATAGTAATTTCGGTTCAAAAAGTATGGTGGTTCGATATACGTGCCAAAAAGTAAACCAAAACCTTTTTTCACGCGAAACTACGTTTTGTCAAATGGTAGCATAATGGTACTTTGAAGTCATTCGAAAATACCATCGGTGGGGTATCCATCCATATCAACTATTTTTCTGTACAACCAATATGAACACGATGATGGAGTTTAAACAAGTTTAAGTATCTTCTCGGTTCAATCTAAAGTTGATGTCATTTCCGGAAAACCGGGAATTGGATTTTTTTCTAAATATGTCAAAAAGTGCCCTATAGTGAGTATTTTCATTGTTTCAAATTTCAGAAATAAAGCTACAGAAACAAACTAGAAAATGGGGGTGTACCATGAGACTGTGTCACCCTGTATTATTTACTACAAATTTTGAATAATATTTCAATAAATAAAGTATAGAAAGTATCACTTCAAGTATTATTTCAGAGTAATTTTGGTAGTGTTACACCTAAACCATATCCTTTTCTTAAATAAAGTTTTTTTCAATAAATACGCATTCCCGTACGAGGGGGCCCGAAAACTAATTCTGCGGGGGGGCCCGGTCGAAATTCGTTACGCTACTGTTTACTTCTTCATGATTTTTAAAATTTATGTTACTCCAATCTTCAGAAGCAAGTGCTCTGATGAACACTTCAAGAGAATTAGCATTAACTATACGAGTAGTGATTTTTTCTGGTGCAAACTTTGGGGATGCAGAATTAAAGGAGAAAATTTGTGCTAAGTGATCAGACAAATATGCCTGAACAACAGAGGCAGTAACGTTATCAATATTAGTTATTACATTATCTATACAGGTTGCAGAGTCATTAGCAATAGGTTCATGTATAGTTGTTCTTATACCAAAACTATCCAAAATATCTTTGAATAAACGCGATTCTTTAGAATCATGCAAAATATTTATATTGAAGTCTCCTGCTATAATTATCTTCACCTTATCCATTAATGCCATATCTAAAATGATTCTAAGCTTTTCAATAAACAAGTCGATATCACCAGAGGGTGATCTATATATACATAATATCATAATTCTTGTATTACATGTTTTAATTTGAACACATGAACATTCAAATACTTTGGGTATATTATGTGATTCAAAATATTTGTTAGGATCACATAACCAAATACATCAGTACAGCTCACCTCATCATCAATGGCGACACATTGCTCTCTTTGCTCGAGGTAACTCTTCGTCAGTTGGTATGACAATCCGCGAAATCCAACAGCCTCAAGAGTCTTCATTAAATCTGGATGGCTCACGGTATCAAATGCCTTGGCAAGATCAATGAACAGGTAAATAGCAGATTATCTTTTGTCCACACCATCGTATATCTTTCCTATTGAATTTTCTATAGCCCCCTCAGTTGACCTGCCCTCTATGAATCCAAATTGACTTTGAGACACCAAATTGAACCTTTTAATGAAGCCTATTATTCTCAAAAACTTCAGACACATTAGAGAGGAGTGATATCCTACTAATATTATAAGTTTTTGAGGATGTGAAGATGTTTGTTACTCTTTCACATGAGAACTACCGAATGTATTCAGATGAAACATCACATCAATATAGTTTATCTATACGAATAACATAATTTATAAAAATTTTGAGGTATTTCAGCATAAAACAATGAGAAAATATCAAGCGAGTTGAAAAGATGCCTGCTTCTCAGAGCTATATGAGCCATTCGTCAAAATACATACGTCGCGTAATCGCGAATCACCCATGTTATTCTTACGGTGATATGCAAAAATGACCCTTAGCCGCGATCGATTCTAGGCAACTAGGCGAAACTGTGAAATATCGAAGTACGTTAACCAACCAATACCCAATACTATTATCAGCTGTCGTAGAACTGATATGTACGAATAATATCTTGCGTAACGTACCCCCGAAGAAACCGAGTCACGGGAGGACCCATACGTAGAGATGAATGATTATTTGATTATAGGATTGAAGTTTCAGTTATTCAGATATAAGTTAGACGTATATAAACGAAAAGTCAGGGAAAAACAATTAGATCTGGTAGGCGATGTGGCAATTAGGATCTAGGCTTCTTCAAGATTTTTCGTAATTGAAGATTATATTGGAATAATAATTAATAATAATAACAATAATTTCAATAGCCGATTTGGGCAGACAAAGTTGCGCGGGCCAGTTAGTTGGTCTCTAGTTCGAAACATTACGCTTATCCCCAGACTTGTAGAATGGTTTCATGACTGCCAATTTCAAAGATTCTGGGAATACTCCATTTTGCAAACACATATTTATAATGTATGTCAAGGGCTCGGCCAGAGGTTCAACATATTCCTTGAGAATATCTGCCCCAATATTATCCAGACCTGGGGCTTTATTAGATTTCAGATCTTTAACCATTTTCACGACCTCGAGCTTCTCAGTTGGGTACATGAACAAAGAATTCGGTTTTCTCCTTAGAAGAAACTCCACGTCACTTTTTCAAATTTTTTTGGCCAAACCTGAACCTACAGATGCAAAGTATTCGTTAAACATTTCAGCTGTCTCCTTTTTATCCTGTATCATGCCTTCGCCAGACTTTATCTCTTTGATTCCCGTCGAATATACTTTATCATTGAAATGTCTTATAGATCTCCACATACTTTTAGGACAGTTTCAATTTTTTTCTACCTCTTCCTTATAATATTTATTCTTTGTCGTTCTAATTACCTCATTCAGCCTATTTCGATATAACCTTAATTCATTCTGGAGTTTTACTGAAAGCAATAGAAGATTCGAAATCCAAAGTTTTCTTCTAATTTGTTTTCTTTTCAGTTCAATCTTTGTAGCGGAGGCGGAAATACTCTGTTGTAGTTCTACTACAAATGGTTGCTGCATGGACATCATCACTCTCATATACATTGGACCAGGTTTTGCAAGCTAGCACATTTTGTAGTTTATTTTTATCAATATAAGTTTTATATACTTTATTGATCTTTTTTGGTTTTACTTTTATAGAATCCAATTTATATTGAAGTATTACAGAAAAATTATCCGATACTCTAAAAAAAAACTGGGAAGAAATTATCATAACATTCTCCAGTCCTGACGAAAATGTGATCCAAACATGTGCCGGTCGTACCTTGCATACGAGTTGCATACTTTCACCCAAAATATCAATGTTTATATCGCCAGTAACCACATTTACATCATTCTTCTGGAAGTAGTCTTGTAATTCTACATTGAACGTCCTGGGACAGGTAGATGGGAACCGATAAATGAATATCACTCTGAATTTTCTTCTATATTTGGTTAATATCACCTCTACTGCTTTTGTACCATTTAAATTCACGATATGGTATTCATACAAAATATTACTTTTTATATACACTACAATACCATAGTTTTTGTTGAAATATCCCTCCGAATACACCGCATCATATCCCATCAAACCAAACAAGCCCAAATGGTGAATCCTCCATGTCTCCGTTAAAACTATGATATCGAACATATCATCCATTCCCTGGAGCATTACCTGAAACTCCTCAAAATTCCTCTGTATGCTCCTAATATAATTATGAAACAAAGAGAAAGCATCGTCCCCCGCGCTCTTCAGTGTGGTATTACAATGCAAGAGTTGCGTTGAAGAAACGGTCTCGATCCGAACGGGCTGATAATCCCTCACATATACATCCATTTGATAAATTGAAATAAACAAAATTATAAACAAAGTATCCACCCAAAAAAAAAATAAAACACCATGACAGGACCTAATTACGTATCTGCTTGATTTTTGATCGAGTTTCAATCTTTGGCTTCTTTTGAGTGTCTCACCTGAGTTTTACGTACAATTTCAGTCTCCACTATGTCACTCTGGTCTTTCTCTTCCTTGTCTTGACCTACATGGGTTTTTTGGACACTTTCAGACTCCAATATTATTTTATATTAATTTATATTTTATTATCATTATTATTATTAATATATCTCCAGGATGTACCAGGAGCACTATTTGGCTTTTGCTTCAATTCACCTCTGTTTTCTATCTGTTGCAAATCTTCAATAGTGTAAACTCTATTATCTACATGAAGTTTATTATTATAAATGAAGCTATTTGTATATTTCTCCTGTTTTGCAAGAAATAGGTGCCTTCTCAATACTTCATGTTCTTGGCGTTGCGTAAGTGTCATATCATTAGCAATGTTGATCTTCGTTTCCAAGGGAAGGAAATGGCTCAAAACCCGTTTGGAGTTTTTCAGAATAGCAGTCTTCTTCAAATGGGAAACAAATTCTACCTTGATTGGGTGAGATTCTCCCTTTCCTAGAGCATAGAAGTTATTAAGATCTGTCTCATATACATCTAATCCGACGAGATTTTTGAGTTCGGCAGTTATATACTCAAGAGATATCATCTGCCACGGATGTTCCAGCCCAAATATGACGATGTTGTTTTCTCTGCTTCTTATATCCAAATCCTCAATTTTCTTCGTTAATATATTATTTTCCCTCACAAGTTTATTCAATCTGTTATTAAAGTCTTCAATTTTGCAGTGAGCCGAACCTCTACTGCCTCTATTAAGGAATTCAACTCTTCTCTTCATTGGCGGATTCCATCCAGTATCATTCCAATTGTTTCGGACATTTCAACAGTGGGATGTATGGTCCGCTTTATATTCTAAGCAATGTGTATGCACAAACAATGATAAGAGAGGCTAGTTGTTTTTCAGGGACCGCCAATTTCGTTGGTTACATTAGACTGCATATCGAAACTGTGTTCATGTACGAATTTTCTCGCAGAATTTTTAGCTCCACATTGAAAATTGGCAGATATTCGTCTGGCTTTGCGACTTTCAAAATTTTAAACTACTCAAATACTTCACAATTGCAGAATACTTGCAAGCGATCTCGTGAAGGTGCTCTCTGATGAGGGACCGGTATAGAATATAATAATAATAATAAATGTCTTTTATTGAAGACTATTAGTCGAACATACAAGTAAATGCATAATTCTATAGGAGAGATTCAGTATGGCCGGGTGACGTCAGCAGCTGGCTGCCACCACCACAGCCATCTGCTCAACTAAACTAGGTATAAGAAGAAATAACAATAGCGAAAAGAAAGAAAGGAAACTGTACTCAGAGGTATCGCAAGCAGCCCACACACAAAAAAAAAATCATCACCACCGCGATGTATCCCAAATCAACCCATTACAGCTCCAGAAACATGCCTTCTAAATCTACCTGGTGACAAATGCAGCAACCCAACAAATTCAATCAGACTTGCGATGTTGTAAAAAAAATGATCTCTCGAACAGCTTCGTAGAGAGACGAGAAATAGTGATGGCATTCTTGTGCCTTAAATTAATATTATCAACGTCCGTTCTGAAAGTTATTCCGTTGTTTTTCTGCAAAACTGAATGGGAAAGACTAACTGAATGAACATACCTCCTCTGCTTCATGCTCATCCATCTTGTAACTTTCAATTTATGACTGATGGGCTCATATTTTCTTATCCCATGAATCAGCCGCATGCTGATTGTACTTTCTGGACTCTACCAGCATCCAGGACGGTTAGACAAGGATCATAAACGCTGTCACAAAAATTAAAATGGGAAGGCACCAGAGTATCACAAAGCATGAGCATAGTCTTGAGTGGTATCGGAAGAATATGAAGATCACGGTAAATTTCCTCTAGATTCATATATGCTTTCCGGATATAACGACTCACATGTGCACAGAACCGCAGGTCTTGATCGACAATCAACCAAAAATTCCTCACCTCAGACTCAAACCTGACCGGGAAACCGGACAAACAGTGCCGAGCTTGAACTTCCACTGTCGTGTTTTCGTAGTTGACAGATGCCGCGTCACTGACGCCTTTAAAGGACATGTGGAACGGAACATCGTCTGCAAAACCATGGTTACTTGATGAGGTGAAAATCTGAAATTTACGTAACATGTAAATTAAAAATAATTTTGGGCCTAAAACCGATCCCTGCGCCACACTTTTCAATAATTCATGGAATGATGACATTTCACCTCCCACAAAACAGCCTGTACCCTTTCAGAGAGGTAGCTTTGGAGCAACTGCACATCTCCCTTCGAAAACTCAATGTATTGTGGCCTCTCCTAAAATCTGACTGGACACAGGGAATTATCTTATTTGCATCAAGGTATTCCTGCATTTGCTTATCAAGAATTTTCTCAAAGATTTTGGATAAAGTTGGAAGAATACTAATTGGTCTCACATCACCAACGTTGGTGGGGTTAGGGATTTTTGTTAATGGAATTATTAGAAACTTTACCAAACTGGATTCCTTGGTGAATTCATCAAGAACGAAATCTCAAACAACCACAATTGTCTCAATATACAAACAAATATTAATTTGAACCGAAGCTACATCCCACTCTTCAAGATAAATCGATAATCGTCTTATCTGATAATCTTGCATTCTACCGTGACCACAAGTTTTCGAAGTTGTTTTCGTTCTGTGCTTAACCTGAATAATGAGGTTTTCAGAGATTTATATTATTTTGTGTTGTTTATTTGTTCCTTACTTTACACGATAGTTTGGGGTAATTCAATCATCACTTGAGGAATATCATTTTCAGACTTCTTAAACTTTCACTTTGTATTTTATATTTTGTTTTCATGGCTTATGTAAAACAAGAAAGGTTTTCAATTTTTTTGTGATGTATCTGACAATACAACTGCATTTCAGCGGTACCTACTGAAGATTGAGCCGAAAGCGCTCTACCAGCTTGTAATTAAGTATATACTCAAAGATTATACGTTTCTTTTGACTGATCATTGACTGATCATGAATCATGAATGAAATAATTAATTAAGGTTTCAAAGGTATTAAACTGCCCCACATGAGTTAGGGATATTGACTTAAATTGCTTGAAAATATAGTTCAAATGAATGTGATGAAAATTCATATCAATATGATTTCAAGTTGCAGAAAATAAAATTAATTTTAGCCTGTAGGTCTGCAGCGTATACAGGATGGTTAAGAAAAATCGAGTAAAATAACGAAATTTTATTGCCAGAGAATTCAAGCATTTTAAGACTATCAAAACAATGTATGGCCTCCACGGACATAAATAACAGCTTGACATCTTCTTTGCATACTACACACGAGGTTGTTGAACATTTCTTGAGGAATTTGGTTCCATAAACGGGGCAGAAGCTAGCTCAGATCTTTTAAGGATTCTGGGGTAGGTTGATGATTATCTAATCTTCTTTGGAGCATATCCCATGCATGTTCTATGCAATGCAAATCTGGTGAGTGCGGAGGTATTGGTAAATGTGGAATACCAAGCTCCTCGCGCCCATTCTCAACTATGGCTGCACGCTGCGGTCTAGCGTTATCGTCTAGAAATTGAAAATTTTCTCTAATTCGCTGAATTCTTATTCGAAATTAATGAGATATTGCCGTAAATATGGTTTAGTAATTTTTGATTTGAAAAATATTGATTGGCAGAACTGTTTTCTATCTCATGAAAATTAAATAAATCCATGGCAGGAGGCCAACATATCATCAATAAATATTACCGAAAACAGTGTTAGAATGAAATTAGAATGAAATATTCTAACATTGTTTTGTTCTACGAGATGTGGCAGAATGAACGGATTTGACACATAAGCAGAGAAAAAACGTTTCCCGAGATATATGTGGTCGTCACTCCTATGAATCATCCTATACAGTTCATTATTGCAGGAAAAATTGTTTGAATACAGACCGGTATCAATAAATTAATAATAATGATAATATTTATTTTAGTTCCTACAATTATTGTGATAAAATAATGGGGAATAATTCAATTAATATTAATGATAACAGATTACATTATTGATATAGATTTGGCTTCACATGATTGGAAGTATTCAATTTAGTTGTATGGTTCGATGTTGAGCAGAAATTCAACTAATTGTTTCTTTAATATATTAACATTTCAATTATGCTGAATGAAAGTTATGAAATTGAGAAGAGGAATTTTCTGCTTATGATTTTTTTCTCTTGGTATTCTGCTTCATCCAACGTTCGCATATTCATTTGCCCTATAACCTATAAGTATTGATTCAATATAAATAAATAGCAAGTCTTATTATTATTGGAAATATGGTAACACGCTTCACCTCTAGCATTTCCTTCTACATCTGATTCATATCCTCAGGGACATTGAATCCTCAGGCCTGATGTGCGTACATCACGTGGAATTTCCAGTTTCGGAGTTACCGTGAGTCATTAAGCGCAAAAATGCGTCGAGTGACCTTCGTACTTAAAATAACATAAACATCGGGATGTTCTATAACCATACGCAAATCTTGGTAATTGAACCTTTGTATTTACGCCTGAAACGAGTACTCGCAGAGTGCAACAGACGCGTTGCAGATGATAGACCCCCTTATTATTTCTTAAGGTTGCGATGTCCACTGAAAATAGCCTCCGTTTCGAAAGAGAAACTTCGTCATTTCGAAATGATCTTAATGAATCTTTTTGCCCTCGCTTCGGACCGACCTTGGCGATTGCGAGTTGAGATACTTCATCAGTTTCAATTGTTTTCGTTCGGTTTTGAGGGAAACGCGAATTGTTTGGAGCGATAAATCAGAAGGCCGAGACCTTGAGCCTTGAAATTCTGTGTGTTCGTTCAACCACGTGCAAGAGTACGGGGGAAAGTTTTGAAGTATGCGGACATTCGAAGTCCTTCGGTTTTCATTTGAATTTTAGTTCCAAAAAATTATTCAATATATTTCTGGATTTTTTGGGTTAGGGAACGTAAGAGAATTAAAAAACCACTTTATGTGAAGGTCAACGTTTTGTAAATTTATTTTTACATCATCAGGGCTTCTCAGAAATAATTTCACCTTGTCTCTGATCAAAAAAGTATTGAGAGGAAGTGTATCTGTGACTGATGAACAAAGTCATCTAAAAAAATATTTCAAGATCCCCTTCATAAATGCCCTGTCTCAAAGGATCAAATTTGTGGTAGATAGCAAACTATAAAATGTGAGAGTCGCTCAGAAAAGTGAAAATACTCTTCAGGCTCTCTTCATTTCTCGTTTAAAATCTAAAACGAAAAAAGACTTCATCTCTAACATTGTGTATCAGATACCATGTGGAGGCTGCTCGAGATGTTATATAGGTCAGACAGGTAGATAGTTGAAACAGAAAATTTATGAACATCGTAACGACAGCAAAAACTTTTTAATTAAAAAAAAATCCAACTGCCTTAGTCGAACATAAAAAAGAGACTGGACATGAGTTCAGCTTTGATGAAACAAAAATTTTAGCATCACAATCTAATTATAAAAAAAGATTACTACAGGAGATGATCTGCATAAAAAATAATCCAAATTCTGTTAACAAACGTTCTGACATAGATGGACTGAGTTCTTCATATTTTAATTTACTAAGAAGAATGAATACATGAAATGTTTCGAACCATGTTATCGTTTCTGTGTTTTTATTTTGGGGATGCATATATCAGCTCGGTTTGTTGAATTTAATCCTTCTGAATGTTTTCCCTTCGTGAAATGTTTGTTGTTTTCTAAACTAGTATATATGTTATCCTGCTATTTAAATTGTTATGTCCTAGACCAAACACCATCACTTTTTATATATACATATTTATGTGCTTATATTTACGGTTTTTGTTCATGAGTACTTTTTATTCATTTAAATAACTTTCACAAATAAGTGTGAATCTGTACATTTTCCATCTTCTGACATAATATGTTTTTTTCTAGAACCCTGTTTAGATACAAAAATAAATTTGCGAAACGTGGGCTTTCACATAAAGTTGTTTCTTAATTCTCCTACGTTTCCAAACTAAAAAAACAGCAATATATATGTTTTAAGTATTTTCAGAATTTTCTCTTGGAAAAAAATGAAACGATCGCATATCCCACCGAGAACTGAATTATACAGGAGGAAAGACATGGATTTCATTAATCTACTCAAAAGTAAAGGCATCATCTTACCATGATTGGAAACCAAAAACGAATTGTTTATCCTTGTTGTTTTTGCGTCGAACGATTAGTTGAGTATCAGAATGTTACAGTGCATATCGGGGATACTGTGTATCTCGATAACCTCTCATGATATTTTCCAGATGAAAACTGTCTTGCATAGAAGTTTGTACGTAGAATTCATTGGCGTACATTACAAAGTTGTCTGGGTTATTGTTTTCGAGTTTAACTCAAACTTAGTTTCTTTAATGGGGAATATCGAAGGCATTTTCAAGTAAGGGCATTCAATATATTTGATGAACCAAATTACTTCGATAGATAGATTTCAACTTATAATTAATTTTTCAGTGTTATCGTTTTTGTGTTATAACTTCAGCTTATGGTTTCTTCAATGGGACACCCTATATTCCATCTCACCAACAAAATGCAAATTTTTTCATGATTCCAAACCAAAGGGTATTATCGGTGTGAGACAACTTTTTCACCGAGACCATCAGATGGAATTTTCGTTGATACAGAGATATTTGGGATTTTGAGTGGTTAGAAATGATATCTTAATCAGGTATTTTTTCATAATTTCACCTCATCATGAAAAATTATCCGCATTCAAAATGATATTTGAATATTACCAGGACCGATGAAGTTAAAGAAATGAAGAAGACTTTTACAAAGAATGTATCTTTTGTGATACCTGATTAGGTAGCAGAACTTTTTTTGAACTTCTATAAAAAAATAGACAGTTGATTTGATAACCACCTCCTTCTTTTTAAGTCAGTTAAAAATAAGAAGAGATTATTTCAACCACACGGAAGTTTATACCAACTCCAGTACGAAGGAAGCAAACTGTCGTTGGATAATATAATCCGAATAATAAAAACATAACGCAGAAAATCATAAGAAAGAAGAACTCCGAAGTACACTGAACACAGTTATCAGAACAACACTTGGTGCTCCATGTTACCTACATCAGCAATAAACAGATAAGAGAAGAAGTGAAATTAAACTTATATATATAGGAAATAGCCAACAGAGAATGAAAAATCATAGCAACGATCGAATAAAGAGGATTCTGAAAATAACTGCCACAGACTGACAAAAGAGCGCATATAGCTCAAAATATGTACTTAATATTTAAAGAAGGACAACTAAGTAAACGGAGAATGTACTTATCTGATAACAGTAGTAACGTGGTGAGAGGCGTATGGAAAAGAAGTCCAAGTCCAAAATATCTTATAGTTTTGTAGTGATTTTTCTCTATTTCAGTATAGTAATGAGTTCATTACAGTACTAAAAATAGTGCTGTAGTGAAGTCATTACAGCATTGTATTCAATAATATTTTTGCGTTGTATGGTTGCCATCCTATCAATTTATAACTCACGTCAATTCAAATTCTGTAATCTGTCATGTCGTAACAGTCACACCAATTACCAGGATACCAAATAAAAGTCACTAGGATGTATAATCTGAATTTTTCGAGAGTATTTTGGAAAACTTGACTGAAATAGAGAAAATATCGTCTGATATTTGTTGAAGAAGGCACTTATGCGTTCGAAAACTCTCTCCTTCCTTGCTCGTTTTCGAATTTACCGTTCGTATTGGAATAGGAGGCAACTTGTTTAAGAATATACTATTATGTCAGATTCATGTATACATGAAAGATTTGTAAGAAATACAACTTGGACACAATCAAATCAGAACAGATAGCGAGAATTGACATTTGAAACTGAAAAGCTCTTATCATGAACATGTTGTACGCTGTGCGTATTATTGAATACAGAATTAATCTTCATAAAAGTGATATCAAGTTCGATCTAAAAAATTTATTCAAATTTTTCATTTAATTTTGTTTATGAAGTAATAATGCGCTGTATTCAACCCCTCAATGTCAGTCCTTTTATTAATGGATTTCTCATCTTGTTTTATCGATTTCATCTCATGCAGCAGACGTATAAATCTCATGATATGCAGTGAAACTGAAAAAAGACAACTAAGTAAACAGGGGAAGTACTTGTCCGAAAACAGGAGAAATGAGATGAGAGGCGTATGGAAAAAAGTCCAGAAGTCCAGAGATCATCGGTCGGGCAGAAGGGATAACGACTTACAATGGAAAAACTCAGTTTCTCGGGCATCCCATTCTAAATATTACACGTAGAAGCGAAAAAACGTTATATTTGGCGCTTGCAGCGATCCTTGTGCACGCGCCAAAAAATTCGAAAACGCGCTTCTATTTCGAAAGCATCGACCTTGCACGCTGCAAAGTGCAATGAAACATCTGTTTCAGAACTGTCGTTAATCATTGGCAAAAATCCGTTGGGACGCGCACGTTCTGCGCGGGTTAATTTTGGACGAATTTATTAGAAGAGTGTAAATAATCTCCAGCGGGAATAGTTGGAGTTCATATTTCACGTCTGGACATGACAAATATCTGCGCGTTCGGAAGGTCTTCCTTTTTTTCCGCTCGGGTAATTTATATAATGATGCATTCTGCTGTTTACAATTTCTCGGAATTTCGCTACATGCTGCCTTGGTTCAATTGAGGATGGTCTTCTTCATGATTCATGGGGTTATTTCCATATTGGACTAATTGGTTCAATTGTTTTCATGTTTTCCACGACAGAGAGAAAAGGTCGCAGTGTACTCGTTATTTGTAAATTTTCTTTGCTACCGTTGAATGGGGTACTTTCAACAAAAAATTAATTTTATTGTATGACCTTATCCTTACAGTGAAACAACCATTAGGTTTAGCGACATCTAGTTTTCACCACTCAATTCGTCACACATGCAAATATGAAAACAAAGTTAGTAAGTTCCTGACATGAAATTTCGAAGCTAAAAAATCCACGTTCGGTATGATCGACAAACTTTTGATTCTGTAACCGTAAATATTTGCACCACATGTTCGCAAAATATTTTTCCTTCAACAATACATCATCTAAGCAGTGTATTTTTAATACACTCTTTTCCGCTCATTTTTTTTAAGCAATGTTTTTAGTCATTTTATTTGGCGTTACTGCGAACGTGTCCAATGAAGCCCAAGATTTTGAATCAACACGGTTTTTTCTTGTAGGAAATGTTCCGCTCTTACAAAAACAAAACCCGGTGTAAGAAAATATAATTATAGTTCAGGTTCAGAATCCTTCGAGAAAGCTCCCGGTGAACTGAATGAAAAATAGTATATTCTAAAACAAGTTGCAGAATGAGCTCCTATTTCAACACGAATGCAAAGTTCGAAAACGAGCGACGAAGGAGCATGAGTGTTGGGATTGCCTTCTGCAACGAGTATTAGACGAGACGATATTTTCTCTATTTCAGTCAAGTTTTGTGAAATACTCTCGAAATTCAAATAAAAATTCAGATTAGTAACTTTTATATTTCATCTTGGCAGTTGGTGTGACTTACGAAATTTGATAGATTACGGAATTGGAATTGATTTGATTCGAAGCTTGATTCGATCGGAGTTCAGTACTGACAACTACAAAACGAAAATATAACTGAAACAATGCTGCAATAAATTTCATTACAGCACTACTTTTAGTACTGTTATGAACTCATTACGATACTGAAATAGAGAAAAGTCTTTTCTGTCCACAAATACCTACTTGACCAGGGAATTATACCCATCTCCGAATTTTTAACAGCTCAGCCAGACCTCCAGGAAGGAAGAAGAAGAAGATTGTGTAGTACAAATAATCTTCGCCCATATCTGAGAAGTTAGGACTAGATAGTTCAGACCATGGAGGAAAAAGAAGGGGAGTTAGCATATCCTATATTTCCCTTGCTATACAAGTGTCACTAAAAAATCCGCCATGTTTCGGAGCAAAATTTGTGGCGGAAATTTGTTGTATTTGAATTCTCACAATTCGAAGTTTGTTGGGACCAAAAGATGAATAGGTAAATAATGATCAAATCAAAATGTCATTAAATATTGCTTTTGATGAATTGGTAAGTTGAATTACATACGGAATGCAAAATTCGATTCTATAATAATTCTATATTCTATTTATTTTTCATTTTACCTACATACAAATGGAGATAATATACAATGAAACACATAGGTATAACAGTTAGAAGTATCTTGTGTACCTCTGTCAATTAAAATTATATGCATCAATAACTAAACCATGTAGTAATTCGAAATGTCCTCAAATTCAGCTTTCCATCATTAATAAACCATAAACCAATTTTCAACAGTAAAGCTTCGAGAATCGGGGAGAAACGGCTGGAGCAAAGTTGTACTTTGTATAATTTGTATTCATTTTTTGAGATAATGAATGCCTGATCCTGTTTTGAATAATAATATTTCTAGTAAATTATGTATTCCTGTTGAATATTTTTGTTCGAAAAAAAAATTATTTTCTAGTACCTATTAGAAACTGTATCAGGAAAGCAGAATTGAAATTGCGTAGTTTCATCAAAGTTGTTCAAAGTACCCCCAATCGTGGGGTAACTTTGAACACCCATAAATTAAAAACTTGTTATTCATTATTTCAAAATATAGTTATTTCGTCAGTGCAAAGCTCTAACTCACGTCCGGGCTATATATTTTTCACGAATTTTTCATTCGCTGCCTTACCTGAGATTTATAGTTTTGAATCAAAAAACCTTTCAAAGTATCCCCGTTTTATCGGTATCTTCATTTCTTCAGATTTATGGTATGGAAACTTTAACAAGAGGATGCATAACTCTTCTACTTTTTGCATAACTGAGGTACCATTAATTTTTCCAAACTGTGTTGGCTTACCATTCAGTGGAAACTGGGAACATAAAACCTATTACATTTCACTTACCAAAGAAAGAACGAAAAAATACACTCAGAAATGAATATTTGTGTTTTGTATTCTCATTTGTCATCTGTTGAAATCATATTGAATTTGTCCACCAATAAATACTATCTTCACTCTCTTGATTACACTAGCATGAGCAATTTTTTTCTGAAATCATCATCATCTATAAGTACGTAACGAAAATTTTATGCTTAAAAGAGTCATAAGTACCACTGCTTGGGAGCTGAATAGATTCAGAACAATCTACCAAGTAGGTCATCATCCTTTTTCTGTATCACATAAAGGCTCATAACATTTTTTGGACTTAACTGAGTTGAATCAACGTCAATCAAAATCTGAATCCTTCATTGAATCGTGATTTCATTACTCCGATGAAAAAATTGAAATTTCTCGTGGTATGAATTAACTCAATATATGCCTTAATGTGCCCTGATATACCACACGGCTATAATTTGGGGCCAATTCTATTTCTCCCTCTTGTTGATTATGTGACGGCTCCATTGATACTCGTATACTTTTATATGCCGACAATTTGAAAATAAGTGATGATGACTGGTAAGTCAAGGATGCGACTCAATGCTGTTGCAAAGTTGTGTGAAGCGAACAAATACAGGGAGTCAATTTGAAGACTTGCCAGGCCAATTATGTCACGGCAGGGATGTTTTGAGAGAAAACAAATAGATTTTTATTCGGAGGGGGACATAGTTTGAACACAATTATTAGCCAAAAACTCCTCAACCTTAGGTTTAGGAGTTGTCACCCCCAAATTTTTAATATTGAATAGAGCTATAACTCAATTGAAAGACAAATTGTTTTTCCACCTAAAGATTTTAGTTTGCAATTTTCAAGTCTTTCAAGAAGTTACAGGGTGTTCGTACTAAGTGTATTAATGGCCGTGATCCATTACGAATAATTTCACCTAACGCTTCGCCTACAACTGCGTTAGGCATCTTCAAAGGATTCCTGAGATTCAGCGTTCCAGGTACAATCTTAGACATAAAATCCTCTGAAGATGCCTACCGCAGTTGTAAGCGAAACGTTAGGTGAAATTATTACTAATGGAGCACGACTAATACCAAGGCCCGGAAGTCTTTTTTAATATCAGGATATCCGGCGGTGGAAGCCTTAAACTATTTAATAATACAGACTGTTCTCAAATGTATGCCTGACATTGGCAAAAGTTTCACTGCATTCTTGTCTAATACTATTCTCAAGTTCTTCGTTGGTAGCGGGTGCAGTTTTATTAACTACGGATTTGAGATACCAACAGAGAAAAAAATCTGGAAGGGTCAAAACTGGGAACCGCGAAATCCACTAGATAGCTCAGCTTTTTCCGATCCAACGGTATGATGCTGATCCAACCAGAGTCTCACAGCGACAAAGTAAGGTAAGGTGAGGTGGAGCTCCGTCCTGTTGAAAATAAAGTAAATCTTTACGTGATTTATCTATTTCCCAGCTGATCTTATTTTCCAACAAATACCAAAACGTTTCCCGATTTAGATTACCATCGATGAAGAGTGGACCTGTAGAAGTATCCCCATACGTTGCAGCCCATACATTTGCTTTTTCTGAAATCTGAGTGTATTCTTTTCGATAGAGGTGTGGATTATCATCATCCCAATAGCAGTTCTGCGCATTGACACAACTTTTGATGAAACAAATGTTTTTATGGTGTCTGATTCAGCAGCAATCAAATTTGTCATGAATTTACAAAATTCTGTTTGTCAGGGTCAAGTTCTTGCTCTATTTGCAAATCATACAGAAAAATCTCATGTTTTCTAATGAAATGTTTGCGTTTGTAAAATGTATATCTATACGTAGAAATTTCTGCACTCATGCAGTGCCAATAATATCTGAAAAATAATCTGAAGTATCATTTTTCTTCGTAATAAAATTTGCTATTTCCACTCGAATTTCTAAGTAATAGCAAACTTATCTTGGGTAAAATTCAAATAACCTGTTGAATTTTGGGAATTAGGTACCGTTGGTTGGCAACGAAAATTCATATCCTTAGGACAGTGTCGATTCACATTCTACACTTGATACCTCAAAATGAAGCGTTCGGCTCCCAACAAAGTATCATAGATTTATAGTAGTTGATAAATTCATAACTGGGATGTTTCAACAGTCCAATTTCAAAATTTTGGTCTATTCAGTCTGAACGGGATATTTGGATGGCTGTAATAGAAAAACCGTCTTATATTCTCTAATTCCGTTTTCATATTCTTATCAGGTATGAAAGAAAGTAAAATGTTGCATAATTTCAACAATTCTTGAAGAAATTTTTTTTTTCGCTATAGGTAGACATTTACAAAAAAAAAGTTGTGTTCGACTTTTGAATTTATTCTTCAAATAAATTCTTAGGAAATCGTGTCTATTCTGGAAATGCAATCTTATTTGGCAACTTGAAAAAAACACATTGGAGGTTTTCCGCCATTTTGAATTTTTTTTCGGAAATCTTCAACTTTTCTGAATTGAAAAATATTCAGAGGTGACCTGAAACCTATACATAACTCACCACACTACGGTGTGATAAGTAATGTGTAATTTTCAATAAAATACGCTTTATGGAATACTGAATTTCAACACCCTGTATCTCTACCTCGCTTATGCTTCGAAAACATGGTATAATTGGTAAATATCAAAATGCAAAACTGATTCTCTGGGTATTGTCTTTATACTGCTATATATGCTTGTCCAGTTCATGATGAAAGACCCTGTATATGATTTTTCCAATAAATTAACTTTTCCGAATGTTTTGAAAATCAACAAATATTTTCTATTCGGTTCAACAACTTAGTTATGAAATTGTTGAGTTATTTCAGCTTCATATTTTTTGTTCATAAATACTCAAAAACAAAAATAGCGCAGGGCCTGAGCTTGGCTGAATTTTCAATAGCCATCAAGAATGCAGATTGCTGCAGAGTGTTGATTGAAAAAGAACTCATAGTGATATTCGATGAAGTTTTCATTATTAAATGAATGATATCTCCAGATTGGAGTTCTGCGAGAGCCTGGATGATTTCATGTTGAATCATTCCACGTTGTTTTCATCATCAATCCTGAATTGCCATGCTTGATCTAGAGTGAAATAATGTATGTGTGTATTATTTCCATTATTGTTGTATTGACAATTATTCGAACTTAGCTTCAATTGCAAATTTAGTCGTCATCTTAGCTGTACGCCCTTTTGCCATTGAAGCTAAGTTCGAATGATTGTCATTACAATAATGATGAAATAATATCATTGTACAAAGAATTCTTCAGTAATGATAATATTCTGCTGCTGTACAGGTACTTTTTGTTTCAACATTTATTATATTATTTTAGCTCACCAATTCATAAGAATATATACAGGTTATGAGCGTAATATAAGAATTAAAAATATTCACAACAATTTCAAATTGATTATATTCAATAACTTTATAGGTTATATTTATACATACAATCTATGATGAACACAAAAGTTTTCAGTCACTTCTTATAAATAGAAATATCGCTGGAATTCCAATTGTTTTGATGACAATAACTTTGAAACGCATCCGCCATTTTGTACACTTGTGTATAAAAATAAGCAGTCTTCAAATATTGTGTTCAATACTTATATGTCCGCAAGATTTTGTTTGATTTGAATTCACGACTATTTTCTAACTATTCTTCAGAAGCAAAAGAATTCCTTAAGTATCAACGGAGTTTGCCCAGAAAGATGATGTTTCAAACATAATGAATATCCAAGTACTATAGTCTACCACACTTCACAAGTCCTTCGCCTTCTTCATGCATCATTTCGTCTACAGAACCTCCGCCATTTTCCCAGCAGACAGCGATGAAAATGTAACTCTTACGCGATGTACCTACCGTTTACCTACCCACGCGCTCGCCTTTGCAGCCAAATATCCTCTACATCCAGTACGCATTTCGGAAAAATGAATCTTAAAGCTGGTAACAAATGATGAGTTTTATAAACAAATAGACGGTGTCGCTTTGGGAAGCCTCCCCATGTCCTGCAATTGCGAATTTCTTCATGGATAAATTCGAACAAAGTGCTATCGAATCGGCATCAAATAAACCATCCACGTGACTACCTTATGTGGACGATACTTTTGTCCTTTAGAGTCACGGAGATAAAGAATTACAAGCCTTCTAAACCCATCTAAAGCCATCTTAACAGAAGGCACCCAAAAATTCAATTCACTATTTAAATAGAAAAGGATGGTGCACTACATTTCTAGAAATCCTTAGTTCCTAAAAGCCTAAAAGGAAACTAGGACACAAGGATTATAGAAAACCAACCCACACTGACAGATATCTACACAAGGAGTCCAATCATGATATTAGATAAAAGTTCAACTTACCTCTCTGACTTTCTTTTCGCTGAGGCCAATTTCTTCGACCCGAGGCAGTTCTACTGCTAGAGAATATTTCTGCACTACTTACAGAAAGGCGAAACTTTCATTTCCCACGGTCATAACACTACTAACACTAGACAGACTATACACTATACACAGTTATTCTGTACCATTCGTCCACAAAACTGCGGACAGATATTCGCCATGTTTTTGGCTCTAAGAACTTTCAATACGCTCTATTCAGAGTTTAATTTCCTCAAGTTTTTCGAAAAAAGTGTGAAAAAATGGATATCTCAACTTCCTCGGCCCCATGTGGCGGAACTATTCGATCTTAAAAATGTTCATTAGGATCACATGATATTCGTGTGAAGGAAGAAGAGAAAAGAAAAGGAATAAAAAAATTTCTAATGCTTTCATCGATGTGTTGCATTCGTTGATTTTTATTTTAGTTGCGGTACTATGCACGTCTGTTTGTTTTCATTTGTTGTTATTTCCATACACAAGGAATTTCCTTTCCACGGGATAATTTAAGGCCAGTTATATTAGACTGTTGATTTCATAATCGTTATGTTGTTGTGCTCGTTGTATATGATTTTCAGTTTGTTTGAATCATGGTATTATATGCTGAATATCATATTTATGTTTTTTTGTTACTAGGTTTTCGAGTTATTTTTTCATATTTAATTGAAAATTGTACATTATAAATTAGTAGATTTAAGTTGGGAAATAAATAAATACTATTATTATTATTGTCACCCAAAAAAGGAACGAGGTGTTATCAAAACGCTCGTAGATAGAACCAGACGTTTATGCCAGCCGGAACTTGAACATTTACAGCATGCATTCATCGCCAATGGATATAATGCCAAAGAAATTCAGAGAGCAATAAGACCAAAAATGTCCACACTGACGATAACTCATCACAAATCACCCCTAATGGAGGAGCCATATTATCATACATCCCCGACATCACAGATAAAATTGGTGAAATACTGAAAAGGCACAACATCGAGACCCTTTATAAGCCGACACAAAAACTTGGGCAAATGATCAGAACTACCAAAGACACATTCTACCCACTTTCACAAGCCTGTATTTACAGGATACCTTGTGACTGCGCAAATCTATATTGGTACAAAAGAACGAAGTATCAATATGAGAATTAAGTAACATGAACGATGTTGTCCACTGAATCAAACAGAAAAATCTGCCTTGTCTAACATGCTCTAACAGATGGACACAATATACATTTCTGAAAGGCGGAGAATATTTCCAATATCAAAAATTACTATCCCAGACAGAACATGGAAGCCATTGAAATTTATAAACACAAAAACCGCGTAAACAGAAAAGAGAAGACCTTTTCTCACATAGCGCCTGGTCATGGACCTTAAAAAACAAAGTTCATACCGATATGAAGCGGAAGCGATCGGCCAATCAACCTTGCGCACGTAAACTCACCACTTCTTCCCGCCATTAACCAGGATGTGGATAATAACATTTCCGGTTCGAACACGTCAGTGTCAGCAATTCAGCGTCAGAGGTACAATCTTAGACCAAGAATCCTCAGAAGATGCCTCCGCAGTTGTAGACGAAACGTTAGGTGAAATTATTCCTAATGGACCACAGCCGGAAAACTCTTTCAATATCAAATGATACTCCTTTTCTTGTCAGATTTGTGATACTCATGCGAGTTAATTTCGAAACCACTTTTTTTATTTCTTTCCGACGACGCAAGACGCAAGCAATTTACATGGGATCCTGGAACATATCTTCAAATAGGAAGCCATTTCCCATCACATTTGCAATATATTTTGATGCACTCATTGTGTTGACTCATGCGAGGTTTTTTGTGATAAAGATTATACAATTTTTAATGCAGGTGAAATATTGTTATTTGGATTTCAATAAGTAATATATGCGACCTTATTCAAAATTTTCATTTTCTGGGAGCAGGTTTAACAATAGTGAATTGATACATATTAGATTAAATCATTGATTGCAGGATCATAAGACAAATCTATTCGAACAAGAAAATATAATAATAAATATCGTCATTCTCTTTATGTGTTTCATACACATAGATAGTACGAGAGCTAGTGAACCTTTTGAGTAACGGTTTGTCTGTAAGGCTAGAAATTTTTATAGCGATAGTTCCTAGCATGCTGAAGACGGAAATCATCGCCTGGCACCCCTCACCCCTGCACGTCATCAAGATCTATATCTTTGAAAGTGTTAAAAAAATTAAAAAAATAAACTTGTTCCTGTAAGCTTGAAACTTTCATACGATTTTGTTCGTTCATTGTGAAGATGAAAAAAAAATTGACAGGCGATTTCGACGAGCACAAGTACCTGCCAGGCGACTCGAAAAGGGTGTAAAATACGAACAAAAATGAACTTTTTTCTGTAAGGCTGCAATTTATATATGTGTTCGTCTGAGGGAATGAAAAAATAAGTTTTATTATTAATCTTCATCATCATCTGATATGTTATCATTAATTTCTTCATCATATAGTATAATCGTTTCAAGCGTAGTACACTGTGTGTTAAATTGGTTGAGACTGCAGAGTCATGCGGTTTTCGAGACCCTGTGTCACTTTTTTGTAAAACTTTTAAATCCACAAACAGAAATATTCCATCTTCTTTTGTTTCAGGAATACAGTGCGAAAATGAAAATGTTCACTTTTTGGAGATGTTATTATTTCTCGGGCCCTGCATAAGAAAGAAAAAAATTCAAACTTCTTATAATGATATTTTTACGAAGAAGTCAGTGGCGTAGCTGAACATTTTTTCAAAGCATTGTTTTTGAGATTGAATTGGAACGGAATGAAATTTTTTATATGGAACATCATGTTTATTTTAACGTCAAACTGTATCCCGACCTATGCTTCAATGAATTTTAGTTGAAAAAAAATATCCCACGCATTCAATCAATATTCACAAGCATTTAATCATTACTTTTTCGAAAAGCCATGTGATCTAAACTCATTTATTTTATCCAATTTTGAACATAATTTCAAAATATCAACTGAAAAATGGTTTTTTGATGCATGTGTGGAAGAATTCATGTCTTACTTTAAAAAAAAAACAAACAGAAATACAGTAGGCGCTTGATGCTGGATTATCGGAAATGCCGGATTATCGAATTTGTACAGGAAAAAAAAGCTAACTTCATATGATTTTCACCACTATCCAACTTTCGCAAAATTAGACCGCTATTTTGTCAAGGGACGCTATGAAACAAGAGAAAGCAAATACGTGACATCACTGTCGAGGTTAGGTTAGCAGGAAAAACTACTCTCGGTGATCCGGCGTTCAGCTGTATAAAATGCCGGATTATAGACCTGGGTCCCAAAGTGCTGGACTACCGAGCGTACCGGATTGGCAAGCGCCGGATAATCGAGGGCCTACTGTATACATTTTTCGGATGGTTGACGCTCAAATTTATTGAAGGTAAGGTTGTGATACATCGATGTATTCAGAAAAAAATGAGTAGATTTGACTTTAAAACATACGAGGTATTCCATTTGAAACATTTCAAGTTTGTGCTATATCTTGAAAACATTAATTAGATGAAAATTTTAAGCTGCGCCACTCACTTCTACGTAAAAATATTATTATAAACATTTTCATACTTTTTCTTTCTCATACAGGGCCCGAGAAATAATAACATCTTAAAAAATGAACATTTTCATTTTCGCACTGTATTCCAGAAACAAAAGAAGATGGAATATTTCTGTTTGTGGATTTAAAAGTTTTACAAAAAAGTGACACAGGGTCTCGAAAACCGCATGACTCTATTTTTAATAATAGCTGAGATATAATGCAGTCTCAACCAATTTAAGACACAGTGTACTACGCTTGAAACGACTGTACTATATGATGAAGAAATTAATGATAACATATCAGATGATGATGGAGATTAATAATAAAACTTATTTTTTCATTCCCTCAGACGAACACATATATAAATTTCAGCCTTACAGAAAAAAGTTCATTTTTGTTCGCCTTTTCGAGTCGCCTGGCAGGTACTTGTGCTCGTCGAAATCGCCTGTCAATTTTTTTTTGAACTTCACAATGAACGAACAAAATCGTATGAAAGTTTCAAGCTTACAGGAACAAGTTTATTTTTTTAATTTTTTTAACACTTTCAAAGATATAGATCTTGATGACGTGCAGGGGTGAGGGGTGCCAGGCGATGATTTCCGTCTTCAGCATGCTAGGAACTATCGCTATAAAAATTTCTAGCCTTACAGACAAACCGTTACTCAAAAGGTTCACTAGCTCTTGGACTAAGAGTACATAAAAAGGAAAAAAAATTAAATATTAAGTGTAGTAATTAATTTGAATTTTGAGCTGTCGTTTCTTTTTTTTCTGGCATTTCGCAACCATTTTTTCACGTAGATTTCATCCCCAAATCTGAAAGGAATGAAGGTATGAGCTTATTTTTTGAATTAGCAAGATAGTATTGTTTGAGAAATAATATTTGATTACAGAAGTACTTGAACTCCAATCGATGAGTTATAAACTACAGTAATTTCTAACTTAAGTAAGTTGAACAATTTTGTTTTATCATTCATATATTTTAATTTATAAGAAACTCAGTTCTCGCCGTATAGCCGAAACTATTTCAGACCCAATTTTTCGAAAAGTGATGGACTGGCCTATTTTATCGATTTTTGAAAAATCTGAACCAAATGAAATGAAAAAAAAAAAATTGAAATGCACAAATCAAAAATAAATCAGACACAAACACTCCCTTTTTTCTCACCACTCAATTCTATAGTCTATTGTTTTTGAAATAGAGGGCAGTATCATTAGAGCTCAGTTGGTAGTCTCGTCCAAATAATATTTTATGTCTGCTTGAATGATACTTGACCAACTCGTATTGGATAACTTGTACCCGTTTTAGTTCGCCCTTCTGCCGGTGCACATATTTTTTTTGGCTATAATATCGCGAGGTGCGCAGGAGAGTTGCTTTGAAGCAAACGCAAAACGCAACCGAATTATTTACATCCGTAATATCATTGAGTATGAATATAATTATATCAGTACTCAATGCTAATATGGAGGGTAGAAGTAAGGAGAATAATCTCTTTCATTGAACTGGTCCAAATTGGTGTCGCTAGTGTACAAAAAAGGTGAACATCATAGGAAAACGTCATAAAGTACTGTTCATAACGGTTCATACGTTCAAAGTTACTGATAGAAATAAATTAGGAAGTATACAGCAATGAAAAAATAAAATTTAATAAAGCAATGAACGATCTTCAGAAGAATATAAATGCACTTGCAATCGTATTATTTTAGAGGTGCATTATGTTCTCGATATAATTTCAATAATCCTTGTCGCATTAATGAATTCTTTTAGAATAATTGTGTAGATGTGGTTGTATTACGAACATTTGAAGCATGGCCTCCAGAAATAGTACGAATAAACTTCAAATTTGAGGTACTTAATTGGTGTGCAGGTTGAAGCTAGAACAAAATACATATACAAATTCTTCATAAAATATGGGGAATACCATTCCCTAATAAAATATTCAATGATAAAATGAATTATTCCTGAGCATAGTGAACGAATATTTTGTCGACATCAGTTTATTGAAAAAACGAGTTGGTACCTACGGGTTGCTGTGCACGTGCACTGTGCTGAATGCAGATACGTAGAGACGTCATTTTCAATTCATACTTTTTCGGTTACCAGCGCCACCATTTATCCTGTTCCGCTTGACATGTTCTTAACAGTTGTTCCATAAGAGATTATTCTCCTTACCTCTACCCTCCATAATCCGTAACCTAGGTGAGTGAACAGGGACGGGCCGAAGCCAAATTTTTGGGGGGGGAAATCCATCGAAAACAGGACACCGTTATACATATTATGTATAATATTTGTTTCGGTAAAAAAAATTCAAAATGATGAATTTCAACAGAGTGGGGAGTAATTAACTTTTTTTCCATCTACAGAACATTTAATTAAGTAGATTTTATGGAGTTTGTTTTTTCATGAAGAGTATCTTGATGTTGCTTGAAACTTTGAGAAACACTACTTGTTTGTTTCTTCAGTTTTGTAGCCCTTCTTTAATTGTTTATTTCATGAAATCTAAAAGCGAGTGCAAGGCTCATTTTCATCAGAGAAAATTTTTTTTTTTAAATCTATTCTTTTTATTACGAGAAAGGAGTAAATATGGGGAATCAAAGTTATGAGAAATTAACGTTAATTTTCCAATTACCCAATATTCAATAATGTGAGTTTCTTTATTTTATGGAATCTTTTTTTTTATGAGGAATACCTTGAAGTATGTTTGAATCTTTGAGACACATTTTTTGTTTCATTCTTTAATTTAGTTCAGTTTCATTCTTTGGTGTATCTCAAAATTTCAAGCATCATAATAAAACAAGATATTTTTCACGAAAAAAGCAGATTCCATAAAATAAAGAAATATACATGATTGAATGTTGGGTAGATGAAAAATCAATGATAGTTACTGAATACTTTGGTGAGATTCATAATATTGAAACTGCTCATACCTCATACGTAACATGGGTCCATTTTACAGAATAAAAGAAACAAAATTTTCAGAAAATATATTTCGTTTGATAAAAAATGAGCCTTACTTCTGCTTACACATTCCATGAAATAAAGAAAAGCAACATAACTAGGGAATAAAACAGAAAATGTATGTCAAAGTGTGTCTCATGAATCAAGAAAATTCCTTAAAAAAAACAGATTCCCAATTTAGCAGGGAAACGATTTTGACCTAAATCAGTTATATTGAAGAAACAATTTTGAACAAAATTTGCTAATTTGAGTTGGCGATTTCGATCTCTTTGCAGCGTTTATTTCAATTAGTGTTTGGAATTGAGGATCTATTTAGTGTTTCGAACGATTTTTGTTGTGACTTAGGGTATTTTGTGGTCACTACCCATAATTTTCTCTCACACTTGTTGTCCTTCAGGCATTTTCTGTTCATAAAATTTTTTTTTTTTTAATTTTTATAAGGCACCACATAACTCAAACTTTACTTTGAATCTTTTTTGATTCATTATTCAAATTTATTTATACATATTGTTTATTCGCAAAACTCTAACACAATGTACGAAGAGCGTACATAAAGATGATTCCATTTATGATACCAGATGGTTTTTTTATGACACAGTCCATGCGACGTAACTGAAAAATTTACAACTAGGTACCTACTTCTTGGGGCCGCATCTCTCCCAATACTTGATAGTAAAAATATTGGGTTGAATACCATTTATTGCCGGCTATAAATATATTGTCAAGTACTGATTGCAAACTTGATTTTTCTAATTCAGATTCCTTCGTATTTCATATCTCTCTCGGAATTATGTATTTCAACTGCCTTGAAATTTTACCGCAACTGCTTTGAACATTTTCCAACTGCTTTGGAATTTTTTCCCACTGGTTTGAAATTTTGCCAACTGCTTTGAAATGTTTTCCAACTGCTTCGAAATTTTTCCAACCGCTTTGAAAATTTCCCAACTGCTTTGAAATTTTTCCAACTCCTTTGAAAATCTTCCGACTGCTTTGAAAATTTGCCAACTTCATTCAACATTGGGGGGGGGATCATCCCCCCCCATCCCCCCCCCTTGGGCCCGTCCCTGTGAGTGAAGGCGTTTCTCTTCAGCGATCGTGAAAGTTTAATATTGTTTTCAATAACACGCTTGAAAATTGAAGCTTTATTGCATCTATTGGTGTTTCTTTACTGGTAAGTGATTTTTTTTATATTTTGTTATATATATATGTATCTTGTAACGTGGCCGTAACCTTCTTACTGTTCAGAAACTCCGTTGAAGAAAATGGTCAATGTTCCGTTCAGATCCTACCCACTGATTTTGAATTTATTTTGTTAAATAATTCCCTATGATGTTATGATTAGTAATACATGATAATGATAAGGACTTGGCCGAGGCCCTGTGTTTAGTTTTCCACTCAATCAATATCCGAATTTATCAAATTTTGGTATTGTTCAAGGAATTTCTAAATATTTCCACACATTTCCAATCATTTCCACATATTTCCAAATATTTTCAAACATTTCCACACATTTTTTGACATGACCACAAGGTATTTAGGTGTTCTAGGATGAAATATTCGAATGATTAGATCATGACAGTAGATTGTATAGCTCCGTATCATAATTTGATGAGGGATAAGCATATTAATAACGATAAGACATTTCATTATTATGCAAAAATCTGAAAAAAGTTAGAAATCTAAGATGAATAATGTAAAATATATTTTCAAAATGAAGAAAAATTGCTTTTCTTCGTTTATTTTGATCAGTCTTCCTAATAATGAAATGGAGCCATAAAAAAAACATAATATTTTTTTAAGGAAAAAGTTATGTAATAATTGAATTAAAACAATAAATAAAACAAAAAATGGAAATTTGTCGTATAGGATGATTAAGCGTCAAGGTGATGACTCATGATAGCAGATACGATAGCTCCGTATTACAATATAACTTGATGGCATGAAAATCGAGGTATAATCATATAAATAACGATGAATGTTGATGAGACCTATGAATGTGAATTCGGGTGATTTTGACAGGTTTTTAGGTCAATTTTAAATTCACAAAACCAACGTTTTGAAAGAAAGGCCGACTAGTTTCGATTTTATTCTAAAATCTTCATCAGGGCTCTGAAATGGAACATAACTACACAATCATAGACATTCGAAACTTACAATTAAAAACTTATAACTTATTTTTCTATAAAAACATATAAACACACATTTCCGAGCATTTTTCTTCACTCGTATAATGTGTGTTTATATGTTTTTATAAAAAAATAAGTTATAAGTTTTTAATTGTGAGTTTCGAATGTCTATGATTGTGTAGTTATGTTCCATTTCAGAGCCCTGATGAAGATTTTAGAATGAAATCGAAACTAGTCGGCCTCTCTTCCAAAACGTTGGTTTTGTGAATTTAAAATTGACCTAAAAACCTGTCAAAATCCGAATTCATATAAATAACGATGAAATTTAGACAATTTTTTAACATTAAGTAATATCAACTAGGATGAAAAACAAAAAATATAAGCAAAATATCTAAAATACATATATGTGAAACAAAAATAGAAAAGATTCGAAAAAAATATCAAAATCTATATATCGATATCACAAAATGAAAATAAAACTCATTCAATTTAAGAAAAACTCTGCACATTGAAATACTGACAATACAGGACAGAAACATGGGGCAACATAACAAAAATGAACAGAAACGGTTTCAATTATTCATAAATACCTAGTTTAACATTAATCTGAACCGAGATCTGGACTATTTATAATATTTGTTTATGAGCCAGTGGCTCAAACCAGGGGGGGGACTGCATTCCTCCCCTAGATATTCATTATTGTATTAAAAAAATTGAGACTTTCTATCGTACGTCAAAGAAGTTTTTTGATGGACCCCCTCTGAAATATTATCCTGGGTGCGCCCCTGTTTTGTCGACTTCTTAAAAATAATTAAGCTCAGAGTGCAAACTTAATCAGTGATTGCTTTTATAGTACCACTGAGTGTCGCGACTGGTATAATGAGTAACAAGCTAATAACTCTTCGTTAACTACGCTAGGCCGCAAACTTTTCAGCCGCTCCTCGTATGGGTAGTCAAATTCTGCACGTTATACACTTCAGATGATCATTTATAAGATCCGTTGAACGAAAACTTCACCACCATCCTCCACTCGAATATTCTAACCTCACTTATATTACGCCTTATTGTCCTATTGCGCATGCGCCTCGGCATTTCTACACATTTCCATACATTTCCAGGACATTTTCTAATATTTCTTAACATTTCCAATCATTTCCATACATTTCCTAAGCATTTCCACACATTTCCAAACAAGTGTACAACAATTTCTACTCGTGATCACCCCCTCGTTTATCACACTCATTTCAATCTATGAAGCATCTAAATTTAAAAAAATCGATTGGGAACTGACGTGTACTGATCTTTTTTGCATTGACTGATTTCTGTAAAGAAAATAATTTCCAATTTATTTCTTTTATTGAAAGTAGCCAGGCTAAAACTATTTAGAGTGCATGTGAAAAATGAACGAATTTGCTTTGCAGCTGTATCATTGTTTGATTAATGATAATCTTTTGTTTTCTTCCCCCTTGCAGTTGATTTAATTGATATAAAAACATGCTCAATAAAAAATCAAGACGTAAGTGTGCCAAATGTGGACACAGTAGTATTAACTCCAATCGTTCATTTCATCGGTTCCCAAATCCAAGTGGACCTAATATAGAAAGATATTTATTTAAGCTTTTTATTGGGAACATTCTTTTCAAGCCTTTCTACACCCTTTCTACAATGACAAGCATTTAAAAACCTAAGTTTCATCTCCTTCTCAGTTACATCAAACACTGTTACTCAGTGTCTATGAAACATTTCATCAGGATGTGTGATGCCTAAAATTTTCATACACATCTTTGTTTTTTTTTTCAGGGCCCGAAATTGGACAGTTTGGGCTGTTGATTCAGTCCTTCTGGATGTCAGACCCTACAGCTCACCATCAGTAGAAGCCATCGCTCAGACACCAACCACTAGTGAGAGTGTACAACCCCTCAACCAATATATACTTCTCATATTAAGCAAAGACTGGCTCCTAGATCTATTTTAGGTCAAATCAACGCAACCAGAGTTTGTCACCTTACTCCACGAAACAGTTCCTTTATAAAGGTTGGAGGAAACATGCAAAGAAAGTTAAGAGGTTGCGGAAAAAACATTCAAACTCCCTCTCCCTCAAAACTGTGCTTGATGATTTGAGCAGCAACTCAAAAGTAAATAAAATGGTGACACGTATGACACCATCGACCACAACTTTTTCAAGGCAGAGTTGGGGGTTACTGTCAAGAAACCAAAAAAAAAAAAAGATGGCTGTCGGATGAAAAAATATTATTCCTCACCATTTAAAAAGAAAGCCAACTACAGGAAGATGAGTGAAGAGATGGGACGAAAAATGTCTAGGGGAGCGTCAGATGTGCTATCTATTGCATATGTTGCTGTTTTTGTTGTTCATCGAAAGAGAAACTGTTATGTTTGCATTTGTAAACTTCTTCCGCAGATGAGATTTTCAATGAGTTCCTCAACTACAAGGAGTACAATGAGAACGGAGATACTCTGACAAGGCCTTCTCTTGAGGTTGCTACTTTAGTTGATAAGTAGGTATGTATGAAAATGCCCATCTACCTTATGTTGAGGCAAACATTTTCACTTGTCTGCAGAAAGATGTTGATTTCAATTGGCTCAGTTCATGTAGAGTACATTTTGCATTGTTACCTAAACATGTGCAATCTGTTTGAGATGGAGAATAAACTTAAGGAATAGAGAGTTTGCGGAGGACAAAAGATCTAGGAGCCAGGCGAATAGAAGAAAATATAATAACATCATTCATTTATAAATTAATGAGGCTATGGTACAAGTGGTGTGAATCATGGACGAATCGCAAGCGCGGGTGGCAAGTGAACATTTAAAACTATTAATGAAAGTTGGACAATGGAGCTAAAGGCGAAGAACCCTCTCAAGAAAAATGTAACGCGCCTAAAGCAATACTTCGAGAGTTGTGTGGAAATTTTCTAAAATAAATAGCGATTCAAATTTAAAAAGTAGTGGTGAGCTCATTTATAAAAGTCCATCAGCAAACAAACTGTTGAAATTTTTTGACCTCATGAATCTATTGTTGATAAAACATTGTGTGTTAATAAAAAAAAAGTAATTACCATTTTTGTTCATTTTCCTTAAATTTATTGATTAATGAGTAATATAATCTTTTCGCTTGAACTACAATTGAAAATATTCAATTAGTTCTGCTATATTTAGTACGACGACGCAGAGATTCACAAAAAAAACGATTAGATTTTGAATAGCCCGCCAACTACGGCCGCTTACACAGAGAATTAGTTCCGAATTCTACCGGTGCTATTATCATATATATATATAATACTAAATACATACTATATACAGGGTGATTCATAACTATTGGGACATAGGCTAAGGGCAGATTTTTTGGACCAAAATATGGCGATAGGACCAAATATACCTCAATAAAATATTGCTGTGGAAAAAGAGGGCGTTAAAGAATTTTTTTTTCATTCTTTGTTAATAACTTCACTGTAAATTTTTTCATTCGTTTTTAAGAAAAACAGAATTGAACACTTCAGAGCATCGGAAGGGGACTTGAAGCAACGATTTATTTATTTTATTTATTTATTTCGAAGATGAAGCAAAATTAAAAACAATGTAACATGAAAAAATAAACTTAAATTAAATGTTCTACGTGGCTTCCTCCGATTTCTATGCCTTTTCTAATTCTTTTAATAAAGGACTTTCGAACTTCGAAGAAAATATTATTCTGTTCCTTCATACAGTTAGCCGTGAAAATAATTAGCAGTGAAATTATTAGCAAAAAAAAATTCAACTTTAACGCCCTCTATCTTTTTCACAAGCAATATTTTACTGAGGTAAATTTGGTCGTATCACCATATTTTGGTCTAAACAATCTGCCCTTAGCCTATGTCCCAATAGTGATGAATCACCCTGTATATTATATATATGGCTATTATATGGGTGCTGCTAGCTGCAAACAGTGTCAACGAGTTTTAGTAGGGAGTCGGTATTCTTCTCGTATTTATTTGTAAGCTCGACAGTAAAACACTGCACGCTTTCTACCGAGCTTTCTACCCTTATCTCGAAAACATTTCGTACAAAACTTCTGTAACAAAAATGGCAGAGAATTTATGGCTGTACAGGGTACTTCTGGACCAGATAGGTAAAAGCTTCGAAAGGCGACCTGGGCTCGATTATCGTGAAAACACCATCAGTGAAAACCGTTTCACGATATCTTAATTTTTTTTTAATTTTGAAAAATTATCAGTTTCGAAAATGTGACATAACTTTTTTATTCACGAAAATATCTGAAAATGATTCAAACTTTCTAGAAGCGCATTTTCACCGGAAATAAGAAACTATATTCAATTTCTTTCTCTCGTGGAAAAAAACAAACAAGATGAACGCACTTTTTTTCATTTTATTTCATAAAAAAATTCAGAGATAGAAAAAATTCAAAATAATGTCTCACTCCCAGTGAAAAAGTGCTGGTTGAATGTTTTCATTTTTTTCAGATATTTTGCAAATGAAAAAGTTATGACACATCTTCTTAATCGAAAATATTTCAAAATTTTGTTATATCTTCAAAACAAATGAAGATATCGTGGAACGGTTTTCACTACTGGTGTTTTCACGGAAATCGAGCCCAGGACTCCTTTCAACGTTTTTACCTATCTAGTCTAGAAGTACCAGAAACAGCCAAAATCAAGAAATTTGGGATACCGTGTACAATATTTATAATATATAAAAATCTGATGGGAACCGAGGTATTTGTGAAAAACATGCAAATAGTCGTTTTTTATACCTTTGACCCTTAGAATTTTATTACAGTCGGTAGGGTTTGAGAGAAGTTTGGAGATGTCAAAATGAAGGCTTTCACAAGTTTTCGGCCAATTAACTCGAATTCCGAGGTGAAAATGACTGGACTAACACAAATTCACATAGCATGGAAATCACATCTTAGATATCTTTATTCATCCCCAAGATGTTGAGAATATTTCTCCCAAAGCTTCATCACGAAATTACTGGATTTTGGAGGTATATGCGACAACACAATGAATATTTTATTTCATGTTGAAAATGAAATTCCACAAAACTGTCACGCGATGTAACGTGATGTACTTTTCACACGAGTATATGCAACTTACCGCCTTATTCATTCATCAAGCTTTCAGCTTCAAACAGAAGCATAACATCATACAAACACTATATTTGCTTAGGAGGAAAACGAAGGGGGGAGGGAGGGGGGAAAGGTTTTAAATACTCAATAAAATCTAACAAGTTGTTCAATATGACATTCTTTATTTTGTCAGTTCCTGAGACCAATCTTGTGCGAGAATAATTTTGCAATCTATGAAAAAGAAGAAAATTGGAGTTAACGATGATCCTATTCCATTAAATTGGAATCGAAGGAGAGCTTAAGCAATAGTTATAATCCGAATTGCTGAGCGTTATGCATGAGATTCGAGATATAAATCGTTCGATTTCAGTTGCTCAATAAGTTACATTAAATCCAATTTTTTTCCAATAATCCATCCTACCAACCATATATTATATTAGAATCCATCCACGTTTTGAGTAATGAAAGTGAAAATCCTTGTAAGTTCATAAAAATCGTGAACGACAATCTTTGTCACCTCTTTGACGCCCCCATACCATATGAACACATAAAATTGACAAGTGGAATTTCATGAAGATAGAATGTAAACTTTATGCCTTATGAAAAGCAAAAAACATTCATCACTTGTTTCATTCGAATTTTGTAAATTTCGCATATCACAATCATGGAAACACAATAATTCCATTTATAATCATGATGCTGGAGGAAATTTCAAATGAAATATTGGTGAAGAATTAAAAGTTATTACATTTCAAAAGAAAATGTGAAGTTACAGGTTCAATACCCCAATTTCCAAGAATTTCTTGTTATTTTGTTATTTCCTGCGATGGAGTTTCAACCCCTGAAAATTCCACCAGCTCCAAGTCTCAATCAGGTCATACAACGACAATAAATGCTCTTGGCTCAATAAATCCCAACCTCAAAAATTGCTCTACAAAGTAATAAGACTAAAAAACAATTCGTCTTATTATGATCAATTTTTGAGATGGTTCATTAATATAAAATTTGAAGTATAAAATTTTATAAAATTTTGTAACATCAATAATATACAGAAATTCAATATGAATACATACTTTGTGTGTAAATACATTCGCTCTGTTACCAGTCAATCAACCAGTTTTGTATGAAGAAATGGACTTGTATTTCCTCAAGCCAAAAATGGTTGCTTTCTTTCAGAAAAGTTTTCTTAACTGGGTGCTCAAAATTAAATTCAGCTTCAATATTGCTGAAACTAAGTAACCGAAGCGAGTTATATAATGAGCCAGTTTAGACTATCTGACTTATGGTTGTGTATATATATAAATTCTGAAATTTCTTTCACAGTCTAACGATTCTTACGCTCAGCTCCAATCTGGATAAACCAGATAGTATAATATTCCGATTCCAAATATATTCTATAAAATATTTAAGTGGTTTCCTCACAATACATTCATCAACTTACAGCTACCTGTATTTTCCTGCCATTTGAATGTAAGTAAGTATAGATATAAAAAGATTAGGGCTTCCTCATCATACTCTTGAAACTATATATCCCTCCGAATTCTGTCCATGAATATTAGATACTTTTCGCAGATAAATTATTGAATTCTGAATAGATGCACAGATTTGTTTTTGACATTTGAGAAAAAGTGTTCTCATTATTACATTTTTTATCAGCGCTATATATTTTATAGACAAGCATTCTGAAGTTTGTCAGGTACACAGGTAAATTATAGAAGCATTTTCGATGAACTGCTCAGGTATGCATCTTTAGCAGAACTCGAAGATTCGAATTGAGTGTTGGAATTCTCACCATAAGCGAGCAAAGAGCGCGAATGATATTCTTTTAAGAGAATTCTCAGCTAAATACCTGTTTAGTATTGGGAGTACAAATAAGTGTGCACCGTTTTAAGAAAGATAGCGAGATTTACCTACGTTAGAATTTTCATGTGATAGTCGTCTCAAAAATTAGGTTGCTCATTCAAGAACAACATCGCTCTATCATATTGATAACTCTGCATTCGCATCATATTTTATTTGCATCTGGACATGTCTAAATTTGGGCCAAATATGCTTAATTTGCGGGAGCTTTGAATTTATTTCTTTAATTTTAAAAAAATCTGCAGCTAGGAAGCATCGACTGCTCACGACACATATAATAATGGTGCCTTGAGTAGGATAACGCGAGTGGTTTCAAAAGTTGAAAAACTCTGATTTGGGAGTAGATGGCAAATATCGCCGTGAGACGTTTAACGAGGATGCAGAGTTGTAAGAATTATTGACCGAATAGTCATCTAAAACACAAAATAAACTCACACCTACTTTAAAATAACGATTTCAATACTAAACCAGACACGAAACAATCATTCTTCTACATTATAAAGTGATATTCATCATGTAGCGTTTTTGTTGAAAAACCATTTGATTGGGAAGTGTTAAGTGTTATCGTACCCGCCGTATTCACCAGACTTTGTGCCGTCTATAACTATCATATGCCGAAAAGATGGGAAAAAAATGTTGTGATGGACAATATTTTGATCACACTTAAACTATACCTTTCTGGCAATGAATATTCAATTTTTGACAAAAAACAGCGGAAACTTATTTTTTGTACTCCTAATATTTTTCAGATCAAATACTAATTGGTTTTTTCTTAATGAGTCAGAACAAACTCTCATTGAACTTAGAGGGTTTGCCCAAGCCAAGAACCAGGAGGAAAAAGGAAGTGAAAGAGTATAATGCTGATCAGGCAATAAAAGTCTTCAATTCATATAATGATTGAATAATTTCTCATGAAATTGTTAGCTTAATTCTGTAAAAATATCCCCAAAACATAAAAAGTCAAAGTTTCACAGTAAAAAGGTGAACAAGATATATTACCTAGAATGAAATTTAATAACCACACGCCTGTGTCTTCGATGTCCATCTGGAAGTAGAGACCCTACGATAATTGTGAAATATGAAAAAGATTCCCAAACGGAATTCTTGCAAGACACAGAAATATATCACAAAAATTACAAGATGAAAGTTCTGGTTGTGCCATCAAAATATGCATCCTGAACAAACCCAGCGCCGAGACAGTGCTCAGTAGGGATGAAGAAGCGAAGGTCCAAAATTTTTCTCGAAAAAATTCTAGAATATACTGAATGGAAAATCATTCCTAGGCGCGATATGTGAAGTTACTGTAGGCTATGATTGAACCAATACGTGCCATCGCAGAATCTGTTGTTGTTGAAACTCTTTCATGTCCATCCAGTGAGCGAGTTCTTCGGCACCACTAGAGTTCAAACCGAGGCTGAACCAGCCAACCATTTCTTTTTTCTTCGCCATCCTCCTGCGATTGTAGACTGATATCATCAGGGTCACGTCAGCCAGCTGGAACAGCGCCACCTGAAGCAAACCTCAGTTCAGATGAAAGAGAATAGGATGAGGTTTTGTTAGGGATATAGTTTCATATTTAATTGAATTTTTTCAACAATAATCTTCAAACTATACTGGGTGTTTCAAAAATGGTGATCCCGATTTCACGATTTTTCTGAAACTACTGGCAACATTGTACCTAATGAAATTTAATAAGAATGTGTTTTGGAAGCTGATACATTCAATGAATTTGTTTTTATGTCTCACTCTCAAAGAGGGCACTAGTTACAATGTTAAAACAAAAAGCTACTCCTGATAAAAGTCGATACTGAGTACCGTTTTCGGAATATTTAGATTTGAAAATTATGCAGTAATAACCGATTCTGGTATGAAGTATTGATGAAGTTATTAATTATTATTGCTAAGTAAGCATTATGAAGCTCTATCGCACTTTGATAGAAGATTTCATTTTCCAAATCGATGGATTGGTAGAGAGGCAGGGGCTCCGATTCATTAGCCTCCTCAGTCATGCGATTTCAATCCCTTGAATTACGCAATTTAGTCGTATCTTACCAGAAAAGTTTATGCAGCAAAGGTAAATTCATCCTAAAAATTGAAAGAATACAACGTCACTTTAAGGAACTCATAAACTGACTCCCAAATGTTTTGAGGATTAATGGATGCTTTAAAAAAAATAGACTTTTCTGTATCGTTAAAAACAGTAATTAAATAATTTCCTCTATTTTTGAGCAAAACATAGCTTTGGTTAAACATCCATATTTGGTTACTTTGCCCATGGTGAATGAACAAATTCATCAGAATTTCATTTGAGTATGTAGGTACATATTTCTTTCCATTTCACTTACAATAATTTTTTTATGCTATGGAGATTGTACGAATGTATTATTATCAAAAAACTAATTGTCAAATCTGCATAATGTAAATTTTCCTCATGTTATGGTATTTCATTGCTATCGACGATCACTACCTGTTTAGAGATTTGTGAAGTACATGCATCAGAGATTAAAATTTTTTTTGGCTAATATCTCCGAATTCTTGGAAGAATGAATATTATCAGAAATAATTTATTATTTGGCAGTCTTTCCCTGAGTTGCAGCCACGTTCATTAAAACTCCCTCAATCCCGGAGTATCCATGTCTATCGCCTATGGAAACTCCGTTTAAAGGAGAATTAAGGGGGCATTAACTTTTAAAGGACGTTGCTGCAACTCAAGGTTTAGCTTATAATCACTATCAGCAAATCATATCAATCCAATGAATTTAGTCTGTCCGCATTCTCCTTGTTATAAATTTTCAATATCTAGTAAAAATCCAAATTTGATATCCTAAGGGTCACTTAATCGTGAATATATTTCTTTGTTGGAGACTATCAAGAATGCTCTTCATCACGCAATAAATCTCATTTTCTGCAGAAAGACCAATAACTTTAACTAATTGTCTGGGTAGTTTGCGGCGTCTTATCACCCATGTTTCACAGAGTGACCTCTTCACAAAGCTTGTCCCGAATTTCGGCTAGTTCTGTCACTGATGATTCAAGGTCATTTTTTCTAAAATTCAATCTTAGGACCTTGTAATCTGAGTCGTTCAAGAACAATCCCCCTTAAGAGTTCAAATCAGAAATGAACTGAAGTTATTAAATTAAAAGTAAGTAAATTTTTTAATAGAATTGTAGCTTCACTTCTGTTGTCACTTGTAGAGGTATCTTCTGATACTTTTTCTAATAGTTCTAATATATTCACTAGCTAGCTCATATTCTGGCGCTCCATTGTGTTTTACATTCACTTTTGACAGTTTTTTTCACAACATTTTTTTAATTTTTCCATCATAACATTGAATGTGGGGAAAATTAATACTATATGGTTTCAATTATTCCAAAATATGTCACAACGGTGCAGTCTTTTTCAACTGCAGTAACTCCCACTTAATCAAGCAAATATTTTGTTTCGCGAACCGTTTGCCGCCCCTATATGGGGGCATGATGCCCCCCTTGCCCCTCGCTACGCCACTGACCGCAGCACTGAAAATATTTTAGATCGATAAATAGTACTGGATTAAGACCACTCGGAGCCCTAGGCATTATATATTTTTTCCGCGCCCCAGATTACAAAAAGGATCATTTGATAAAAAACGAAAAGGAATTCGCCCCCATTTCTGAATTCACCCTGGGGTTAATCCGACCCTGTTGATAGAGCATCTGTTCTTGTCTAAGAAATCAAATTTTCAATGAACTCTTGCTTTCCGTTCTCTATAAACGTACCGTCGATCGTGGATAGCCCTGCCCTCTATAAAGTAGTGCACACTAGGGTTGACAGATAAATTAAATATCACGCTAGAAAAGCTGTGGGTTTCATCTACTAGTACAATAGGTTGCTTTTCATATTTCGGGATTGGACAGCCCTAGTTTTGCAATATGGCAACAATAGTCGAAATTTCCTGAACAACTCAAAATGGAATTAAATCGTGATCATTTTCGTGTGATAATTTTTTACAACTTTCAATGTGGATTAATTCAGCATCAATGCATCAATGAACTCGACTCAATGAACTGAGTTTTCCGCGATCAAGCTGCATCAAAGACCAGTGTTTATCGATTGTATGGTGAGGTCAATCGAGGTCGTAGTTCGCACCAAGAATAATCTCGTGAAGGTTGTTCAAAATCAGTTGTTGTCCCGGAAATCATTGATGGTGTATGCGAACGGGTATTGGAAAATCGTCATGTGATCTATCGTGAGGTTGAGACAATCCCTAGCATCAGATGGACCCGTAAACATTCGAGAATGTCAGAATTTAGCTTCCAGTATTCATGTTTCATTCTAAATTGTTCAAATACATAGATACAGGGTCTTTATAAATGAAACGTAGGGATAAATGCAAAACCAGCTATTTGACATGTTCCAAAAAAATGAGTTAAGGAAGGATTACAATAGGCAGGGGCGGCCTTAGCCATTGCGAGGCCCCGGGTGGGAAGTCTTCGCGAGGCCCTTTTTCCTTCGTGAAAAGTATGTGATGCGAAAGTAAGTCCAGTTGTTCTGTATAGGTTATTGTCATATTTTATAAAGATATGAAATTTGAGTTGTAATTAAAATATAATAATATAATATAACATATAAATAGGATATAACTTTGGAAGATTTACAAAATTAACGATTACAGAAATGATAAATTTAAAAATGAATTATTATGTATTGGATAAATTCATTGGATAGTTAGTACCCAAATTTATACTTACAAGAACCACACTGAAAAGAACGGCATGAGAAACTAACGAATTGTATTAATTCCTCAATTCAATGACGAGAAAAATTTCGAGTTCTTTGAAAAATATGAATGTGACCTCTAAATGTAAATGAAGAACCCAAAACAATGGAAGTTTCCCATCACAAAAAAAGAATATAACAAAACTGAACCCAATATTCTTCTCTCTAATCCAGCGTTTCTTAACCTCGGGTCGCGAGAGGTATTGGGTTGGGTCGTGGAAATCCCCTAAACGACTTAAAAGAAGTGGTAAAACTTCAGATATCATTTTAGTATTTGTCACTGGAAAATAAATTGAAAAATTTAATGGGGGTCTCGAACTTCAAATATATTCGTACTTTGGGTCGCCAGCGAAAAAGGTTAAGAACCACTGCTCTAATCACTGAGTTTGAAAAAAAAAAAATACAGATTTCGCTCTCCTCGTTCCGTAATTCTCTACAATGGATTGAATTCATTCATAAGACGTAAGACGATAGTTCAACGAATATTTCAAAGGGATCGTCAAAGAACGGTCAACAGGGCTATAAATATTTTATGAGGTTCCAACATCTTTGATAAGTAAACATTGTACCTAAATACTTAGATAATTTTCACCCTAATTGTGTTGTGTGCATTCTTTTCTACCTACTGATCTAGTGAATCGAACATCTGGTGCCCCAATTACCCATTCGGACGTTCCAACAAAGCGCAATAATCAAAAACTACAAAATGGTTTCTTCAATTTTGTTCTGAATGAATGTATTGGTCAACTAACTTTTTTCGAATTTACGTTTTTTTCAAACCTTTGTAAATAATAAGGGATTTGAATCAATATCGGGTTGTTGCGCGCGAGGCCCCCCAAGAGCGAGGCCCCGGGCGATTGCCCCGTTCGCCACCCCCAAAAGCCGCCACTGACAATAGGAAAAGTAGACATTTGATAGCCTTTATTCGTAATTCAAATCTTGCCTCAGATGCAAACGCAGACATGTGTGTGAGTTCCTTAGGTGCAAATGCAGACATTTGCTGTTTGGCCAATCAGAGTTAGACTTTACTAATCACGTATCCTGGAAGCAGCGCGACATCCTTTCTTTTTTGTAAATGTGATACAATAAAATGAATCAAATATTATTCAACTTAATTTCAAAAGAGAAGCTCAAAATATAATAAAATAAAAAGCGTATCTGCTTTATTAGATAAGCACTACGGGAGAGATTGGGCAGCTGAATAACATATAAATATTTTCAAATGTACTTTTGAATTAGAAACTTTCCATGAGCTAGATCATCTCGAGAACCCTGAAGCTCAATCAATTTCTGATATTGTAGATGATTTTGTTTAATAAAAGCACAACCTTCAAAATTTTTCTTGTTCTAATACAAAACCTTATTGTTGGCAGCAAAGTTTTTCTTGTATATCATTTACTTTAGAATATTAAAAAAACTACACAAAAACGAAAAATGTATACAAAATTAGATGCAAAAGCAAATATTCGCTAATCTCAGGTGCAAAACTACAATTTTTTTCTAGCAATACAGAGCATACACAATTGAAAACATCACAGTTTCTATAATAAATTCGAACAAGGCCATATTCTAGTGGAACAGTGGCAGAATCAAAACCTCAGAGTGAAGTGATATCAAATAAACTGCTGTGCCGACAGATTCGGTGGATTGGTATGTAGAACACAACGTATGATACGTGAAGTGTCGAATCGAATCAGTAACACGAGGAATTTATTTGCCTCCATGAATTTAGGTTCTCGAAGCCCAGTGTGATTATTGTTTGCTGAGATATTGATAGTCAAAGAGAGAAGGATCCTTTTTTATTTGGGGGTCGATATCTCCATGATAAGTAGACGTATCAAAGAAATAAAAGCTTAATTAACGAAGTATCCGGAAATTACAGCGGTTAAGCAAGAAAACTATACCAAAAAATTTTACTTCAAAAATGTTGAAAATTTTGTTGTTGTTGGTTTTTCTAATAAAACTCGAAAACTAATGAAGTTAAAATATTTCAAAGTTACAAACCGAAAACGAGAAACCCGGGGTGACAATTTCCTTTTTGTTCATTTTCGTATAACCATTCCGCTCGAAGTTATGGCCTGTTAAATATAGCTCAAAAAAATCAGATTTTATTATGATCCTTCAATTCAATTTTTCAATTCTCATATCCAATTTTAGAGGGGGGCGCCGTCATGAACTTCTGCCCCGGTCAGAAAAAATCGTAGATCCGGGCCTGTATTCTGGCACAAAGTTGTAGAGCCGAACGTGAAGGTATCTGCCTATCTCTAAAGGCAACAATAAAAGAAGTTATTGTCTCCGCAATAGATTGACCACCGAACTACCATTTTATGATTTGAGTTTTCTCTTTAACCGTAAACATTTTGATTTACGCTAATCTAATTTATTTTCAAACCGTCCAGTGATCACATCTGACATTCGGATGCGACTAATGTGCATTGTAATTCGCGGCAGTCGAGATCACCCCTCCTGCCGAGACTTGCCATTCCAACAGTCCAGTCCCTTATTTGTTATCGAATCGCAGTATGATTTCGATTCTTCCACTGTTCTTCTAGACTCGGACCTCATTCGAATTCAACATTCATATTCCTATGGATTCTCTTCATCTGTATATCTTCATACTGACAGGCTATATTTTCATGAGTGATGCAATAATTATTCCTATCCCCATTCTGAATATTTTGGTCAAAACTGGAATTTGGTTACTTCAAAACTTTGACTTTGGCAGGTTTTTCTCATTTGACTCGAAAGGGCTTAGACATCAATTGTCGGGTTTTGCATTCATACGCTTCAAATTTGAGTTAGATTTTGATCATTATTGATCTCCTTTATATGAGGTGGGAGTTTAATAGATGCGTGTTGCACACAAGTCCTGATGGAGTAACTTTATTGGCCGAGCTGCCAGAGATTCATATCCTCAATATATTTGAGTTGTTCGAAATTATTTTCAGTTTATACGCAATTTTTAGGAAACGAAACTCTAAATTTCTTGGGTGAAAACTATTATTCATTGAAAGAAATTCAGTCGGAATGGCAATTGCTCGTTAAAAGTTTCGAGATAGAATATAAAATGAAAGGTAGATGAATGAAAACAAACTTCATATTCTACTTGAAACGCTGACTTCCAAACTCATTATGTTCGCTTGTTACTTTCAAGTTAGGTACCCGTTTTAAGTTCGCATAGTTAAAAACTTCTTGCATATCCTGAATAACACATTCAATTCGTATGAATGACTGAGTGAACGGTCTGGAAGCAGTTAAATTTCTCGATCTATTCTGAAACGATTCCGTCGATGTGTACAGGATGGTTAATGATTCATTCGCGACTTTTAGTCCAGTGCCTTCGTGGGGCAACGCAGGACGTTTTAGCTCAAGGCTGGCGCGTCAAGCCGACGAACCAAGTTTTTCTGAGGTGATTTAACCTTAGTCGCACTAAAATGAACCGCCCCGAGTGAACGTAAATGTTGTCCTGGAAATACAGTAACTGCCATTATTATTTCGGTCGTTCGAGTTGAACATACTCTCCTCTGATGCTATTTACGAAACGTATTATGAATTTGTCGATCTTATCGATTCCGTACTAATTTGCGGTTCTATGAGAAGATCTTTGTGGATTGCTTCGTTTTAAATCTGATTCGATATATTATCCTTTCTACATATATTTCAGATTTTTAGATTAATATTGTAATTATGATTTTTGAAAAAATATGTGATATCAACAAAAATGAGGTTAAGAACTCAAACCATTCCACGGCAAGTAGTAGCTTTTCAAGTACGAATTTCATATTGGTTGATCTGATATGTGAAATGCGAACTAAAATCAACGTCAGGTACAGGGTGGACGATGTTTTAGTGCTACAGCTCCTTAGTTGAAAGAGATAGAAGAATACTAGCATACACGTTAAGTCCTCTTTTTTCGAGAAACATAAAATGCTGAACACTGCTAGTCACTAGTCACAACGGTGTGTAGCTTTTGTGCTACAAGGTGATTTTGGAATTTCGCCAATGGTTATAATTCGTTGTAACTTCCGCAGTATTGTGACTACGCTCTCGAAATAATAACATCTTAAGGGCAGTTTCTTAACTATACATCGAAATTATATCATGTATATCATGATATACATTTTCCAAATTATCGAAGAAATGTCTATTGGAAAATATAGCACACTATAGTTTCCATTCAAAAAAAAAATTTTTTCATGTTCTGAAATTTGAAAAGACAATGAAATTTGATCAGCATTTGATGTTTCTCGAAAAAGAGAACATGACATGTATACTACTTTTTTCTGCATCTTCTAATATAGTACTAAAACGTGGAAATCTGACCATCCTGTACGTCTCATGACGTACATCAGACAATTATATCAAATTTTCTAATTACATTTAGGGTGTGAATAAACACTTGCGGAAACATTCAACCACTGATTCCATGTCGAGATAAAGGAAGGATTTTTTATTTCACAGTTTTAGTTCTATAAAACTTCAGAATCACTAGACTGCACACAATTTTGTGCTTTACTTCTATTAAGGTCGATACAGGGTGTTTCATTGGTAAATAAACATACGCTAACCTGAGCTACAGCTACCCTAGGTCAGTCTAAAAAACCGATATATGATAGTTCTAATCAATTCCAGAACCGAGATACAGGGTGGTTTATGTATTCACCAACAATTTCAATTGATAATAACTTTTGAACCAACCAATATATTCGGTTGATACTTGGAACGTATAATAAATTTCCACAGGTGGATCGATTTATTTTTGAATTCATGAAAAATTCCAGGTCCGTATTTGAAAAATATGGAACTTCTTCAAAACTGGGATTCAACACCCTGTAGGTATATTGGAATTTTGGGATTTGATTAAGATATTTAAAAAAAACAAAAAATTCTTTATGGGGTTCAGTAGATTTCATTGTCCCGCACGAGATTTTGCTCAACGAAAGCTTCACGGAAAGATCCAATTGAAAATTGGAATTCAACTAAATTCTCAGAAAAATCGTACCTTGAGATCAAACTGAAATTTTTTTCTCCCACTAATCGCACATTCGTATATCATAATATTCTGCGGAATCATTCCAATGAATTTTCATAAGACTATTATTGATTGAGAAAAATTTATTTGAAGTTAACAACGATGAATGAATAAATAAAGAAACATATTTATGTTTCTTTATTTATTCATTCATCGTTGTTAACTTCAAATAAATTTTTCTCAATCAATAATAGTCTTATGAAAATTCATTGGAATGATTCCTACATGTAAATCACGTTGTGTATTTACACAACGTGATTTACATGAGGTTTTCGACGGTAAAGCAGTTTTTCTCAATACACTTTTTTCCGCTTCAAAAGGTGTCTGGTACTTTTTTTGATCATGTCTGGATTATAACGTATTTTAGTACAGGCAACTTCGATATCTCCCCACTTCTTTTCTCAGGTGAATATCTTAAACGTCTCAAATAACTCCATTAAATTATCAACAGGATTGAGATCTGGTGATCTGGCGGACCAGGAATGCAGTCCACCTCTGCCTATCCACAGATTTGAAATGTAATGATCTCAAAAATGTCTGAACTAGGGTTGTTGCGGATGCCGATTTTTTCACATCAGCGGATGTGAATGCGGATGCTGATGCAGATGTTGACGAAAAATATCCGCGGATGTGAAAAAATCGGCATCCGCATAATCCGCAACAACTCTGGTTCAGACATTCTTGAGATCATTACTTTCTAAATCTGTGGATAGGAAGAGGTGGACTGCATTCCTGGTCCGCTGGATCACCAGATTTCAATCCTGTTGATAATTTCATTTAGAGTTATTTGAGATGTTGAGGATATTCACCTGAGAGAGGAATAAGTGAGGATTTATTGAAGTCGCCTGTAATAAAATACGTAATAATCCAGACATGATCAGAAAAGTATCAGACATATTTTGAAGCGTTGCCCAAATGTGTATTGAGAAAAACGATGGTACTTTCGAGAACCTTCTGTAAATCACGTTGGATGTCTATGTTTCATCGTTGGTGACTTCAAATAAATTTTTATGAATCAATAATGTTTTGACGAAATTACTTTAAAATTATTCCTCAGAATATTATGAAATTCGAATGTGCAATTGGTGGGACAAAAAAATAAATTGATCACAAGGTACGATTTTTCTAAGAATTTAGTTGAATTCCAATATTGTAACAAACCATTCCTCACGCCGGCCCTGGAGACTCTTATGGATATTGATACTTGAAACATCTAAGTGCGGGGCAGAAAGAAACCAAATGCCCTAATTTCTTCAGTGGAAAAAAGTCATCCGGAGAGTCAACCCGCCTACGCGTAACTTATTTATTTATTCGTAAATCTAAACTTTTCATTTTACGTGTGACCTGAATCTCAGGAAATAAACGAATCTTACAGTTAACGTGTTTTAGAGTTATTTCTGAGAACCTAAATTTTCTATAAGAAAAAAAACCCTCTTATAATATTCAATTGGATCTTTCCTTGAGCTTTCTTTGAGCAAAAGCACGTGCGAGACAATGGAATCTACTGAACCCCATAGGCCATAGAAATTTTTTTTCGAATATCTCAATCAAATCTCAAAGTTCCAATATACAGGGTGTTGAATCTCAGTTTGGAATAAGTCCCATATTTTTCAAATACGGACCTGGAATTTTTCAGGAATCCAAATATGAATAGATCGACCTGTGGAAGATCATTATACGTTCCAAGTATTAACCGAATATATTGGTTGGTTCAAAAGTTATGAGGAATTGGAATTTTTGATGAATACATGAACCGGTTATGGAAATGATTACACCTATCATATATCGGTTTTTCAGACTCGCCTAGGGTAGCTCTAACTCAGGTAACCGTATGTTCATTTACCAATTAAACACCCTGTATATTAGATAGAAAGATATATTTTGTTACTGTCTTGGGATCCATAAACATTTTCATTCAATTTTTTAACCAAAATTAGACCCTGACTAGATTTTGAGGGTCTGTTTCGAAGACGGAGTATATTGATGAACGTTATTATACCTGATCCGGATACTTGAGCAAATGAAATTTCATGATTGTGGAAGAAAAACCACTATGACTGAATAATCGACCTCACCTGAAATATGAAAGTTTCTTTGAAGAGTGGATTTGGTTGGCCTCTTCGTACAGTTGTTTTGCTGTGAGCTAACTCATGTCCAGTGCTACTGACCAAGTTCAGCTTGACGAATGTATCTGGCGCTTTATTTACTGAGAACATCCTACGATAGAAATATTCAGAATATAAATAATGATTTCGTATAAAATATAAATTATTGGAGAAATAGAATACATTTCATTTGTTTTGTGTTCCTCGAAGTTTGAAGTAGGTCTGATTCTTCTCTTGATACATAAAAACTGAACATAGATGTACTATCTACTGAAAGTATTCAATCTATTCAATCAATCTCTAACCAGAAAAAATATTAGTAACTCGAACTTTATTTACCTGAAATGTGACCCCTTAACCACTTCAACCCGTAATCTCCCTGTGGTAGCGTTATAGGAAAGACCTAATAGTAGTTCTGGTACACCTCCATGTTGCATGGACAACGAATGAGTCGAACCAGTGCTGTCAGATCTTGTCAAACTCATAACATCCACACAACCAATGCTGCTGAGCTGAAAATTTATAAATATTGTATTAATCATGTGCTGAATGATTGATGGACGGTTTTGTGCAGGAAATCTTTCATAAAGTGACCCCTCAATGTAGTAACAAGTTCGTGCAACATGTTTGTACGGATATTTTTGAAATTCAAGTTTATCCGCCAAATGGACCATATAATAAAAATATGTTGAAATAATCTATGTTTCAGAAATATTTTCGGTGTGGCCTCCGTAAAGGTAAAGAACTTTTTGTTTTTCGATTTATTCCTTTTCTTAAAAACACATGTATGTATGTACCAGCTACTCAAATCAATGTATAAATATGTTGGGGGTCCCTAAAGGCGGGAACAGACTAAGAAAACATTATTGAGCAACAGTTGATCAACTTGTGAGTTCCCTGTTGACAAACTGTTGCATGATGTTCGCTCCCGAGGCGGTACATCAAAGAAAATGTTGACCAACAGTGCGTTAACAGTTTCGCCAGTGCATACGTGCGCTCTACTTGTCAATATGCGTTTAGTTTAATCAAGGCATTCGAGAGCTGAACATCGGCAGAGTAACTTTCATTTTATTTGAAAACGATTAGTCAGAAGACCAAGATCTACATTTGATAGAGCTTGTAAGGGGACACCCAAATACACTGCGCACATTATGGAAATCTCAAATTTATTGTACAACTGAAGATGTTCTCAATGATAATTATTTTTATCAGAATTATGCATGCATATGTTATCCCCTTTCAACGTTTTTCTTCAATACAGATGTTTTTTCCCAGCAGGAATAAAAAAAGATGATATTATCAGATTTTGAATGTATTGGCTCCATTCTAAAATCAGTTGTTCTCGATCAATTCTAGTGATCAATAGTTTTTCTTTCGTTTGATTTTCTCCACTCGATCGCTATGCGACGCGAAACACGCAATTTGACCCAAGAGGAATGTGCCCAAGCGGTAGTTTTGCGAGAAGAAGGGTGGACATACACAAGAATTGCAGAAAGGTTTGGAGTTTCCCATACAAGTGTGTCCAGAATGTTGCAGCGATTCAGGGAGACAGGTATGAATGTCCGAAGACCAGGACATGAAAGATACGCTCAGTGCAATTTCCTGAATACTACTGGTTTCGGGGAAGGATCGATTATGGTATGGGGTGGAATATCTTTGACTGCTCGCACACTTCGTTGAGAATGGAGCTATGAATGCAGATAAGTATATAAGGAACATTTTTGAAGAGCATGTAGTGCCATTTGCCCCATACATTGGTGAAAATTTCATTTTTATGGACGATAATGCCAGACTACATCGTGCGCGCATCGTTCAGGAGTACCTCGAAGAGATTGAAGTCTCTCGAATGGAATGGCCAGCAAGAAGTCCAGATCTTAATCCGATTGAGAAGGTTTGGGACAACCTCGATAGAAGGCTGAGAAGTTCAGAAAAGCATCCAACTACTCTTAATGACTTAGGAATCCAACGCATTTCTGTAGTTCGAAAATTGTTCATTTCTCTTCTTTCACATAAGATTCGGTGAAATCCTGAATTTTTCTTCCATTTAATGTGTCTTGTTTCGTTCAAAACCTTCCCGAGAGAACATAAAAAATAAGTTATAAAGTGAATGTAGAGTTAACTTTCATTAAAATTGAGATTTTCATAATGTACGTTAATTTTTTTGCGCAGTGTATATGGAATCCCGAAAATAAAGCTTATAAAAACAATAATAAATGAACTGACGCATTTAATATTATGGCGACCATTCCAGAACTGTCCCGAGAAGAAGGGAATGTGCAAAAATTGTCACAACATCGGGCCAAGGAACAAATGAATTATACGTGTCCCGTTGGGTTGGATATAAACAAACACTTTTTTTCAAAAGACAAGAAATCCATAGTTCTGGTGAAAAATTCCGTTTTCTGTTTGCGAATATACTTCTTTGCGACCACCGACGCTTTCTGCAGTTAAGCGATTTTTTAATTTTCATTAATGAAAAAATGCACCATGCGAGTAAAGCATCGTCTTTGTTCCACATTTTGGCTTGACTGAACGAACTTTTCAGCAACAATGTTCGCCGATATTTTCCAACAATCATCGACGTTTGCTTGCCAACAGTTTATAAACTCTTGCTCAACAGTTGTTCAACTTTTGCTCAACAGAGTTTGCTTAGTCTGTTCCCGCTTTAAGATACTTACCGACGTGTTGCACCGCGTTTCAAGATTCAACCAGAAATTGTTGTCCAATTCTAGGTTGATATTGGCAAAGCTAACGACTGCTTCTCCAATTAGTCTTTCTTTTCGCATTCTTTCGCATCCATATAAGCGAAACCTCAAACCCATGGAGTTGACGTCCTCTGAAATGAGAGATTAGTATTTGACAAAAGGATAAGATGAGTGTAGACGAAAATTACCTGGATTAATTCGATGTAAGAGAAAACTCTCCATGAATTGGGGATTTTCCCCTGTTCGTAGCTTCGTTTTGAACTTCTGTTTCTTACTGGGGAGTAATATGAGGCGGACCTGAGGAGAAATACGAATTGAAGCATATTCACAAATTTGTCCGTAGAACAACATTTCCATTCAAAAGATTTGTTAAATGTAATAAGATCGTCAATCTTCACCTGAGTGTTCGTTGGTTGTCCACGATCCCTGCTTGGTAGATCTCTGGCTTGTAGCACGTGAACAGTCATTTTTCTCATTGGTGCATCATACTGAAGAGCTATCTCTAAGTGACCATACTTGTAACTAGCTGGTGGGGATTCTATTTGATGTTGGATAAGATTGTGGTCAGAGAGAGACGTTGTGGGCTGATTTGCTATTTCCATATCATTGTTCATCACCACGATGCACTGTAAGTATTACAGAAAGTAAGACTTTTATCGAAATAGCCAAAGAATGTTCTTACGTGTTTGTTACTTTTGTAGTCTATATCTTCTAGAGTTGGAGATGTTTGGGACTTCTTGTAGTCTACTCCCTGATTATCGATTTTGGTTTCTTTGACTTCGGACGACGTTCTGGAACAAGAATAGTAGTTTTTTATTAGAGTTAATAAGGAGAAAAAACAGAAAAAAAAAGAACTTCTGATTGTAGGACCCCGAATGATGGGATGAGAGACACATTAGGAAAAGGTAATTGAGGTTTTGAAATCTCTCACCCTTTCTACTGTTTTTTTTCTTAAATAGGAATATATAAATTGTGCTAAATATATCAAATGAAGGGCATTCGATGGCACATTGAGCGATGTGACTTAAAAAAAAATTGTTAAGCTTTATTTCTTATTACAAACCAACATTTTTGTGATTGGTGTCAGGTTCTCATTTTTGAAAAAATCAATATTGTGAAATATCCTCCTTCCGACAATTTCTATTTTTGAAGTTTGAGAAATGCTTGCAGTTTTAAAGTTGTGGGTTTATTCCCTTAACCCCTCAACAACTTTTTTCTATTAGAAAAGTTTTGCTAATGATATATACAATATATATATTCCCACTTGGAGAAAAAACATTACCATATATTCGCATTTGAAAAAATGATGTAGAAGGGTGCGGGGCGTAGGGTTTAAGAAATAAAATAATAATAATAAGGCCTTTACTTCTCTAACAAAAATTTCAAGGGAGAATTCACCCATGGGTATTCTACCCCTTAACCCTTGTTGTTATATAAGAAAAAAAATAATAAACACAGAATAATATGTCTCTACGCATGGTGTCAGGTGTCATAATTATTTTTTCATTGAATACTTGATTCAATTCTCCGTTGTTTGATCTCTGTCAATTATTAGAATTCGAAGTCATTATTGCCGGCAATATGGAAATATTACTACGAGAAATATGATATGTTAAAATGTTTTATTCTATCGGCAATAATGACTTCGAATTGACAGTTGTTCTGAACAGAGATCATACTAAGAAGAATTCAATCGCAAAATAGTAATGACACCATGCATAGAGACATATTATTCTGAAAGAGGAAAAATGGCTATCCTTTTTAAGCCATTTCAACTTATTGTTTTTATAAGAAAAAAACACAACTTCAGGTTATAGCTCAGCAAGGAAACTTTTTCGGAAAAAACAAAGTACACTACTGGACTGCTATGAAAAAGAGGCTGTGAAATGTTTTCATTTCAACATCCTAGCACAAACAGAAACAGAGATAATGCCCAAAGTCGAAATCGCCTAAATTTAAATTTTGACCTATAACTCGAAAACAAACGAAGATAGAGGAATGCAGTTGATGGCATTATCAGTTTCTCTAAAAAAGACCACCGTAACCGTAACGTGTTATTCATTTTCCTCTCTCTCTCACGGTTAAAAGTTGTGATTCAAGTATCACCAATTTTGCACACCCTGTACAGAGAGCATGATAATTAAAACGAAGTCTCATAGGAAGCCAAACCAAATCCACCAGCTTATGAGATTTGGAACTCCGAAGATAACTTATACAGTTGTTCTGTACACGTTGAATTCGATTGAGAGATTCCTGATCCAGGCGAAAGCTATACACAGGAGAGCAGTAATTGAATTCAGACAAAATTAAACTTTCGCACAAGAGTTTTTTAGTATAGATAGGTAAATAAGATCTAAGCGAATATAACGCTCTTGAACCACCATACTTCCAACAGTATTATTCACATGCTCGCGAAACCTCAGTGAAACATCCATAATCAATTCCAAATTTCATGCACAAAACCGATAACATCATTCGCAGAAGTTAGTCTGAGATTTTCCTTGACGAGTTGTCTGCTGTTTTTAGAAGCGAGGGCAAGGGCAAATGATTTTTTCGCATTCAAAGGCAGACCATGTCTTCCAGCTTTTTCCCATAACCTATGTAAGTTCTCATTGAGTCCGATGGTTGCATTATTCATTCCATCAATAGAGAAATCGATGAAGAGCTGAAAGTCATCAGCATACATATGAACCTTGCATTTATGAATGAATTTCACAAATTGGCTGGTATACAATATGAAAAGCAGTGGGCCAAGAACTGAAACCTAAAGAACTCCATTCGGTACCTTCCTTGCTTCAGACACAAATATCAAATTCGAAAAATCATAAGATATATTGATTTTGAAATCAAAAACCGACGGATGCGAGGATGCTTCTTAATATTTCCTCGTACAAGAATTATTGATGAGTTACGTTACTTTTTTGGCACATTGACGGTATGTAAGAATAAAAATTTAAATTGCCACGAAACGTATGGACACTTCTTATATTAATGGTAGCTATCTAGCAACAAAACGAAACAAAATGCTTTCATAAATATACTGCTCCTCAAGAGTTAAAAGTACCTATACATGCACCGACGAACTGCAGACCGGGACTGCAGAACCATAGATCTACAGTTTTGTGATCACTACACATGCACAGATAATCGATAAGATCCAGCCGGCAGTTTCGCCAAATCGCTTGAGAAACTACCGTGTGTAGAGCGATTCCTTCAGATCCCATCGACATTTCAGAACTTCCAAACTATTTGATATTTCACAGCCAAAATTGGAGATTCAGCTAGTAGGAGCTGCAGATCAGAACTGAACGTGTATGGTCAAATTTAGGATGGACTGCAGTCCAAGGACTGTCAGTTTTCGATTTTCATATCAGGTCTTACGATTTAACTGTTTCTTGTGTAGGGCGCTACAGTTTTTGGATGTCAGTTCAAATCGACAGTTCTGGGACTGCAAGCCGCCGGATCGTGTATAGGCACCATTAGGGATATCGTATTCAATCGTTTCGATAATTATGTAATCTGTAAAACCATTTAAAACTCGATAACAACTTGAATCGATCCAATGAAAAATCAGTATGAGACATTTCGTCAATCTGGTAGCCTTTTTTCTGAAGTTTGGTTCTTTGCATATGCTTCATAAATGTTCTTATTTTGAAATGGATTCAGTTAATCAAGGGCTCCGATTTGAAACGATTTTTCTGAAAATGCCAAGACGTAAATTAGCACACGCAGGGGCTAATAGGGCTATCGGAATGCTACAGGGTGGCCTAACTCAAGTTGTTGTAGCGGAAAGGCTCCAAGTCAGCAAAAGTATGATATCTCGATTCTGGAATAGGTACAGGGAGACAGGTTCCGTGTTTGAAAGATCAAGGCTTGATGGGCGACGAAAAACAACACCTGCTCAGGATCGTTTCATCAACGTTTCGGCGAGAAGAAAGCCTACATCTACGTGTAGAATGCTACAGAAAACTCTTCAAAATGCAGATGGGGTCCAAGTTTCAATCGAAATCAGCAGACGACGTTTGAGAGAGGTGAATCTAGGTTCTTGACGTCCATTAAGAAGAGTACTATTAACACGTGACCATAAGCGTCAAAGACTGGAATGGGCAAGACAACATATCAATTGGAAGGATCAATGGCGATGAGCTTGGTATTCCACATTTACCAATACCTCCGCATTCACCAGATTTGAATTGCATAGAACATGCATGGCATATGCTGCAAAGAAAATTAGATAATCATAAACCTACCCTAGAATCCTTAAATGAACTGAGAGAGCTTCTGCCCCGTTTATGAAACCAAATTCCTCAAGAAATGTTCAACAACCTCGAATGTAGTATGCAAAGAAGATGTCGAGCTGTTATTGATGTCTGTGGAGACCATACAGTGTATTGATAGACTTAAAATGCTTGAATTCTCTGGGAATGAAATAACGTTATTTTACTCGGTTTTTCTTAACAACTTCGTATACGCTGCAGACCTACAGGCTAAAATTAATTTTATTTCCTTCAACTTGAAATCATGTTGATATGAATTTTCATCACAAAATCTCATTTGAACTATATTTTCTTGAAATTTAAGTCAATATCCCTAACCCACGTGGGGCAGTTTTTTTGCACAGCAGCTGGATGATTGTATACAGAACTATATATGTTTCTTGTTTCTCATATTAGAGCCTTCGTATCACTGTGTATGTACTCAAACGATATTGTGAAAATATTACCTCATATTTATGTCGTCCGTTTGAGTGAGGGTCCTCTCAGTAGGCATCTCCTCATGTTTCTCCCCAACAGAACTGTTATTTGAACTACAACAAGAGCTGTTGCTGCTGATACCCACTCTGCCCTTCTCCACCAACGATATCAGATCTTGCTCGGGTGGAAAAAATTGTCCGAGATTTTCTTTAGCTGGGTGCGATGGTGCTTCTCGCAGTCTAGATGTACAGATCTCTGAATCCGGGATCGCATCCACCATGTCGAAGGAGTTTTTCACTGGAAAATTCGGGAAAATTACAAACTCATAGTGTTCTAAGTGTGTATATGAAGAGAATTATAAAGAGGAATTTATTTATAATTTATTCAATGAATTCGTTATAACTCTAGATGAAATCGTCTCACATAGATTTTCTCACCTTTTTTTCGACAACAAGGAAACAGAAGGAAGAAGCCCATTCCCCGATAGTAAATACCATTTCACTCCATTCACCTTCAGATATATAGAGTAACAAAACATTTCTCCGAGTAGATCCGAACAAATTTAGATTTCCTGCCTGATTATGTTTTTCCTCAGGATAATAATTGAAATATCAGTTTCCGCCACGTACTAATGATAAATTAGTGTATAAATACAGATAGATACAGTATAGAAATACAGATCGTTGGAAGATGCAAGATTTCTTTTCGTTCAGTATTTGAATTTGGGATTTTATTTTTAATTTCTGAGATATCATAATATTGAAGTGAGAAATATCCCTAACATTTTTGTTGTTAAGTATTGAGGAGAAATTGCGGGCTCACAATCACAAATAACGTTATGGATAATAATGAAAAAATGAACAATTTCTTGAAGTTTTGAGTTTTTCCTGATTGCTATAAGACATCTCAATGCTGAATTTGAACATTTACAAGAATAATACAGTACACATAATACACATAGGTACTACTATTCCTCAACTGCTCAGAAAATTGCCATATTGTTGAATGCAATGGTAGATTGACATATCTAAAGCATTTGATTAAACAATTTTCTTTATTTCAGTATCGTAATTGAAAATCATTACAGTATTTTGTTCAGTTATCTTTTGCGTTTTTTGGTTTGTCAGTTCTATTCCCCAATTCTATCAATTCTCAAATCAATTCAAATTTCGTACGCAAAAACTATCAAGATTCAATACAAAAGACTCTAATCTGAATTTTTATCTGAAAGTAGAGAATATTTCGAAAACTTCACTGAATCAGAGAAAATATCGTCTGAAAGTCGTGGCAGAAGGCAATCATGCTCTCGAAAATTCGCTCCTTCGTCGTTCGTTTTCGAATTCCGCATTCGTGTTGGAATAGAAGCCCATTCTGCAACTGGTTTTAGAATATATTATTGCGGTATGATGGTATGTTACTGAAACCCGAGAAAAATAAGAAGCAAAAGGCTTGACGTTTAGAGAGCTTATTAGGAATTATTTCACCTAACGTTTCGCCTACATCTGCGGTGTGCGATATAGATTGGTTCCCATTCCTAACCGGCAGCATTTAGACATTAGACATTTAGACGTATTTGGCATCTTACACGAATAGGCGCTATGCCATTGGTCAGACGAGCACGAATTGAGAAACTAATCACATTTCGAGTGCAAAATGTACTATAATACGTAGAATAAGTTAGAGTTTAGCTTCTTCATCATTTTGTTCAGCAATTTCTTATATCAGCTAATCGAAAGTGGGATTTTTTTTTCCAGTTGATGAATGAAACCTCAAGTACTGGTTGGTTTACTCAGCCATTTCAAATTGTGAACATTTTGAGTTCTAGAAAAGAAATAGTTAATTTTCAAGCAATGAACTGAAATTTTCTAGTTTGATGACTGAAGTTACAGTCATGTCGTATGTTTTCTGAACATGAAGACCCGATTAATTCACTTTCCAGAAAAGTTCAAGATACAATCTTGATTAGTTTGGTGGGTTGGGATTGTTGGGTTTCAGATCAGACTGAAAACATCTCTACCTAATCGAAACATAGAATGAAGATGAGAATAATGGAACTATGTAATTTAATCAACTAGTTTATTAACGTGTGAACGGAACGTGTTTTAAAAGTCAAGATCATTAATCGCTTGATTAATAAACAAGGGGATTGCAAAATTTCTCCGCCTGTCAAAAATAAATAAATAAAGAAATTCTAACACAAGAAGTATTTCATTCTTCAAAACATGATTTATGAATTTAGTATAACCAAATTGCATGGAACGAGTTACGTATTTCACCTAAATATTATAACTCGGTTCAGAAATCTAAGTTGCCCATGAATTAAAAGAAGTCAATAATGGATGATTTCGTGTTCGTTAAACTTGACTATTGAAGTGTATTGAAAGTGTGGAGAAAGTTTCAGTTGTATTCATAATAAATCGCACCCAAGTCTGGTGAGGAGAGTCTTTTGAATTTCACATACCTACATTTGATTTTTATTTATTTTTATTCTAGCAGAACATAACTTCGAATTTCAATGCCAACATTTTTTTCTATTCTTTCTTTGTGCTACCCATATGTAGGTTCAAATGTGTGTTATCAAAAAGGTGAATTCTCAAATGATCAGTTCAGTTAATATAGACAAAAACTACGACTTGGGAGTATAAACACGTACAAGGTTTAGCGCGGTGCTACAGATAGATTTGTTTCACTCTCGCTAGAACAAAGAAGGTTTCGAGTCTACCAATGGCGTAGCGCTAATGCGGGTGCCGAATGCGGGTACGGAATGCCTCAATGCGTACCGGCAACTATGCGTAATGTACCAGTACCAAGGGTTTCTCCTTTTCTGATTACCTTGTCCTCATATTTACGATTTTCATTCACCTTCATGTTCATCCTAGGATAGTAACATTTGATATTCGAATATCCTCCGTCTTTGAGAAAACTATATTGTGTCTATCTACACATTTTGCTAGTGCAGATTTTTCTGTCTCATTCAGTCGACAGAATCGTTCGTGATCCTCAATTCTCGTATCGATACTTGGTTTTTCATTTTGTTGTACCAACGTAGACCTTGACGCAGTCACAAGTTATCCTGCAAATACCGGCTTGTGAAAGTGTCTTTGGTAGCTCTGATCATTTGACAATGTTTTTATGTGGGCTTATAAACGGTCTCGATTTTTTGTTTCTTCAGCATTCTACCAATTCTGTGACCTTGGGGATGCATGGTCAGATAGTTTTTCCATTGGGGTAAGTTGTGACGTGTTTTTCTCGCGTGTGGAAACTCTTGTTCTTATTGCCCTCTGAATTTCTTTGGCATTATATCCATTGGCAATGAATATATGATGAAGATGTTCAAGTTCATCCACCAGATATTCCGGCTCGCATAAAAGTCGGGCTCTCTCTACGAGTGTTTTGATAACTCCTCATCTCTTTTGTGGGTGAAGATTGAACTCCTTGTGTAGATATCCGTCAGTGTGTGTCGGCTTTCTAATTTTCTATAAAACCTGTCCTATTTTTTTACCTATAGACTTTCTAGTTAATAGGACTTTCAAAAAGAGTAGAGCACCATTCTTTTCATTTTCCATAGTGAATTGAATAGATGTAGGCGAAACGTTAGGTGAAATAATTCCTTATAGACCACGGCCAATAAGACCGGAAGACTCTCTAAACGTCATTATATCCGGTCGTGAAAGCCTTAAACTACTTATTGAACGGGGACACAGTATTTATAGAAAACCAACACACAGTGAGAGATATCTCAAATGACTATTCATTTTGTAAACTGACACACGTTTTAGAATAGTATATTCTAAAACAAGTTGCAGAATGAGCTTCTATTCCAACACGAATGGGAAATTCGAAAACGAGCGACGAAGGAGCGAGTTTTCGAAAGCATGAGTGTTGGAATTGCCTTCTGCAACGAGTATTAGACGATTTTTTCTCTATTTCAGTCAAGTTTTGTGAAATACTCTCGAAATTCAAATAAAAATTCAGATTAGTGACTTTTTTATTATATCTTGGCAGTTGGTGTCACTAACGAAATTTGACAGATTGCGGAATTTGAATTGATTTGATTCGAAAATTGAGTGGATCGGAGGTCAGTGCTAACAACCACAAAACGAAAAATATAACTGAAAACAATGCTGTAATGAGTTTCATTACAGCACTACTTTCAGTACTGTAATGAACTCATCACGATACTGAAATAGAGAAAACACTTTTAAGATACAGATCGTTTTCCAATCCGCCTGAAATTTTCAGTCGGTTTGTAAACCGCGAATAACGTATCAGACGGATTGTCATATCGTATATCCTTTTGAACTTTCCACCTGAAACTACTAGTTTTATGAATTTTTGAACGAAGTGTAACTGGTGTAGATCACGCAATATTATGAATTATGAAAGATCAAAAAAGCAAATTTGGAGAAACTCGTGGAGGGGATATTTTTGTCAAGAATTAGAGAATTACTGTTCTGTTGAGTAAGTAACATATCCTATAATAGGGTTATGCGAATGAATTTGTTATTGCTCATTTGTTATTCTCTGGAAGTTCATTTGAACATGTCCTTTGATAATTTATTGATTGATATCAAATACAGCAGAAATTACTTCTATTAAAAAACGGAATGATTTATTCAAATTTTCTCATATGAAGATAAGTACCTAGACAGTATTTGAAATTATTCCTCAGTTTTTAAAATTTATAGTAGATGTTGCTGCAGAATTAAATATTCCAATTGAAAAAACAATTACATCAAGAGAAGTACAAGCGAATTCCTCAAAGTTCGACGGCCAAGGTTTCAACAAAAATCAGTGTATTACAAGAAGGTGTTTTTGTATAATATCATATCAAAAATGCAATAGCTTGACCGGCCCCTGCTGCAAGTACTAATAGTTTTATTTTTTCGTCGTCTTCAGATAATAAAACCTTGAAAGAGTAGGTGTGAATTATTCTTTGATAATTTCTGTATCCAGAATAATGTAGTAGGTACAGCTGATTAGACAAATATAACTTTTATTCAATTTGCATCAAGACAGGAAACGTTTTCAGAATATAATTCAAATGATTTGACAATCCGACGGATGTGTTGTTCGCAGTTTACAAACTGACTGAAAATTTCAGACCGATGGTAAAACGATCTTCATTTCAAGAGCGTTTTAGAAAACGTTCGTCAGTTTACAAACTGCCTAAAGTATATCCAGCGAGAAGCGATAGTGCCAGTAAACAACTAAATGTACGCCTACAAAGTTATGAATATTTTCATTGGCTCCCGTTTAGTGCTTTCTCCGCCTTCTCCAGATCTGTATTAGGTACGACAATTAAGTGATTTATTTATGAATATATATTTTAAAATTATTGGTCGTTTTTGATTCAATATATGTACTTACAAAGTCGGCTGTAATCTGGGGGCACGGTAGTGCCCCCGCCAACTCGAACCAAGCGAAGCGCGGTTCCGGGGCACTACCTATCTTTTATCGAAGTGTTTCGTCGTATTTTTGAACACTCATAATTGAGTTTGGGATATAGTAGATGAACGAAATTCTCAGGATACAATGCAAGTAGTGAACTCATCAAAAGTGCAAAGATTTAAGTGCATAGCTCATACACTTCAGATTTATTAGACATCTAAAAACCCCGATTTCGTCAGTCACTCACTGATGATCATACGAACCTTAAGGGTACTTCCCAATGTCCTATCAAGTTGAAATTTGGTATGTAAGCTAGCTTCAATACACAAACAACGGAAAAAATTAAATTTGAAACTTTCACCTCCAACCCTTAGGACCAGGGGATGTATAAGTTTGTATGAGACTTTCGCCAATTTTGATGCTAGTGGTCTGGAAATTGATATATACAGAGGGCTGCTTATTAAAAATGTTAAACAAAAAAATCTAGAATTCTCAGGTAAAATTACCCTACATTTTGAATGAGGGGATAAAAAAAGCGTCCGTAAAACGCCTCATATGTATTCACACCAAATACAATTTCCCTGTAATAACCTCAACCACAGTTTCCATTGAGCAATTTTCCGTTGTGATCATTCTATAATGATCTGATTCTTTATACAATAATTATGATGGCAGCTGTCAAATACATCGCCATCGCAGCTTGAATCTAGGTAGATAAAGGTATATTTCTCCACTTCGTACATTGTTGATTGTGAACATGAATAGTGAATTAGTTTGACTTGAAATACCTAGATCTCGCCATAATATATTTTCTGTAATTTTTATTGAAAAAAAATGAACAAAATGAGAGGATTTTGTCATAAGCAACGTACAAAAAGGATTGAAATCCAACCAAAAACATTTTCATGTAAAATATTGCCACGACGAGGCCGTAATTCAAACATTGTCAAAAAGTTATCAGATCTCATATAGACCGAAGCTGCTAACGGTACACACTTCATCTTCACAAGTCCTTATTTCATCAACTCTATGCCTTGGTCAAAATAAGTGACTTGGCCGTTTTTTAACTATAAGAACTATTGTATAAGAGAAAAGTTATGAACAGCGACTGAATTTTTCACCGCACGCTCACGTGGCGAAAGAGAAACGGCCAAGTACTACTAAATGCACGTAATTTGACCGCTTTTTTGTAGTAAATTCCTCGGCAGAATTCCTAGAACTCGACATTGTTTGTAAAACTATAACACGCAATATGTTCGATTGAACGCGCCGATATGGGCAATCACCACGAAATATATTTATCGACTGAACTGAAATCTGATCTATCTATCTAGCGTACGGTTAACATGGAAACATCTTCGGAAAATCTGAAATCTGAAACATTGAACATTGAACCCGGTTCTGATGAATTTGGCAGCGCCTTGTTGTTTTGAAGAGCTATCGCTTCTCGATGGATGAAGTATAGTCATTTCGCAAACTGACTGATCTCAGTATCCGACTGCGACACATACAAACCCTTAGTTGCCCAGGTATAGCATTCGCCAGACGAGGAACAATATAATCGAAGCATCTCTGTCCAATTGATTTTTTCAGCTCGTGTAGATATATCCTTGTTCTAATTTATCGTATTCTCGACGTGCCTTAAGGTATGTACAAGAAACTTTCCGCGACTACAAAACGTTAGAATGCTCCTAGAGTAGATCTTTCTAATATCCATCACTCCCGCATGCTGGAATATGTGAGAGGGAACACCAACATAACCTTCAAGATTCTCTTCTGTACAATCTCAAGTGAACGAACATGGCAGCGTCGAGCGTCGCACTCTCCCCCATGCGATAATTCCGTACTGGAGTAGGGATTCCACAAGGGCATGGTATAATATTTTCGATTTGGGGAATGTGAGGAAGTTCCGGAACTGGCAAAATCTATATATGAGGGACCGAATTTTCTTCGAAAGTTCAGCAACGTGTATATTCCATTTTAGGAAACTATCGATGTGGACCCCAAGGTACTTAACAATTTTTTTAAGTGGTATATCCTCATTTCCTAGTTTGATAGTGAAATCTGGTAAATTTGACTCATAGGAAGTGAAAGGCAACATCTTGTTTTTTTTTTTCGAATTGACGGTAAGCAGATTACACCTGAACCATCCCATAGTTTTGTTCATGTCTCTTTCAGCCTTTTCCTTAACTCCCTCTCATCAAGTATCTGCTTCATAGATTATTGCTGTGTCATCAGCAAAAGACAGAATAGTGCCTTTGGTCTGCACTTTGAGTAAGTGATTGATATAGGTCAGAAATAATATAGGTGCCAAAACGGTGCCTTGGGGCACCCCACAAAGTACAGCTCTCTCGGAGCTATGGACTTTATCTATTTCCACCATTTGCCGCCTGTCTTCAAGGTAATTTTCGATTATTTTAAGGATTCTGCCTCGGAATCCTGAGCGTTCCAGCTACTCCATCAGGAGCTTATGACTCACCGTGTGGAAAGCCTCCGCAAGATCCAAAAAAACGCCTATACACAGTGGACTGGAATCCATGGCCCGATATATTTTTGATGTTAATATTGCGAGAGCATCTTGTGTTGAGGTTTTCTCCCGGAAACCAAATTGTGAACAGGAGTTTATATCATTTTTATCAAGGTAAGCGTTTTCTGTAATATTTCGTACACTTCAACAATGCCCGATATCAGCAAAATCGGACAATAATTGTTCATGTTGAGTTTACTTCCGTTTTTGTAGATGGGCTTGAGAATTGCGCACTTGAAATGAGAGGACACCTCTCCTGTAATGAAACATATAATTGCGTGTAGCTAAAAACCATAAGGGTGATATCAGAGATTTTTACTTCACTAACTAGCACTAATTAAGCACTTAATATTCAACATAGTTTCCGAATTAGTGCTTCCAACACGTTTTAGTGGTACTGAGGCTTATCTAGAAGATAGAGAAACGTGTGAATGAAATGGAACACATATAAATTGGGACCCACCAAAGCAGCGAAAAAGGTACTGGAAGATAGCCGTACCTAATCGTCGAATGAATGAAAAAAATTAGTTTATAAATAAAGTGATGTTAATAAATTTGAAGGATTGTAAAAGTAAATAAATTAGTGAAAAGAAGTTAGATTATTATCTTCAATCTATATAGAGTACCTATTTCCATAGGCTACTTTTTTGTGAAATGCACTGTATGATAAGTCTGGTAGAATCTATTACAAAATTTAAAGTTTTTCACTAACCTAAGTCGTGTGGTGGATATTTCCTTGTAGAAGAACAAGGCACTGTTGGAGGCGGTACAGATCTTAAGGAAACTGGAGGGCAGTTCTCATCACAGCAACTCATTCCGCTCACAGAATTCCACCAAGACCGTCTATTCTTTATGTAAAGAAGAAACATCACCATCATCACGAGGATACCAGCGAAAGTTCCCAGCATGGTTACTCCGCCAGCAGCTGAAACACATTCAAATTGAGGGTCAAATGTTATTCATTTACTAGTAGAAGTATAATTTCAAAAAATATACATTCTCACGACCTCAGTGAAATACTATCTAATAGACAATTGTCTAACGTCTAACGGATTTCAACTCAAATACCAGCCAGAATTAAAATAGGGTGAAAAAGTTATATTCAATTGACCATTTCCCTCATCTTTATTTCCAAAAATCAGAAACGCGCAATTTTGAATTACAAATAGTTTCTAGATAGAAAAACTGTATGGCAGCAGCAGTTTTTCCGAGTTTACCCAAGGCAAAACGTGACAGTTGTTGGAAAATTGATACCTATACATAATGCATCTGTTACTCAGAAATAGTCTTGCCAAATACCATTCATGAATCCAATTGCTAGTGTAAATAAAATCGAAAAAACACAATGCGAAGTAATATTTTCAGAAAGCATTCGTGAGGGTGCAAAAATCCTCGTCTTCGACTCGGATTTTTGTTGCCACCAGCACTCATGCTTCTTGTAAAAATGTTACTTAGAAACGTGTTTTTTCGATTTTTCTCGGAAAAATTAGATGATTTTATGATATTACTCACGAATAAACTACTTTTTTAGTGTTTACTAAAGGCAAGTTCACTTATATTCTGTTGAAACTATTTTTCAATTTCCAGAAATACAGCGTCACATTTTTAGGACGATGGCTGAAAAAAAAGAGTATATGGAGTTTTAACTGCTTCAATAAACACATTCATACAATAAACTCATATCGTACAACTTCGGTTTCAGTGGGGAACTCACGTTTTTGTGAAACCCTTTCTTTAGCATTAAAAGTTTATTGTTTATTTTTTCATATTACATAAATAACTACACGAAAAAATAAAAATAACCATCATAATAAATACATGGTACGTCAAGAAACGGTGATGTTAAAAAGTAATTTTTAAAGAGATTTCACATTAAAGAAGTATACAAAATACCACAGTTCACATTGTATAATAAATACTCAAACAAATATAGTCTTCACCAACTCAACAAAAATTTTGACAACTCAGGTACTCTTCAACGGTATAAAATGTTTCCTTCAGGAGGAGGGCCTTAACCTGTTTGCAAAAAGGCCCCAGCTTCAATTTTTTACTCTCTCTGACAGTTTGTTGTAGAGCTTAAGGCAAATATGATTTGGACCTTGTTCAGATTTTTTCAACCGGTTATTTTCTTGTTAACCTTTAATGATGTTTTTTCGAAACAACATTTATTATATTATATTATCTATTATGTTATTATATAGACGAAACAAAAAATGAGAAGAAAATTTTTGAAAAAAAAATAACTCTTTATGGAATGGTAGTGTCACGTAGTGTTACTATGCATTTTTCACAAATTCTAGTGGTTTTTCCTCCACGAGATGCACATCCCTTTTGTGTTTTCATAGTTAAAGATCTATATGACCTATATTTGGTTATATCAATACTCAGGCCGCTTTCTGACTTGTCGGTGCGAAAACGGTATGGTATCGGTATGTCAGCCATACTCGGTACCGAAAGCCCATATCATTATTCCAATAAGCATTATCTAATTGACTCAGTATAAGCAGTAGCGACCAGTTACCCAGTCAATAAGCAAGCGCTCATTGAAATATAGTTTTATTTGGACGAACTAATGTGTTTATGAAGATAATCAGGTTTTCTGATAAAAATCAAAAATGTTCGAAGAATTCAGTTCCAGGATATCTAGTTCTTTCTCGTCTGATGAAATTGAAAAAATATATTTGAAAGACGATAGTTTACAGGATGTGAGAACTACCTTTTATTATTAGATGATATTTTTTCAATCGATCCTTTCTATATTTGAAATAAATTTGTTCGGGAAAAATTGAGCTACCTATCGTTTTATTTTCGATCATATTCTTCTCCTTAAAAATCAAATCTAATAAAAGCAGCTGGTCCCCAACATATAAAACAATTTTTCGAATGACGGTCGAATTACATTAATGGAACTGGAGACCCTTTCAAGCTTCCTTCGAAGGAGGATTTCTTCGAAAAGCGGTCTTTATCAAAAGGTGCTTCTTCGAGTGGATTATGGAAATGGCCGTTAACTATATCTACGGAAAATACAGAGCTTAGTTCGGGGGCCCAATTGCATCAAATGGTTCACTTTCTAAACTTAATTTCAAGACATCCTTTACATAAAAGAAAGCTTTTACACTCTATGAATTTGAAGCGTAGCATCAGGAAGGGAAACGATAAACTCGTCACGGCCGCACACAAGAAGAAACCCAACACGATCAAAAAATGCTCCGAATAAAAAGTTGGAAGAGAGGGGACATATAGTCCTATAAAAAAAACGCTATTTAGACCATTCAGAGCGGCAAAAAAATTCAAATACGAAAACAACAATTACATCATAAAATGAAAAGTTATACAAATAAACCATAGAGATTGCACAGTCTTCATACTGTTAAGTTAATAGCCTCAAATTTTAGGCACCTTCAGACTGCTTCTAGCCCATGTTACCGGTAGCCGAGAACGTCCGTATGTTTGTGTTGTGTTTGTCTTCACAGAACTCAGACGACCGATTTTAATGAAAATTCAACCATATTGTAGAGAATTTGTTTGAGTTGGTTGTCATTTGTCATGTGGAATTCATCTCTATATAACGAAGGAATGAAGAAAAAATATCGATTTTCCATGAACAAGTCGTTAATAAACCAGTGGATTTCGGCCGACGCTGGGTAAACTATAAGAGATGGGGGACCATAGAACTTTTCGAGCATTACAAAAAAAATCCACGACGGCATATGTCTTACTACCGAGGATAACCCACGATAATGAATTTTAACATTTTCAATTGAATTCGAAACAATGTTCTATTTGAAGGGGGCTCTTGGCTGGCATGGAAAAAATTAATATAAAAATTTATGTGACTGTTATCTGCTGCATTCATTCCTGATGAATAATGCTTTTTACAGCGTAGATCCCTAACGAATATTACGCGAGTTATGACAGGTTGAAGAAATATAAATTTGATCAAGAAATCATTAAATCTACGAGTACTCGAGACAAGGGCGGATATATGTACCTTTTTTGCATGGGTGGATAATATCCATTGAGAACTAATAAATCAGGTACACAACATTTACCTAATATCACCTCAGATAAATTTTGAAACGTAATTTGTCTGAACAAAAATAAAAGAGACATAAAAAATTTTAATAAAAACTAAAATATTTTCAGTTAAAAAACAAGCAAATAAAAATCTCTAATACAACAAGATGACAAATAATGTCAAAAATAGAAAATCGCGCTATCCAGAAGACAACAAAAAAGGAAAACCAATAAACCAAGTACACAACATTTTGTAATTACCTCAGATAAAATTTGAAATGAACATTTTTTCACAACTAAAATACAGAAAATAATCAGAATACAGAAAAAATCAAAATAAAATAAAATAATACACAATTCTCCTTCTCGAAAACTACAATAGCTAGAAGCTTCCGGTATTTTGCGTTCGATTTGTGCTTGAAGGGTATTTGCTTACCACATATCAAGAAAGTTTTCATTGCTAATATATTGACAATATTTGAGGAATTACGAATTAAAATTCATTAATGAAAATTTTTATATGTATCACGTCGCGTACCTATTTCGATACTCATGGAGGGGGGGAATCATGGGCGCCCGCAGAGGGAGGCCAGGGGGGACCGTGGCCCCCCCTGAGATTTTGATTCCCTTCTTGTTTTTGAGCAAAACCTAATACTGATTTCGACTGCGCCTCATCAAATCATTATTTGGCCCCCCCCCTGAGAAAAAATTTTGCGGTCGCTCATGGGGGGAAAAATTATACCCCGATTACCCTTTCCATAAATCCGGCTTTGACGCGAGAGCTTTTTGTCACGTACTGTCGTGATACCACTTACCACGTTATTTGAGGTGGGGCGCGATCGACCTACGATCATTTAGATTTGGAATAGGCTCGTAGGAGTAGTTGAATCGTGGCAATAATGAATTGTAGGTTTTTTTCAGAAAAGTTGCACGAATCTTTCGATAACTTGAGTGTGTTTTTAATTTTTCTCTTCGGGGAGTTTTAGATACATGCTTACTAATTTTTGGATGTTGAATATTAATTTTAATTATTTTTAAATTTGTCCTAGTGTGATTTTTTGATGAGTAGTCTGTTGTCACCTGATATCTGATCCAAAGAATCTGCATATTACGGCACCGAATGGAACGACGCATAATAAAGTTTCTCTACTTATATGTCAAATCCGTTCGTTCCGCCACATCCCGTAGATCAAAACAATGTTAGAATATTTCATTCTAATTTCATTCCACCACTGTTTTCAGTAATATTCATTGATGACATGTTGGCCCCCTGTCACGGATTTATTTAATATCTGTCAAATTTCATGGATAGAAAACTGTTCTGCCAATCAATATTTTTCAAAGCAAAAATTACTAAACGATATTTACGACAATATTTCATTAATTTCGATATAAATTTAGCGAATTATAGCTGTTAGAATATTTCATTCTAGCATTGTTTTCAGTAATATATTTATTGATGACATGTTGGCCTCCTGTCACGAATTCATTAAACATCTGTCAAATTTATGAGATCGAAAACAGTTCTGCCAATCAATATTTTTCAATTCAAGAATCACTACACGATATTTACGGCAATATTTCATTATATTCGATAAAAATTCAGCGAATTAGAGAAAATAATGTATGATACTCGTACAGAAGGCTCATTCCAACACTCGTTCATTCAAAAACTCGCCTGCTCTACGTGGCTCGTTTTTGAATTTTGAACTCGTGTACGAATATCAATGCGTTCTGCACTTGTATCATAAATAACTATTACAGTAGTATTAATATATTGGGTATATCTATTTCACGGAATGATATATGGGTAAACTTCTTTCTTTCGTCGTATCATATCTATTTCTTAGAAAATATAAATGAGTTATGAAAGCTAATAAGAAGAGATAGGTACCTACTACACACGAACAGTTGTTAAAATTGTCAATTAGAGTGGAACAATTGGTGTTTTTTTTTCTTATAATTTATGGTTACGCCTTGTTTGTGAGAATAATGCTCTTTGAAATTTGCTACCCGAAAGCTATATCGAAAGTTATTTATTCCATATTGAAACAAACTGAAATGGAAAACATATACCGACCATTCCTTCCTCGAATAATTGAACAACACTGAGAAGTGCGAATAAACAGTTTTTGCATGCAAAATATTTGAATTGAGTTGTGAGAAAAGGTTATGCAGAAAAGAAAACAAAAATCATTTATTGAGTATATGAAATCCTAGCAAACATGATATGTACCTTTGGTAACGAAATCAATACTCTTTAAGTCGTGAAGTGAAGAAATATAACGTTGATGTATGTTTCAAACTGAACTTGTTCAACTAGAGATTGATTGGACTTACCATTTAGATGATCCGTAATTAACATGCCGATTTTACAACACTGTCCTTTATTTCAAGCGCAACATGATTCTTCATACCCCACAATTTTTTCGATACTTGTTGAAACCCTTGTCTCTGAGCGAATATCCTTCAGGGTGCTTTTTTCCACATGATCCAGCATCGTTCTGTAGCATTTATAGGAAAATTGACGTCATGATCATTGTGTTATGTTTTTTTTATCACGTACACACTGCAGAACATTGAAATCTTGTATTCACGAAAAATTGATAATAGTAACTAGCGCAGAGGAAAGCAGGCTGCGCATGTGCCGTGTCCTCTAAACCGGGTGGCCCTCGACGATTTTCAGCTGCGGATGCCGCAGATGAATACAATACCACCCTGGGCTACTCGTGGAAATGCTTCATTCAATTATACATTTTGTTTGAAGGTCATGTGGATACATTTTTCAGCAGGCTTCCAGAAAGCAGTATCTCATTTTTTATTTCAATACGTTCTGTACCTACGTATCACAAAGTAACTTTTCATGAATGAATAATGAGACGTCTTCGACGAATTTTTTTTCTCGATTGTTTTTCGAACTTTTTGATAATCTTTTAGTTGCTCACTTTAAGGTAGCTCTATGGCTCCTGAAAATCTGAAAATTTCATAACTGCAAAATGGATTGAATGGAATTATACAAGAAGTTTGATGCGTCTTCTGAATTTATTGTAGAGTAGTACCTACCTTTATAAGTGTAGAAGATGGATAACTCAAATCCGCTGGAAATATGAAAAAAATGTACATTGAGAGAATAAAACTCCATAGCAAATTTTCTCCAAGTAGGGGAGGGGAACCTTATCAACATTTATACCACATGCATATGGTCAATGAAGCATTAGTGTACAGCTTTTGCTACGATACGACTGAGCCATATCCCCAGATCAAACCAATTCAGTTTGAAAGTTTTAAGGGGTTGATTTTATTTGTCCCAATTAAATAATATTTCACCATTAACTAAAGCTCGCAGGCGTTTCCTTGAGAAAGAAGTACCTAGTTGAAGAAATTGTATTTTTACAACATTCTTCATGATACCAGAAAGAATTCTCCATAAATTTTGTTTTTAATTTCTTAGTTCATCGTTATTATAGGGAATGATAAAGGAACTAATTTTATGATAATTATTTTTTCTCTATTTTAGTATCGTAATGAGTACATTGCAGTATTAAAGAAATGCTCACTCATTACAGCATTGTTTTCAGTTATATTTGTCGTTTTGTGGTTGTCAGTACTGACCTACGATCCTAACAATTTTCAAATCAAATCAATTCAAATTCCGCAATCTGCAATTTTCATAAGTCACACCAACTGCCAAAATACATTACAAAAGCCACTAGGATGTATATTCCGAATTTTTATTTGAATTTCCAGAGTATTTCAAAAAACCTGACTGAAATAGAGAAACTTTTGACTGATTCCCGTGGCAAAAAACACTTTCAACACTCATGCTACCTCCTTTTCGAAATTGTATTGGAATAGGGGCGCATTCTGCAACTCGTTTTAGAATATTATACAATTTGCATTTTATTGTCGGCAAGTTACTCATGTAACATGTTTGATTTTAATAAAATATCTATTTAGAAAAACGAGTAACATAATTATTTGTTTTATTCAATCTTGACAGAGAGAACCAATAATATTTGTTCTTATCTTTTGCAAGATGCGATTTTTGAAGATATTGTGATGTTTTGTTTACATCAATTACATCCCTTTGAATTTATTGTTGAATCAACCAAGGATTACAATTCTCTATTTTCATAAATTATTAATTTCTTTTATGAAGGAATACTTCTTCATTTGTGCTACCAAGCAATTGAAATTTTCAGTTTTATTCATTTGTTATACTAAAAAGGGAAGAGATGCATCCTTTCACCTGTAATTATGTTAAAGATTCAAAGTTAGGTATATTCAAATTAGTACAAATTCTGAAAGTGCCTCAATCCTAACTTTTCCAGTCCAAAGATTGAATAGGTTGTACGCTGAAAAAATCAATTTAGCTGTTATTGAGGTTAGATTGATCTCAAAATAATGAAAAATTTCAAAGAAAATTATTCATTTCTTATCTAATATATATAATGTTATAGTATAGGTACTTGAATATGGTAAATGTTTTCTATTGGGTACCTATTTGAAGCATTGAATGTTCAAATTGTTTTATGTTCTTTCAATTATATACCTTGATATTGAATTGAGAGATTCTTTCGCATTCGAATAATAATTTAAATTAAACAAACAATTCAAGGTTTATATCTATTCAAATTTGATGCCAGAGTTCATAATATATATATTTTTTTTAATTTATACATTTTGGAAAACAGTTGACAGAGAAGTAATAGTTATTTTCTTTTGGAAACTATAGTTTCTTTTTTCGAAATTATTCATATATTACATAACTGAATTCAACATTTTTCAGAGAATCATAACCATCATAGGAACCTCTTTAATAAAAATAATTGTAGGCTAAAACTCTAGTTAAATTAATGCAAATGTATAAATATAAAATGGATATTTACGTATGCTATATATTGTCTATTTTAGTTACACAAATTTTGGATAATTCTAATAAATGCATTAATTTGAGATAAAAATGGATTCACTTATTTAAACTTTCCCAGAGTTCGTCATCTCCCCACTGATCGTTCCATTTGCCTTTCTGGTCCTTCTCTTTGTGCTTTGCTCCCTTAGAAATTTTCAGTGCTTCGGAAGGTGATTTCTCATTGCTCTGGTAATCACCAAAACCAGACTGATAACTTTGGTGTTCATCATTCTGGTATTTGAAACCTTCCCACTCTCCGCTCTTGGGACTGGAAGCCTTAGATCCTTGCTGACTGCCACAGCTCCAGTTATCATCTTTCAAATTGCCACTGCCAAAAAGTGATGAATTCTCTCCTGGTGATGAAAGATTGCTGCCATTCACTTGCCCATAGTTTCCTGCATAAAAATTATTATATGTATTATCAGTCGATATATCTTTCCAACTATGTTTACCTAGTTCTCCCATTTTGTGTGCCAATCTATTGACTTGACTCCCCATATCTTCAAGCAAACTTCCTTCCCTCACTTTTTCTCCAACATGAGTACCTATATCTACCACTTTTTGAGTTGCGATACCACCATATTTCACAGCATTTTCTGTTGCCCTACTGGCAATCTTTGTTGCTGATGAAGAGAGAAAAGACCAACCACTGGCTAAAGACGATATTGCAGTGTCCACAAATTCTTGGGATTGACTTCTAGGTGGTGCTTCCATTGTATAACCAAATCCGCTATATTTACCTCCTTGAGAGGGCGGCAAATCACTTCGTCTATTAGCATTTTCTGCTTGTTTCCTAGAAAAGAAGGCTTCCTTCTGATCTTTTATTTCTCCTGAATTGAAAGAATTTTGATATCCTCCCTGATACGTTTCATACGAGTTCTGATAAGCATTAGATACAGAATTATTTGACTCACTCTTACGAAGATTTGGGCTTGATGTAGATGATACTAGTCCTGGAGAGTAATTTTGAGCAGGGGACTTTTTCACGTCCCAATTTTTTCCTTGAGCTAGAGTAGAAATTTTATCCCGGTAGAGTGCAGCTGCTTTAGTATTGTATTTCTGCACAATTGGCATAGTATCATCATAATCCGGTTGAGCTTCTAGAAAGACTCTAGCATTTCTGTTACCTCCAACTTTCATTTTCTCCAGTTCTATATCTTTCCATTTGTCCATAGTTACCGATCGGACAAAGGATAAGTGAACCCCTAAACTCCGGTGTTTCCCTGAACATTCTAAACATATCCATATACCATATGTTACAGAAACCCACTGGGGGTTATGAGTACCGCATTCGAAACATTTGTCGTTCTCATCCCGGGGTTTCAATTCTTGTAATATTCGACGAGTCCTGGGACTAGCCATTTCATAAATTCACTACTAAATCACTATTTACAAATTCATATCGATAAAAATTGAAGATTCCACTAATTAAGACCAAAATTCAGCCTTCCTAATATCGATTCTACTGTTTACGTGGTTTACGTGTCTTGTCTTCTGGAATCTACTGTCACCATCACCGTCCTATCAGACTCAATGAACCATAGAACATATCATCGAGATATATTCCTTCGTTATCAATGGACTGAGCCATAGTATATCTCAGAATATCGATACTTTTGATAGATATTCGGTGATTATATTATATGCAAATCTAATATTTACATAGATTACACATGAGAACACGAAATCAGGCAGCAGAAGCTTTTTTCTGTGGGATGCATTCACCTCAGTAATTATTGTTGAAAAATTCAATACTCACTAACTTCGGGAGGCAAATTACAAATCTGAAGTTGAAAAGTTGTGCAAATGCCTAGTGTTTGAGGAAAAAATGAGAAACGTCATTTGATTCTCGTTATTATAACTTTGATAATTGATTTTCCTTTCAATTATGATAGTTAGTAGATGAAAATCTAATGTTCATTTCCATTCTGTTCTCACCTTTATCAAATCAAAGGAGATGTTTATATCAGGTACAAAGCTTCTATGATTTTTGACAACAAATTTGGACATCTAGTGGAGTGAGGTTATGTTATTGGCGTTTAGTTTTCACTTTTTACTGAAATATAGAATAAACAAAATTTTATGCTTTTGCTGGATGGTGTATAAATCGTAGGAATAAGGTGAAAATGCATGACATATGATATATTGTTGTCAAAGAATATGATGAAACGTAATTATTTGCTTAATTCATAGCTCAATGCAATTGATAATGGGATTTCAAAGCTTTAAATATCTTTATTCAATGGTTCATTCATACCCATTTGCCCTCTTTCCTACCAAAATTTGATGAAGTCCTGATTACATTCGGCAATAATTAGGCAACATTTACATGATAAATGAAAATTTGGTTCCTGTACAGCAAAATCGAAATTCCTTGCTAATGAGGTTTTACTCTATCGTTATTCTTATTCATTCACAAATACACCTTAGGATTCAATATCAATAAAGGAAATTATAGATTATTCAGTATTTCCAATCATCTTCATGTGGTACTGAAGGCGCCATCTAGATGGGAGAAACTCAAAGAAAACGTTTTGATGTTTCTCATAAATTAAACAATTTCGGTTATCTTGGGAAGTAATTAAGATACTTATCGAAATGACTTCATGACATTTCAGCATTTCGGGGAACATACAAACCTAACAGAACCCCAAAAAACTCCAAATAAACTTCTCGATTTTCAGCGCCACCTATATAAGGGCGCTTGTCCTAGTTGGAACGTAGGGGTTTTGAATAATCGATAGAACGTATACAAAATAACCCCGATTCTCTGAGAATTACCAGTTTATATCTCATTCAATCGGTAGGTGAACATCAATTTTTGCCATAATCACATTTCACCGTTGGATTCAATTCACTTCATAGATTAAGGGTGAGTCTTTGCAACCTTTCCTTCAGCTTGAAGTATATGTTATTATTGATGCAGCGTATTTGGGGTGTTTATGTCGTCGCAGTAATGCATCTCGAGTATATTGATATCGGATCAGGCCCAAATTAAAAAACATTAGAATGCATCTAGAAAAGGTATAGAAAAGTTATCGTTCGAGAAACATTATTTGTCCTCTCAATAAAATTGATAATGAAGTGAAAAGGCATCCACCATTTATCAACAATTCGTGAGATATAGATAGTTCTTTCAACAATTACTGTAGCAAGAGCGAGGCCGAACACTGACTATCTACATCTTGAAGTACCATCTAAGGTATAATGTCGAAGTTGAAAAACAAATAGTATTTTTTTGTTTTTTTCGATATTCCTATAAATCATTGTTTATTTATAATGAATCCTTACTGTAGGTATTGCATATCCCGAAATTGATTTTGAAATTGTGATGATTTATTCTATTTCAAAATATGCAACCATAACTTCATAATACAAATATACCTATTCAGAAAAGCTCCAGTATCGAGATATAGTTGGCTGGTGAAAAGGCTCCTTCAAATGTTTTTTCTTGGAATAAATTTCCTGTTATGCTCACAGGCTTTATCAGCCTGTTCGTATGAATTGTTTTTCCTAATTTTTGACGAACCAAAATACCACTGAATAAGGGGCGATTGTACACATACTCCGCAATGTTCCAAGAATAGGAAGTTGGTTCAAAAAATTGTTATTGTTAAACTATTAACAAAAGATTCCCAAATTCTGTAACCATTCAGATACCAGATTAATTTGTGAAAAAATGAATGAAGATTTATTTCTGTTCTTGCCAATATGTATGTTGGATGATTCTTCAGAGGTTTGATTTTTCGATTTTTTTTGGTAAAAGTGAGTGAGTTTGAACAATTCAATTCCTTTGGTTTCAAATTTACGGCAATATCGTTGGATTCAATTAATTTGACAATGACAGTTTTGTGAAACCCATCTTTATTGTTTCAATTCATCGATGTCAATATACTTCTTCCAGTGAGACATGACAAAGGATATGCAGGAGAAACCATATATGTCTCTAATAGAAAACTGAGATAATTCGAATCTCTGAAGTCAATTCGGAGCTGTTTTTGGGTGGATGCGCGCATTGAAGCTTTTGATAAACATACAAAAATTGTAATTGCGGCTCCTGATTCAGTGGATCAAACTCCATTCAATTTCAGATAAGACTGAAAGCCATATCCCAAAAGAAACCTTATCAACCTGTGAGTATCCTGAAGAAACACATTAAGCTGGCGCCCTTAGATTCCAAATCCGCAATGTCGAATCTGTCAATACGCAGCTCTGACAATTTGTCGATTGAATCTGATAACGAATCCAGCGTTCCTGGAGATGATCTACCAGAAGACATTTTGGAGGCTGCGGAGATTGCCGGAAACGATGACGATGTGCCTTGTAGTCCACCACCCCCTTACGACTACGTTTTAGAAGAACAAGTGAGTTTAAGATTATTTTCAAATAAATGTTATATTTGTTATTCATTCGGACAGCTGCTTTTAACGTATGTGTGAATATTTGAAATCTAGTTATATGTTTCTGAACGCGAACACACAACACCATTGGATGAATGGTACCAATCCAATAATATTAGTTGCAATGAAATTCAAGAATCAGCGACGGAACTGGAACTCACCTAAGTTCTGGGTCCGCTTTGTGTGTACGCGCCAAATAACAAATTTCTGGTACTCAAATTGAGACTAATCCTTATTCAAATGTATTTTAATCGATCAATTTAGTTTAGATATATCCTTGATATCAATGACGAATTTTTGCTTAGGCATTACCACTGCAAAGAAGTCTTGCATTTAGATAAATTTAAGAAAATACTTTTATGGAATTGCAGTGTGCTGAATACTCTTGTTTTGAAGAGAAAGAGAAGACAGCTTCAACTCCAACAAATGGACCAGTGATAGTACATACTTCTAGCAAAGAGTTTTATAAAGCTGTCGCCAAACAGTTCGGCCTAACTTGCAAAATGTCTGACGACTGCAGGTAGGTAGCCAATGATGCTTAATTTTTCATCAAACATTCTTCTCCACATAGTTTTATTTAGACGAATTGAGACTGAAGATGTAGATACAAACGACAGCGCCTTCGCCAAATTGTTACCTGCATACCTTCACAAATTGAAAGAACTAATTGATGAATTGTGCAATAATTTTCATTCACATTGAGGGGACCAGTGAACTTTTCACTATTCGATAGCAATCTGCGCGAGGCAACAGTATCCTTCGGTAATTTGAGATGGAGTAGATTCTAAGGCATTTCACAAAAATCTAGAAGGCATGGCAAGAAGACATCGGTGGTAGATATATATGGGGGCGAGAAGGCATTGCTGGGCCCACATGAAAATAAATTGCATTTTTTTTACTATAAAAGTAAAAATAGTAAATGATCCCCTTGAGATTTTTCTGTATCCGCCTGCATTTTAGTATACAAACAATACAGATCTACCCGTATTCCGAATAATTTGCAAGATAAACATCAGCAATAATTCTATTAACAATTGTTTTCTTGGTTTTGAAAAAGTTGTTAATCATTGCTTTTCATTACTGTTTTTCTCATTCAAGAAATCAAAAGATATGTCAGTTTCAACTGACAGTTAAAATTGTCAGTTGAAACTATATGTGAGTGGGTATTTCAGTCGAAGTAGAATTTTTCAACTGTACAGTTTAACTGAGAAATATGAACAGTTGAAGCGTCTAAGGCGAAGATTATAGAGTTAGAAAGATAGGAAACGCCCTTATATCTGTGATACTAAAATCCGACTAAGATTTGTGGTTAGTTTCTTACTTTTGACACTTAGACGGCGCTGAAAGCATTATTCAGTACAGAAAACTATTATAAAAGGCGCGAAATTCGAAACATATTTCTCATGAATTTTCATTAAATTTAGTATTCTATGTCAGGCTTGTAAAAAAACATCCTGATCGACAAAACAAAAGCAGGACTCCGCGAACAAATCACAAGGTGATGAATATCATACGATTTTTCGACCTCCAAGGACATATTTCCAGTCCTCAGACGATCGTTTCTCATTGATGATGATTTCTTGTTTACGTGAGTTTTTCTCTCAATGAAGTGAAGTCTCACTTGAATAACTCGAATTTTTGGTGGGCCGAACAATAGATAAGTCAAACAGTTTTTTTGGTTCCTAGGAGTTCGACTTAACGAGAGTCCACGGTATATTAATTACAGAATGTTTGAACAACAATGAAAGAAAAATATCAGAGGTGTACAACAAGACCTGTAGGTCAGCCCAGCAAGAGTTCTTTATGCGTTATCCAGAACAAGACAGTTACATGATACGAGTTTCAAAACTTACATTTCCATTCTCTTTGGTGATGAAAAGAATGCACATTCAAGAGTATTCTTTAATAATAATAATAAAGGTCTTTACTTCAGAAAATAACACAAGTATCTGATATCTTAGAATTAAGAAAATCTGAAAAAGGCGAGATTCAGTGCACCAATGAGTGCTCTGTTCAATCTAACCTGTGATTCATTACGAATATTTTTAACAACTGAAAAAAAAACATATATACACAAATATATTAGCTTAACATAAAGTAAAGTAAGAGAACTAATACTAAGTACTGAATGAATAAATGACGAAAATAGAATTTGGTCACACCTTTGATATACAAACAGTTGCATCAACATGATCAACCTGTCACAGCCCCATTCTGCTCATTCATGATTTTCTCGAATAGTTTCCGCTTAAAAACACTCATACTAGAAGAATTCACGATGCTCGGAGGTAAACCGTTCATTATACGGGGTAGATTATACGAGAATGATCTACGAAACAGCTCAGTTCTATGCATAGGTGGAGTGAGAGTACCCTTAAACCTTATATTGAGGTTATGGACATCGGAGCGATATGATATTTTATTGTAAAGATATGGAGGTTTTCCGGACTGAAGTATTTTGAAGAATACCTTGGCAGAGTGCAAGAGTCTTCGATTATCCATGTTTAGCCAGTTTGCAAGCCGTAGAGTGTGGCTTATCCTTTCAAATTTTCTAATGCCAAATATTAGACGAAGGCAAGAATTCTGAAGTTTCTGAATACGCTTCTTATCATATGAAGTTAAACAGGGGCTGTATAAAACATCACAATAATTTAAATGAGATAGAACCAAGGATTCACACAGTAACTTCTTTACATGCACACTCAGATATTCACGATGTTTATAGATAACCCGTAGCATCATGTACGATTTCTTGAGACACGAAGAGACATGTTGAGTAAATCTCAACTCCTGATCCACAAGCAACCCAAGATTTTTCACACAATCAGATAGTCTCACCGTACCACCACCCACTACAACCGAATGAATATCCTCTAAAAGTTTTATCCTATCGCTCCTTGGTCCAAAAACAACGACGACCGTCTTTTCAACATTAAGTTGCAGGCAATGATTTTCAGAAACCTCAACGACATTACTTATGTCAAAATTGAGAGCTGTAACCGCCTCATCCGCCTCATCACGAAAAAATGACAAATACAGCTGACTATCATCCGCATAATAGTGTACCGAACAAGACAAACTGTAAAATATAAATTATGAAAAAAAGTGGTCCAAGTATCGAGCCCTGTGGTACACCCCTGCAGATCTCTAAAAATGAAGACGTAGCACCTTCATAATGAGTAGCTTGTGATCTTCCCTCAAGGTAACCCTTGAGAAGAAGAATAGCTCTATCAGATAGACCAACATGAGACAAAATAGACAGCAGCATCTTGTGATCAACAGTGTCGAAAGCTTTAGAGTAATCAAGCAAAACGAGTAGTGTCAACTTACCCTCATCACAGGCCTTTAGAATGTCGTCCGTGATATGTAACAGTGATGTTAGGCAGCTGTGATCTATTCTATTATTTCTGCAATTAATCACCATGCATTTTGAATGTCGGCCAGTTTTTAACAAAATTTATAACAAAAAAAAACACAAGAAAATATTATATAGAGTGAGCTAGGTGCTACTCTTGTAGATTTCGAGTTATTTCAGTGGAAAATACGCGAGAAAATACAATCATCATTCAGCAAAAATATTTATTCAAGTATTTCTTTCAAATTTGACAACAGCCTCTTAATGATTTCTATATAATCTTTGCCAAATGGACCCTAATTAAATATTTTTTATACGACTGTGCGTTTTCACCCTCTTTTCCGTACTCACTTTAGTTTAGAAAGTGTCACTTACCCGCACTAGTGCGGGAAAGTATTAGCAGGGGTTTTTTCCGCACACTTTCATTAAAGAATAAACTGAATTATGATATGTCGCTATGCATCGAACGTCAACGATGAGAGTACTATGGTAACGACATGTGTATTATAGATTTTCATGGAATGTTTTGTATGTTGAAATAAAATATATATTTTCAATGTGGTGTCGTAGAAAAAATAATGTTCCTATCTTGTGCAGGATGTATCTTTCCCGTACTCGATTGCTTTCCCGAACTCCGCTCCGCGTCGCTCGGGCAAAAGCAATCTCGTACGGAAAAGTGAAACTTTCTGCACTTGATAGGAAAATAACTATTAACCATAACCCGTTTACTTTTGAAACTATAGATGTCGCTCACATCACTGTAGTCGCTTCGTTTCCCATCTTTATACTCTATAATCTTTGGTCTAAGTTTGAAACTGACAGAAAAAACTGTACGAGAATGGCCGGCCCATAGTTAAATGGGCTGTTTCGGCGAAACAGCTGATTCGAGACGTCACCAATTTGTCATTTGTCAATTGACGGACCAATCTATGAACCAACCAAGAACCAATGTCAATCGGAATCGCCTAATGTAAAATTGATTGATATGCATTGAGGAATAATTCTAGGACACCCATTATAAACGTCATAGTTTCCTTGGTTTAAGCGATTATATCAACACCTTTCGTAATTTATTTATTTATCGCCTGGCAAAGCAACAGCATTAAACAAGTATAAATGATAGTAACCATGAATATAAAACAAAATAACTATATCTAACATGAAAATAAAAAAAAGAAAGATACTCATATAGATACCTTTTGTAATGAAGGTTGCCTAATCTCTTGCCAACTTCATCCACGGTTAGAAAGACTAGAAAGAGGTAAAGGACAATTGCACCCTGGCCAGATGACCAATCAGGAGAAAATGTGCGTCATTTACCATTGAGTGATCCTTACGTAGAGTGGATTTTCTATTCAATAAACTTTCGATTGAGTGATGCCTACACATGGAAGTTATAGAACACACAATCACATTGAAATGACAAGGACTATTTACGCTCGTTCCCGACAGTGGCGGCTCATGGTATTTCGAAATGGGGAGATTAAAATTTCTAGTAGCTTTGGATTGATCTCTCATCCGTCAATGAATGACACTTTTCAGATATAATAAAAATATAGTGAAAAGTGAATTTCCAGCTTCCCAAGTTTGTGGATACAAGCATTTGATTGTTCATTTTCTTTTCCATTTAGATGCTACGAGTGCCAGAGCCACTACTTCGACTGCTCCGATTACTTCGAAAGAACAGAACAGGAAAAGTCTGATGGGGGCCTAAGTGCTGGTACTCCCATGTTCATCAACGAGGCAATGCAAGGAAGTGTTTGTAATATTCTTTAAGGAGCGCAATGAAAGATTGGAGTATACGCTCCGTAAGTCAAAAAAGCAGAAAACAGATTATTTTTGGAAGAATATGTTGGTGTTTTTCTCCAAATTACCACAGTAAATGAAATATCGAAATGAAAAATTCCTGGTAAATATTGAAGGGGTAACAAGCAAAAGAACTTGTGTGATATTTCTGATCAGGATTTCCTTGTTTTTTCCTATGTTTCCAATCCAACGAAAACAATTGTTTTCGTGAATGAAATTTCTGGTTTTCATTCAGATAAACAATTTTCGGGTGTGCGTTTCGTACTTTCAAGAAAAACTGTTTAAGTATGAAGTTAAGTTATGAAGTTGGTATATTTGGAATAAGCATAAAAAACTATATTGGTAAAGTAGAGAAACCAGATCACTCATTTGTGTATCATTAAACACTTCGAAGTGAGTGAAACTTTAAGTTCCTACACTCGTATAGGTACTTTCATAGACTAGGTACAAAACTTTGGAGACTGATTCTTCGGAGTAAAACATTTGCAACTTAGGTCTTCTTGCTTCTAACCCCTAATAACAAACTTTATAATTATTCTGTCTGGCTTGATTGACGAGACGGTTAAAAAAATATACAACTTGAAGCTTGTCATTTTACATGACTGGAAACAAAACGAATATCATTTGCTCTGGTAATAAGAAACTCGGCAAAAGTATATTATTGTTATTCAATGTTAGGGGTCCGTTTATCCGTATATGATGTAGGAAAGTATTTGAAAATTTTTCGTATAATCATTTTACATTCAAACCTAAGTTCGAGAATATATTTTTGCCGAACCTTAATAATTCACAAAAAACAAAAAAAACGTACACGTAGATAGACCTAACAGGGATGCCATATTCGAAATTGGAGTGCTCTGTGTTATAACAACAAATAGATTATTTTTTCTACCGATTTTGAAAATACAAAATTCATTCCTTGAGAAAGTTCAGAATATGTTGAAACCTATCTAACTAAACATCGACGAATCGAAAAAAATTTTAAACATCTCTTAATTTATTTGGCATTCCTGGAACTAAGCACAGTTTTCTCTGTTGGGTTGATTTCTGTTTTTTGGTCTAGGTGTATTGACCGTGTACAACCACAGAACTGTCTACTATATAGCTTTAAGAATATTGAATCTAATGTACTTATATCACTGTCTATGGGTGTGAAAAAGAATAAATTGTATTTTAAAGCAACGTGTAATGCTGGATGATATTTCTAGACTTCTCCTGTGTTGAACTTGATTATGTTCTGTAAACGATAATTCGAACCTACACATAGACATGCACATTGTTTGTGATAGCACGAAATGATTTTGAGTAGTTTTCAAGATTTATGTTTTTATATTTCTGAGTCAGTGCAAAATCCATGTGGGTTATCCTAACGAATTCTATAGTAAAACATTTTTCTTGAGAGTTAGTTACAATTACCACCAGAAATTCGCTTTAATTCAAGGATGTCTCGAAAATAATTCACAAGTTTTGAATACATCTCACAGATGAGTGAATTTGAGGGGTATCAAAAAACTTAAAAACCTGAAATATGTTTGGTGCAGATTCATATAGAAACCAGTTCTGATTTCTATACTATAAAAAGATATGAAGTGAGCAGAAAATATATTAAAATATACCCAAATTTGCCCAACTGGATATTCGAATCCATATCAATCTTTATCAGATACGTTAACGTGATTGATAATGTTTATGTTAGATATTTCAATTGGATTGTTTGGATCTAGAAGAATGAGAAGAAAAATTTGTTTTTTAACTGCCAGAAGGGTATGGGAAAGATTTTAATTTCATCTTTTAAACTAAATAATATTCTTTCTCTCAAGTAAAATCTTCTAAATGATGTTGAACTTGAAGGATCTCACTGACTTATTGTATTTTTTGGCTGTTAATGAATCGAACAAGAAAATGTATACTCGGAACTCTATATTTTCATTGGACTGAATTTTTCATGCTTTTAATATGTCAAAGATAGTTTACAAGTTATTTTATAAATATTTTAGTCAATAAATGTATAGATGGACTGTAAAATTAGTTTTTATTGCAAGTTAAAAGACAAAATCTAACACGAAATTAAAAATTTCTGTTTGAATTTTCTTCAAGATTTTTTTTCTCCAAGAGAAGTGATTGAACATATGGTGATGAATAATGGAAACAGGTTAGGGTTAATAAGTGTCTCAACATTCAGAATGATTTATTCAGTTCATATATTACATTCATAAAATCAGAATATCAACTGGTATAAGAATCCTTCGAAATACAACTTAAATAATTCATATTTCCTTAAACATACCTATATCTTAACGATAGAGTAGAGTACTCAAGATAGTATGTGCTGTAAAATTCTTGAATACCACCGAGTTTCAGTGCTTTATTAAAAGTTTCATAGCTGGGAAGTCACTTGACACGAACTTGTTCTGGGTGTCCCATTACTGATTATCATTATATGATATAATCCAATCGATGAGTTATGAGTTTAAGGAAAGTTACTGAAGAAGAAACATTCAATCAATTGATCATTTCATCATGAAATCTTCAATTTCATATCGTAATGGGACGCCCTCCTTTAAATGTGAAATTTGAATAATCGAGTTTCATCTGGTTATCTCACGTTTTCGTTGAGCCTAACTATGATTTTTTTAAGTTTGAGGTTGGTACCTTAGACCAAGCAAATTAGCTTCAAAACTGCTCTGCCTGGAAATAATTGGTGGACTTCAGGAAACTGTAACAATCATTTATTTGGGCCTTTTTAATAAGAGTAGTATGAGCCTATGTTGCCCCTAGTTGAGCGTATGTCGTGACGTTCGAAAAACCTCGAAATTTTAGGACTATTTTAGGTTTTTCTCGAATAGCTCCTAAACTAAGCGTTTTATCGAAAACTTTGTATTTTTCAAAAGTGTTCAGCATTAAGGTCTGCTTCTGAAAAGTACTACGATAACTAGTATTATAGAAATCATTTGTCGAAATATGGAAAATTTATACACTTTTCGAAAAAACACAACAATTCTTTACTATAAAAAGTAAAATATCCATGAAACTACGAGCTTTAAAAAGAAATGTCATAGAATGAGAGTTGGCATTGTGGTGAAAATGTAACCCCATCCATCCAAACCACACTGTTAAATCGCTTCGAATCGAACTCGAGGAAAAACTAAAATTACTCATATTAGAAGCCTAAATAAATAATTTAAATAATTTCCCCAACTCCACCAATTATTTCTAGGGAAAAGTCTAATCAGCTTGGCCTACATTTGATTTCTGAAACATGCAGAAATTGAAAATTAGTAATAATCGAAATGAATACCATGCTTAATTTATAGACCTACAGAACCTTCATCAGGTGAACTGAAAAGATGAAATTCAATTTTCTCGTTCAGAAAAGGGGTAGACTGGCTCCGGCCTATTTGTCCTTGAGGGTAGTATTTTTTTATGAAGTGTTCGACTCTGAGCATTGATAAATACTGTGGAAAGTATATACTTGAAAGTCCCATAATATGAGCCGAAACCATCATTCTGTGCCCTCTTTGAAATGGGGGCGAATTATTAGTAATTTACATAGTCAACAGGCGCCAGAGGGTGCTGGGAAAAATCGAACAATAAGAAACTAAGGCCATTCGAAAGATAAGATGAGATTAGTGATTACTCTATGGTAGTGGATAAAATAAGGTAGGTTTATGTTTTATGGCAAATAATTTGAAATTCAACATATTTTATTTATACCCATCGAATCAGTGAGGCAATGAGCTTTTTTCAATTTTTCCAATCATTATCATTATTATTATACCAAAGTATGATAATAATATTTCATTTACAGGGTGAATCAAAAATGTGTACCGAGCACTCTGGAGGTGATAGAAAAATTATTATAGGTTGATACAAGAACTCATGGCCCAAAATGTACAGGGTGATATTTTACTCAATAGCTATCTCAGTTATTATTGGTCGTACAAATACGTTCAAATGGGCAAATTTGTATTATTTTTATTGGCATTCAGAATTCAGTACTAAGAAATGGATAAAGGACCAAAGAAAAACCAAGAAATTCTGTGAAGTGTTGTTTTTGAAATGGCACACCCTGTATTTTATTTTATTAATCGGTAGTGCTCTTTATTCTGAATTCAAATATATATACTTTATAGAGTTTTTTTCGGCACTTTCTGAAAAGTATAGGTTTTTTTGTCTAAATCTAAGGCAGCTGTAGTACGCCACTCGAGAATGCTGTGATTTCTTTATATCGAAGTCCCATGCTATGGCCTCCTGATAGTCCCTACTTAACATCATTGGACAATTTTTAATGGGGATATTTGAAATATAAAGTGTATATGGCACCCGTCCGCAAAATATTGAAGACATTAAATTCAGAATAGAGGAAGAAATTGACAACCTCAATATATTCCGTAAATGGTGAGGAAAATCGAAAATCTTCAAAAACTTAGAAAAAAGATATTGTCTAGAAGTAAATGAGGGTCATTTGAATACCTAATTTTAATTTCAGTCAATAAATGAATAATATAAATATCAGGTGTTTCACTATTCACGGTTCCTTTGATAAAAAAATCGCATATCTATATTTTTAGAAAACTGTCTGAGATGACCCCAATAAAGTATATAGTAGGAAAATGAAATACAGGGTGTGACAATTGAAAAACAACAGTTCACATAGAATTTTTAGGTTAACGATGCCTTTACACAATTCTTAGTACTGAATTCTGAATGCCCATGAAAAATACTGCAAATATGTTCATTTGAACTTTTATGTGCTACCAATCCGTAAGCGCGGATTTGGGGGAGAAGTTTTCTCTGTCATATATTACCATAGCTGTATTCTTTCATGAATATAAAACACCGCTACCAATGAACAATTCGAAACTAATTGACACCTTTTGAGTAGAGAATGAAACTCAATCAATGAGTGAAATAGAATCTTTTTTTCGAAATCAGACCCCCAAACTTCACCCCAATTCAGGAGTGTCGTGTTAAACAATTTTCCTTAATATTGTGAAACTCATCTACCCTACCCATTGATCTATATCTCTGAGAAATGTGGGATCCTGAAGAGGCCAAAAAAGTCTGAAACCGGTCAGAATCTGATTTCATACTTCCAGTCCACCGAATGGAGATTCTGTGACCCTATAAATTCAAGATGATATTCACTTCGAAGATTACTATTTTCAATTTATCTATGTTTCAAAAATGTTGTCGGTATGGCCTTCCTAAAGGCAAAGAAGTTTTCCTTTTTATATTTTTCTTTAGATCCAATTTCGGCTTAATTTTGTCTTCGGAAAGCAACACATCTCTTTTCAATACTTCTATTTAAAATTGTCGGACCAATGAACTGACATTCATCGGTGACGAATGAGCATACGTCTGTTAATATAGAAATGAACGACTAGGTTTCTCCAGATGCAAGATCCTGTGTTGGAATATAGAATGCGCGATGCAGTTAGCGGACAACACCAGATATCAAATCATTCTCAGAAAATTCTGATAACCGCATCTTCATCAATTTCATTCCCGGAAACTGAGGGTTTTTTTATTCTAGCTCTTGAATTGGCATCAGCAAATGTTGCAAGAGTACAGATTAACCCATAATCATCGTTCACCACATTAGGCCATTTTTGTCCTACTATAACAGCCGAAAAAAAGGCAAATCTAACGGCACGAGCTAAATTTTCATACGAACTCTCATTTTGTTCGGATATTGTCTCAGAAGTTGCTGTGAGCTTCCTGAGGTGCTTCAGGGTGAAAGTTAATTTCGAACGGTTTCCAAATTTTTCGAAAAAAATTTTTTTTCAATTTTTTGACTAAAAGTTTATCAATTTTTTTATTTTTTAATGGCACACCAGGTAGATTTCCTCAGATTCCCATCGTACACGTCATTCTGAGTTCAAAGTCATTTTTCAATCTAGATGACTGAAAACGAATTTTAAATCTTTCTTTCCTATTCCATCATGAAAGAAGAACAGGTTTCTCCTCATAAAGTCCAAAAACGGGGCCAAAAATCAATGAATATAGATTGCAAAAAAAAATAGTTTCCACATCGATCGTAAAGTAAGCTTTCGTAAATGTTGGGGAATGTTTGTTTCTTGCTTTATACTTTCGCAAAATGTGGTGGTAGTCTTCAGGATCTTTCGTAGAAACATGATACTGGTGGTTGGTTTGAATGATTGCTCAACAATACGATCCCCTTCTTCATTCCTGCTGACCCTCTGAGGTCACTTAGTAGAAAAATAAGCAACAAAGAGTACTAAACTTCGATGGAATATGTAAAAAAAATACAACCTGTTATTCGAGTCGGCTACGTTTTTCTTGTTAAAGGAAGTCATATTCATTTTCGAATTGGTCAAGTAACCAAATAATTTTCAACCAGCTGCAAATAACGATTCTGCAATTTCTGATGATGTCCGCTAACTCACAATCCACGATAACATTAACAACAAATTATTCCTCAAAATCTCCGAATTCAAAATGAATTATAACGTTCACATCGCCTCACAATCGATCGATCGTTTATTTTTTGCTCGAATAGGTACAAGTAGGCCCCGAAAAAACGACATATCACATTTATCAGACAGCAGAAAAGGTAATAATCACTCCGGTCAACAGTTTTTCGTCGCGTTCAATGGTGAGATCGTCATCGAAATCGTGAATTCACAAAACGACGACATTGGTTATTGGATGCTGCAGGTGGACGACGTCCCCGAAACACCTGAAGTAATCAGGTATTCCCCGCCTGTTGAGGAAAAGTCGGCATCTTCGTCGAAGTCGAAATAGTGACACTGGAACAAAAAATATGGGTGTCAGTTTTATACTAGTACCTACTACAATGAATAATACTTTATTTTCAAATTGTTTGAAGAAATAATTGAAATTTATTAGATAAACAGAATAGTAACTAGATCAGATTAGTTATTCCGCTTCAAAACGATTACAGTATAACTTCAATATTCCAGACAGATATCGTTTCAGTACCTGCCCGGATTATTGAGACGCCCGAATTATTGAGGCGTCCTGATTACTGGAGTGATTTTAATTTATGAAATGGATATGATTTATCCAAAATAGGGATTATTAATCACTCATATGATATGAGTGTTAGAAGTGACGTTTTGTTTTGTGAGTGAAAAAGTGAGTGAAATGAGCGGAGCGAAATGAAAAATTTCACGAACAAAATGAAATCACTTTTAACACTAATACCATACATACAATGTTTTTTGTACAACTGGCCTATTTTGATAATGAAATGGGCGAATTTGCAATGACAATACAGTTCAAAATGCATTTTAATATTCAAATAATCAAAAGGTTGTTGTGAATGGCAAACGTTGCCAACGTTATGATTACTAACAATTGAGAAAGGACGCTGTCATTTGAATTTCGTTCCTGTCCAATTTTCGTCTTGGATTTTTAACTGCTTAATATGTTTGTCGAGGGTCCAATTATTAATAAAAGTGACGATTTGGTTGTTCCTCTGGATATTGAAGAGTCTGCAAGAAGAGCAGATCTGGATCTCCAACCTAAAACATCTGTCCAGCAGTACGGATATTGCATATAACAATTTCCTGGCCTGGTGTAAATTGAAAAATGTAGAAGGGAACTTCAGTGAAACTGTTTTCCTGGCATACTTTGAAGAAAAATCACAAATATGGAGTTCATCAACTTTGATGAGCAAATTTTCAATGATAAAGTGAAGCGCCCTTGTTAAAAATGGTGTATGTTAGTAAATATTTTAAGGTGATAGCATATTCAAAACGGAAGAGTGAAGGATATCGTCCAAAAAATCGAAAATTCTCACTCGTGAACAAGTTGAAAAGTTTATAAAGGATGCACCAGATGAGAAATACTTGATGGTAAAGGTTGGAACTATTTTCGGATTATTTGGAGCCTGTCGGCTTGGAGAATTGTGTAATTTATCAGTGGAAGACATCGAAGTAACAAATAAATCATTGGTTTTACAACTTCCAAATTCAAAAACGAAAGTTAGTCGTTCTTTCAGTATTATTGGGAAGTATGTAGACTCTTTTCATAAGAAATTTGCACTGCGCCCTTCTGTCATCAAACATCGTCGTTTTTTCCTGAAATACATGAACAATAAATGCACTGCCAATCCAGTTGGTATAAATACATTTGGGAAAATTCCATCTATTGTTGCCGAATTCCTCAAACTGCCAGAACCAAAGCAATATACAGGACTACAGGACACTGTTTTCGAAGATCCTCCGCTTCATTGCTAGCAGAATCAGGAGCAAATATTACGGATGTAAAAAAACATGGTGGATGGAAGTCTACGACGGTAGCCGAGGGCTATGTTGATCATTCCACTGCATATAGAAATGTCATTGCTGAAAAAATTCCCCCAACCTCAACAGATTTTGGATAATCATCAACCAATATTGTACTTCCGGTTTCTACAAGTACTGATGGTGCTGAGGATTCTAATAATCTGTTGCGAAGCTCCCTAACGTCACAGGGCATTAATATTAGTAATTGTTCTAGTTTTACGATTAATATTAATGTTCATAAGTAATGATTGTTAAATATTGTTAATAAAAATTTGCAATTGCTGAATTTTTCTCATCTGATTTCATCATAAGAAAATGGAGTGCTAAAAATATTTTTAACACTGATGTTAAAAATATTTTCAACACGCTTTCAAGTGAACAATTAATTTTAACATTGTTTACTGTCACTAAAAGTGTCACTTTTAATGGCAGCTGTACAAAAATTATTTTTTCGCATAAGTTAATCTAATATTTCAGAATTTTTTGTGAATGTGAGTGTCTTAAGCATAGAATAAGGAATATGAGGAAAGGAGTATATATCGTCGATTCAGCAGGAAAACGATTTTGACATGAATCGGCCATATTGAAGAATCAAATTTGATTCATATGATCATAATTGTCAAATTTGAGTTGACAATTTTTCAGCGTTTATTGTTATAAGTGTTGAAAATTGAGGATTCCTTTAGAATTTTGAACGATTTTTGATGTGTTGTATTCCGGTTTGGTAAATATTTCAACTTGTTATGGTTTACCTGTAAGAACCATCCCGGCCAATAAAAATAATACAAATGCTCCCTCCTTTAGATTCTATATTGTATGATGATTTTATGTGATCGTTTGACTAGCCATTCCGACCATTGGGTCCAGCACGCTAAAAAACCAAGTGCAGAATAAACAATGCTGCCGCCGCGCTGTTTCCAACCGATATGTAACCGTATTTACATGTTTAGATAGGAAAATGCCATTGTTTTACATAATGAATATTTTTTTCGCCCGGATTTCGGAGCCAAAAATTTCGAAATGCTCGAATCACAGCCGTGTCCGGATTGCTGGAGTTTCCGGGCTAACGACTGTCCGAATTAACGAAGTTGTAGGTACAGTATTTCGATAATCTGACGACCATGATTAAAATAAATTAATCATACCAAAGAGGATATAATAAAATATGGACAGTGAACACATTTCTGTTTCTCATTCAATATACACAGAAATACCTAATTAAAAATATGTTCTTACTGGGAATAAATAATAAAACTTACATACTTCTAAAGAACATTAAAAAAACTAAGACAAAACCAAAGTTCAATGAAAAAATAGAAATATGAATTAGAAGCAAGCTGCTGTCAACAAATAGAAAAAATTTCATCTAATACTAAGACTTGCTGTCTCAAATATATGAAAATTAATTTATTTCAGCATTGTAATTTTTTTGTTGGTTTTTTTCTTTTCTTTTTGTGTGCGCACAATTCTTGAAATATTTTTCATTTGATTGGGTTAGTAAAAAAAATGAAACAGAATTCATATAATTCGTACATGAAATTCAGTACCTTTCGAAACTGTATTAGGCATGGGATTGGAAAGTTTTTATCTGACGCTAATATCTTCATAGAAAACTGATCAAAATAAATTTAGTCAATGATGATGTCTTACTGGATAAGTATCTTCATGATACTGCGTATTTCGGTCGTAATTTGGAAAAAATATTTTTAGGTCTCTGATTTCCAGTGATTTTCATATTCAATCTATTTCAAAAATCGATAAGCGATAATCCTAAGTCTAAGGTATTAGACGATATTTCCTCAATTTCAGTCAAGTTTTGTGAAATACTCTCGAAATTCAAATAAACATTCAGATTAGTGACTTTTGTATTGTATCTTGGCAGTTGGTGTGAATATGACAGAGTACGAAATTTGAATTGATTTGATTTGAAAATTGAGAGGATTTGAGTTCAGCATTGACAACCACAAAACGGAAAATTTAACAGAAAACAATGCTGTAATGTTTTTCATTACAGCACTACTTTTGGTACTGTAAAGAACTCCTCGCTATACTGAAATAGAGAAAAAAACTAAGAGGACAAGTTTAGTCATTTTGTCTCATTACAAACTTTTCATACGCGATGTAGAATTGGGTTCAGGAACGCTTTGGCCTGGAGATTCAATCTTATAAATTATATTCTATGGTCGCTGAAGAAGGTAGTTTAACGACGTACGAGTTCCGTCCGAAAAATAAATGTTTGTACCTAATTTCATCAGATTATCTAAGAAGTAGATCCTCAGTCTATGCCTTTTTCCTCATTAGTTTCTTGATTATATTTGGCGTTCTGCGCCTAAGAGGGATGTTTACTCCTACCCGATGTTTTGCATGCGACTCCGAAATGAGTAATGTAGTCTCCTGATGGGATGTATCACGTGAAGAATTAAGAATCTATTGAAAAGAGGTGCAGAAATTTCTCCGCTAGATGGCATTTCTCATTATTAAATTTGGGAAGTGCTGTAGCTCATTTTGGATGTCGATGACGAATGCATTGAGAAAATCAATTGATAATCGATGCAATGGAAATATTAGCATTAACTTATTCGAATATGAACATCTCTCTCATATTGATTCGCATTTCAAGATGCGATTCTAGAATATTAAAACATACGCTTTAAGCGATCCCCTCTGAATTGGATAATATCTTCTCGACCCGTGTTATTCCTATACTCGTTATTTTGGAACATACATTGTAATAACATACATGCAAGTGAGTGCATGGAAAATTTTCGAATAATTGCTTTCTTCGACAAGAAATGGCATGTGCGCGCCTAGGCATACTTTCTTAGCGATTGCGATTAGTCGGGCGACAAGAAATCGCTCGGCTTAGACCTACTATCAAAATTCCAAGAATGACTGAACTTGGTGGTGAACAGGCCGGTGCATTATCTTTGTTGCATGCAGTAAGATTTTTTAATTGAAAGAGATCCGAAATATAACTGACGGATATTAACAGAACTTCTGAACTAACCTGACACTCCAGGCACTCACAGTCGTCCGTCTGCTGGCAGGTCAAACCCAAGATGGAGGCAGCTTCCCGGTAAAGGTCCAAACTGTTCCTCCGGCTCTCCGAAGGGCTAGAAGCGCTGGGGCCAGCCTCCACCTCATCGCCCTTCGCGCTCTTCTCACTGGTGATATCGCTTCTGCATTTGGTATTATTCGTCTGACTCTCATCGTTTGTCGATTTATTCTGAACGAAAAACTGCGGTCGAAAAAAATTAGGTTAGATATGAGTAGCCAGAAGGTTATGTGGTTATGAGGACCTATTCATAGTCGAATAGAGCTATCACCCAGATAGCTTCATTAATTAGGTTATATATACAGGGTGTTTGAAAATGGCAACATTGTAATGAAATTTCATACCAAAATGTTTTGGAAGCTGATATTTCCAATTAATTTGTTTTTATGACTGACTCTCACAGAGGGCGCTAGCTACAAGGTCCGTACCAAGTAGAATTGAACATAACTTTTTGATCAGATTCATTGAGCAAAATGTCTAGTGAACTTCAAGCATCATTTAATTTTACAACAAAAAGCTACCCTTGATACTGTGTACTGTTTTCGGAATATTTTGATCTGAAAATTATGAAGTGATAACCAATGCTGGTATAAAGAATTGATGAAGTTATCAATAAGTATGCACGACGGAGCTCTACCCCACTTTGATAGAAGGTGTCTTAATTGATTGAGTGGCCATTTTCCGAATCGATGGATTGGTAGAGGCGCAGTAGCTCCGATTCATTGGCCCCCTCGTTAATACGATTTTAATATCTTTGATTACACAATTAAGGCGTATCTTGAAGAAAAAGTTTATGCTACAGAGGTAAATTCACCTCAAGAATTGAAAGACATAATTCGATGTGACTTTAATGAACTGATAGCTGAATAAGGGATAGACTTGTGAATTCGTAAAAACGGAGGACCTTTTGATCACCTACTCTATTTCAATTTTCATCTTGTGATTTTTATTCAATTAATAAAGATAATATAACATCTTATAAATAGTTGTCCCACTTATGAATTTTAGATGGTTCCGAGGCTATACATAAAGTAATGGACGTATTTCTGACATGGGTGGTTAATTTTAAAATGAATTATCCCTTTCACTGTGGCACGACTAGGGCTTGAAGAGCTTGAAAATTCGAAGGACCTGAAATAAATGAAAACGCGATGCTGGGGGTTGAGGTGCCTACCTTGAACAGGTGGATATCCTCGAATAATTCTGGGCCTTGGTCCTCTTGCTGTGTTAGCTAACCACGTAGAAGGCTTCAGAACAGCACCACACATTCACTTATTGTCTATATGTTAAAGTTTGTAGAGAAAAATATTATACAGTTCAAGAAAAAGAGATAAGAACTCTCGTAAATATTAAGCACTGAGAGGCGTTAATTCATACGGCGAATTCGAGCGAAGAAAGTTGATTGATTGTTCATTTATCAGCGGTGCGACAGATCTCATGTCCAGCATATGGGAATTTAATTTATTCTTTCAGATGAGCCCCTCGAAACTATGTAATTATAAATAAATCTGAAAGTATTGTGGGTTGCAGTAACATTACCGCCCACCTAAAATAGAATATTTTACGAGCATTTATGAGAAAAAAAATAGAGAAACTTAAGAAAAATAAAAGAAACAGAATTGAGAGAAAAAGAAATTATTGAGAAGGCAAAGGACATAACTTCACCAAGGGTCTCTGCAATATACCTTGTGTAGTGCGAACAGTTGCCACTCGAGCTATTTTATCAGCCCCATAATGGAGCGTTTCAATGCGTGCTAGACGCCAGCGTAATGGTGGTAGTTGCTCATCTTTAATGAGAACGAGCATACCCGGAGATAATGCCTTAATATCCTGGTTATACCATTTTTTGCGTTGTTGCAACGTATTTAAATATTCGCTGTGCCATCGTTTCCAGAAATCTTGATGAAGACGACTTAACAGTTGCCATCGCGATAATCTATTCAAGGAAAGTGACGTTAAGTCTGGTTCAGGCAACGCACTAAGTGGAGCTAACGTAAGGAAATGCCCGGGTGTCAGAGCTGAGAGGTCATTTGGATCATTACTAAGCGGGCATAGTGGACGAGAGTTCAGTAATGCCTCAATTTGTGTTAACACAGTATAAAACTCTTCGTAACTCAATACCTGATCACCGATCACTCTAAGTAAATGGGATTTAACTGATTTGATACCGGATTCCCAAAGGCCGCCAAAATGTGGACCAGAGGGAGGATTGAAACTCCAATCGATCTTTTCAGTATCAACAGCATTGTGCATATACTTAAGCATATCCCTATATGCACCTTTAAAATTTGTTCCTCTATCGCTAAAGATAAAATTACAGCGACCTCTTCGAGCGATGAAGCGTCGTAGAGCAGCGAGAAAAGCATCAGAAGTGAGATCTGACACTAGTTCTAAGTGTAAGGCTTTCGTTGTGAAGCAAACGAAGAGGCACACGTAAGACTTCATGGATTTAGAACCACGGGATTTCGAGAGAGTCACCGCAAAGGGTCCTCCAAAATCTACACCAACGCACTGAAACGGTTTAAGCTGACCCACTCGTAAAGACGGCAGATCGCCCATGAAAGGTTGAAATGGTTTGGGGTTCAACCTAAAGCATGTATGACATTTAGCTATAATTTTATTTATGGATCGTCGAGCAGACAATATCCAAACCTGTTGGGCTAACAGGTATTGAAGCGTTTGTGCACCAGGATGCAAATAAACCTGATGGAAATACTGAATAACAAGTTCAGTTAGTCGATGAGAAGAGGGTAATAAGGCTGGATGTTTGTGTTCGTAGGCCAGCCCTGAAAAGGAGAGACGACCGCCCACCCTGAGAAGGCCATCCTCTCCAAGAAATGGATTCAATTTACGTAATGGCTTTGATATGGGTTTCTTGTTTATTAAATTATGAATATCTGTAGAAAAGACGGATTGTTGAACATATTTGATAAGGAAGAAGAAAGCTTGCTTGAGCTCCATCGAAGACAGAACACCGAATCTACGAGGATATTTCAAGTTATGAACAAACCTTAAAACATAAGACATGATTCGTTTTATTTGAGAGAGACTAGAAAATCTTGAAAGTAAGTCATCAACGATTGATTGAGAGACAAAAGTCGATAAAGAAATCTGACGTTCCTCTTCTGAAACAAGAACAGGATCAAATTGTTCACCAACCACATTTTCTCCTGATCGCAGCCAATCAGGTCCCACCCACCATAATGACGATTTTAAAAGTTCGCCAGGTGTTAGACCACGAGATGCGCAGTCTGCAGGGTTATCCTTAGTTTTGACATGATGCCAATTTTTTGGGGAAACAAGTTCCTGAATTTGAGTAGTCCTATTACTCACAAAACTCTTCCATCGATGAGGGGAAGATTTGATCCAAGTCAGAGCGACAGTGGAATCTGACCAAGCAAAAATACTATTAATACGGAAGATTTTCGAATATGAGAAATATACCAAGTTGATAAGCTTTGACAACAAAAGACAGGCGCAAAGCTCTAATCTCGGTAGAGATATTCGCCTTACTGGAGCGACTTTCGACTTGGCACATACGAAGGATGTGCCGATAGAGGCGTTTTCGTAAAAGAATCGCAGATAAATTACTGCTCCATACCCTCGTTCACTACTATCTCCAAAACCATGGAGTTCACATCTAGTGAAGAAAGCTGAAGCTAATTTTCGTGGAATTTTGAGTTTTGAAAGCTCTGCTAATTCGGACCTACACCTTTTCCAACGTAATGTTACATCTTGTGGCAGCGGATCATCCCACTGTAAACCTAGAGTCCAGAGATGTTGGATCAAATGCTTTGCCAAAAAGGTAAATGGCGAGAGGAATCCTAAGGGATCGAAAATGCGCGATATATCGGACAAAATGGCTCGCTTCGTAGGAACCTCACTAGAAACATTAGTGGAATAGGTGAATTCATCTAAGGAAGGAAACCACATTAAACCGAGAATTTTGACGACCGGATCAACGTCAAAATTCAAGGAATTCTGGTGTTGGTGGTCCGGAGGGATAGAAGAAAGTAACTCGACGTTGTTACTACACCATTTGCGAAGCTGAAAACCACCCTTATGCAGTAAAGCAATCAATTCCTTCTGCAAAACTTTTGCTTCTTCCAAATCATCACATCCTGTGACAATATCATCAACGTATACGTCTGTCAACAAAACTTTGGAAGCATTAGGAAATGAATGTTTCTCATCCTGCGCCAACTGGAATAGAGTTCTAAGTGCAAGAAAAGGAGCTGGAGAAACTCCATACGTTACAGTATTCAACTGATATTCTTGAACAGGCTCACGGGGTGAAAATCTCCAAAGAATTCTTTGGAAATCTCTATGGGAAGGTTGAATCAAGATTTGCCGATACATTTGTTTTATATCAGCAGTGAGGACAAAATTATGAATGCGGAAGTTCAACAGAATGACCACAATGTCTTTCTGCAATTTTGGACCAATGCAAAGAGTATCATTCAATGAGGGATTTCCGGGAACACAGGCAGATGCATCGAAAACCACCCTCAACTTAGTTGAAACATTATCTGGCTTGATAACGCAATGATGAGGAATATAAAATGAATTTTCTGATCTGAAATCTGAAGTTATCAAGGACATATGGTTACTAGATATATAGTCACTCATGAAATTACGATACTCATCATAAACACTGGATGCTTTTATAAGACGACGTTCCAAGGATAGGAGACGACGAAAAGCTAGGGAGTAGGTATCACCGAAAGAAGGAAGGTCATCATTCTTAAAAGGTAACGCAACAGTATATCGTCCTGATGCGTCCCGTGAGTGACAATTTTTGAAAAATTGTTCACAGAACTTATCTTCCTGTGACAAGATTGGGAGCTTTGGAACTTCTTCAAGTTCCCAGAACTTTTTTAAGGTAGCATTTATTGAAGATTCGTCAATGGAAGCGTGAAAAGAGCTTATAGTTGGGGGGAAACCTTGGATTTTTCCCATAAACACCCATCCAAAAACAGTTTGAAGGGCTGTTGGTTCTAGACCGTCACCTTCCAGGCGGCCATCCCTAAGAATTAATGGAAAAACGTCTGCGCCCAGAAGGATATCAACTGAACCAGGAGTGGCGAAATCTGGATCAGCTAATTTCCTGGAGGAGACGCAAGACCAATAAGAAAAATTAATAAGTGTACTTGGCATTTGTGCGCAAATTTTTGAGAGTACAATTGCGTCAAATGTGAAAGAGGGATTAACCTGATCTGTGGGACGTATAGTACAGACAACACAACTATTGGCCGAAGATGAGCTATCACCAATACCGAGAATCGAAAGTGCAATCTTGGATGTTTTTAATCCTAACCTATTGACACAACTTTGGGAGATGATATTAATTTGAGAACCACCATCCAACAAGACGCGTACCTTCTGAAATCTACCCCAAGCATCGAGAATTTCGACCTGCGCAGTTGCTAATAACACGGTAGTTCTAGTGGGAAGAACATTTGTCAAAACTTGTGCGGGCTTAGGAACAGAATCACCAGAGGATTCACTTTGGTTCGAAAAAGTAGTTTGTGAGTTTGATGAATGATTTGATGAACTGCGCATGTGCAATAAAGAATGATGTTTTTCATTGCATGTACGACAGCTCGACTTAGAAGAGCATTTGTTTATTTGATGCCCGGAATGAAGACAATTAGTACACCAGTTTTTTTCTTTAACAATGCGAAGACGATCTGAAGTAGATTTTTCCAAGAAAGATGGACATTTGTAAATAGTATGACCCAACTTGCAATAATTACAAACCGATTCTTTCTTATCAGAATCAAACTTTGTGTGAACTATAAGAGCTGAATTCCGCTTATAAGTAGGTGCATTATAAGTTTTTGATTTTTGAGAATTAAATTTTGTATCATGTTGATGAGGAACAGAAAGAGCTACAGATTCTAAGGCTGTGCATTGATTTAATAAAAAAGTTTGTAAATTATTAAATGAGGGAATGTCAGTTGAGCATTCCTGTAATTCAAATCTTCTAATTGTAGGCGTATCTAATTTTTGTATTAGGAGATGAAACAAAACAAAGTCCCAATGAGCAACTGGTAGTCCTAAATTATTTAGAACAGATAAATTTTCTGAAAAGACTTCTAATATTTTTCTAAGACCTGTAGCAGATTCAGTTTGCATTTTTGGGACGTTATAAATTTCCTTCCAACATGTGTTGGCCAAAAGTCGCTTGTTTTGGTATCTTTCTTGTAAGGTTTGAAATGCAGTATGATAATTTTGTGAGGTCAGCGGAAACCCTTTCAGTAGATTAAGGGCCTGACCAGAGAGTGAACTTAAAAGATATTGAAATTTTTCTATTTCACAACTAGAATTTTCGTGAACCAGACTTTTAAATAAATCATAAAATGTCGGCCAATTTTTATAATCACCTTCGAAATTTGGTAAAGTAATCTTTGGCAATTTGACATTAGGCGTCTTGACACTATCATGAGATGCTTCAGGTTTTACGTCGGGAAATAAGTTTACATGTATGGTCTTTATTGTGAAATAATTATCTAAGAATGCAGTTCTGAGTGTTTTTTCTGCCTCATAATCAGGATTTTCAGTAGTGGACAACAGAACGATAATTTGATTATGAAAATTTAAAAACTTCTCATATAAATCGTCCAACACTTCATACCTCAACTGAAATCTTACGTGAAGACTTTCATCAGTGACAGCATTTTGAGCTAAATGGAAAATTTCTTCAAGATCATCAATGACAACTTGACGACTAGCTTTATTCTGTTTCAGTTTAGCATTCATGTTTGTTTATTTACGAAGAATATGTTCTCAAAAGGTATATTGCAGACACCAAGTAAAATATGAAAATTATGAATTTGGAAGAGAAAGAGAATGATAAAGAAAACAACTCCAAATACACCAAAACAAAACAATGCCGCGAAGAAACGAATATTATAACGAACGACAATATTCGAGAAAGAGAGAAAATGACTATTGTTTTCCTTCAGAATATATGGTTGTGTTTTCCTTTTTCTGAATGACGTGAAATTAAATGCGATAAACTAGAACCTGTTTTCGAACGACAAGTATAACTATGTTTATCAGTGATAATTTTTTTATAATTCAATATGGATTATTGAAATAATTTCGAACAACTCAGCTGAAAGAATTTTATGAAAAGAAAACTGATTCAATATACGGCTCGAACGGGCCAAAATGGCACGACTAGGGCTTGAAGAGCTTGAAAATTCGAAGGACCTGAAATAAATGAAAACGCGATGCTGGGGGTTGAGGTGCCTACCTTGAACAGGTGGATATCCTCGAATAATTCTGGGCCTTGGTCCTCTTGCTGGGTTAGCTAACCACGTAGAAGGCTTCAGAACAGCACCACACATTCACTTATTGTCTATATGTTAAAGTTTGTAGAGAAAAATATTATACAGTTCAAGAAAAAGAGATAAGAACTCTCGTAAATATTAAGCACTGAGAGGCGTTAATTCATACGGCGAATTCGAGCGAAGAAAGTTGGTTGATTGTTCATTTATCAGCGGTGCGACAGATCTCATGTCCAGCATATGGGAATTTAATTTATTCTTTCAGATGAGCCCCTCGAAACTATGTAATTATAAATAAATCTGAAAGTATTGTGGGTTGCAGTAACACACTGTATTTGTCCCTCCGCAGGTACAGTAGGCTCTCGATAATCCGGCGCTCGCCAATCCGGCACGCTCGGTAGTCCGGCACTTTGGAACTCAGGTAACCCGCTCTATAATCCGGCATTTTATACAGCTGAACGCCGGACTACCGAGCGGTTCGAGTAGTTTCTCCCGCTTGGAAGTCCGGACCTAACCACGACAGTGATGTCACGTATTTGTTTTCTCTTGTTTCACAGCGTACCTTGACAAAATAGCGGACAAATTTTGCGAAAGTTGGATAGTGGTGGAAATCATATGAAGTTAACTTTCTATTCCTGTACAAATTCGATACTCCGACAGAAAGGGAAAAAATCGGGTGCCGGATTATCGAGCGCCTACTGTACATCAGTACTCACCATATACTCTATATGGTGTTATCTGGAGTCGAGGTGCGTCAAGTTGGTGACTCACTAGTCACCAACTTGACGTTGTGACTCATATGTGGAATTTTGATATGAAAATATTTTGGGAATTTTGTGCCGTATGTTACGAATTTTGTGCCCATTCAGTTTTCGAGATATTTCGAGTTTTCACTATGAGTCACCAACTTGACGCTGTGACTCATATATGGAATTTTGGAAATTTTCTTTTTTCGATGAATTGTGTCTATTTTGTACCAATTTGTGCAGTAAGTTACGAATTTTGTGCCCATACAGTTTTCCAGATATTTCCAGTTTTCCGTGTCAGTCATCAACTTTATGTGACTCACAAGTGAAAAGATTTTTTTTTATTAATTGCGCTCAATTTGCGCCATGTCATGAACTTCAACAAGAAATTGCATGTACGCGCCCAGAGTCAAGCTCCCTTAATCAGATAGTTGAACAATCCCCAAGTGAAAGCCATGCTCATGGTTGCCAATTCATCATTTTCAATGCCAAATTCGGCATATTTGATTCATGTTTAGCATATATTTTTAGCGTTGAGCATGAAGCATATTATTGAGCATATTTTCGGAAGGGAAAAGAGAAATAAATTATTGACAGACTTTTCTAATATTTCAAAATCAACAGATGTTGGTACTTTTTTCACTGTTACCCCTCTTCAATGAAACGAACGAAGGAAGCGCGCAGAATTTTTAGCCCCAATAAATATTTATGAGCTTGCAACAACCGATATATTTACAGGAAATATGTAAACAAACTTGGACAATTCTAGTCGATCCGGACGGACATCTGGCTCTTTTTCTTGGGAATTCCTATCTCTGAATAAACGCGAGGCTGTCGATAATATTCGAATTATTTTAAAATCCAATGTCCCCTTGGTCTTCAAGATTCAAAATTTCAAATGCTTTGGAAAAACCCTGTACCGTAACTTTTTTATCGTATATTTTTTTGGGAGCTGAGAAACCATAAAATGAAGAATGTCAACCATTGGTTTTTGTGAAGTATCAAAGCTTGAATCACCGAGATTCAAATTCAATTTAGGATTTAAACGAACAGTTCTTCCGCATTCAGCAGTTTTCAGTAATTTGCATATCCATTTGAGAATATTAAGATATAACATATTTTATTAATATCTATACCACAACAACCATATTTCAATTCATTCAAGTTTGAGAAAAACAGTTCTGACAATTAAATTAAATTGAAATTTAACCCAGGACCTAGGAATATTTTGAAATCTGATAACTTAGAACCCCAATATTCATTCACATTCAAGTGTTGTCGAAAAAATTTATATTTCAGAAATAACTATAGAAAAAAATATCAATGAAAAACTAGCAACTAGTAGAATATTAGTTTTTTTGAACTGATAAGTGATGATATGAATGTGTCAACGGCTTAGATGAACCTATAATGGATTCATATATCAACGTAAACATTATTTGAATGGAACTTTGTAAGTGACCAGGTACCTCTTATTGAATATGAAGAAGATTTGAAACGTCGAATATTCGAAACTTGGTTTTCTGTACCTCAACCGAATTTCTGCCAATTCTTCAACTCACACATTAGAATAATCGAATATTATGATATCAGACTAATATTTTTTATGTAAATCATTGAGAAATACAAATAACGTTCGTAAATGATTTCCTAAACGAGTATTTATCTATCTTCCACAAGAAAAACTAGGAATATTCCTAAAACTGAAGGAGCACACAATTCCTAATATAAAAAAATGATCAAATTTCCAAATTAGTGACACACAGTGATAACTCGAAATATCTCGAAAATTAAATGAGCACAAAATCCGTAACTTACTACACAATTTGGCACAAAATAGACACAATTTATCGAAAAAAGAAAATTTCCAAAATTTTTAATTGTCAAACATCGATGATTATCGAAAATCATGGATAATCCATCACCTCTATTTCTGAGGAATATCCATATTAAATAGCTTGCATTTTTATATTTTCTCACCTTTTATACCTTCCCTGGAATTCCATGAATAAGTCAAGACCAAAATTAGCCGAATTGGTGCAGCCCCGTTTTCATGTTTTAGCGTACTTAACGCACAGCAATTCATTTTTATATATACAGATTGAAAATTTGGAAAATGCGAAGCAGTTTCTGGTTTTTTAGTGTGCGTGTTGGTTGAGCCTTTCTCTTTGAACTCAAGTCTTTTCTTAGTGTTTCGAAAAAGGTTTTTTGTGCTTTTTGGTGGTAAGTAGAAATACTGAAGATTTGTAATTTATCAATTGATTACAGTTCATTCATTATTACGACGGCCCACCGGGACCCAGAATAGTATGTCCCTGTGTAGGGACAAATACACTGAACGTCTCATTTTTTGAGTTACTGCAATAAATTCATTATTTTTAATTGAATGACTTTTTTGTTGTTGATCATGTATAATGGCAGAATCCTTACTCGAGAGGAAATTCTTCATTACTTCGAAAATGATATTGGGTTAGGTATTCCTGATTTATATAATGAAGAGGATTATATAGGGTTGGACTGATGATTCTAACAGAGTTGCAGAAAAAATCAACACATTATTGGAAGATTTGAATATAATGAAAGAAGAAATCATGATATGATGAATATAATCATTTGCCGTTTATAGACTAGCTGTCAGATGGAGTCATGTAAAATGAAAACACATATTTTCTGTGCCAAATGTGAATTTCATTCATGTCTGAAAATAATCTCCATACAAGATTATGAGAATTTGTATCAAGTTTTACATGAATAAAATTTCGTTTTCTGTGGAAGGTGTACAAATTTTTCATACCCTCAGTGCATTTGTCCCTCTCGAGGGACAGTCAATAAAAAAAAAACAGGAAGCGGGAGATCTGTTTTTTCGATGGAATATACTTATTTTCACAATTGTGTCTCCCCATCAGGAAATAATTTTCCCAATATTCTTTTGCTATGGTACAGTGAAAGGGATAATTTATGCTAAATAATGGGTATTTTTCTGCTTTTGCCTTTTTTCATTTCAGATTGAGAATCGCGGGTCGACTCGTGAAGAATCTGTTTATCTGCGTCCATAGATGTATAACATGAAGATTTTCCCTTACATCACGCTGATGTCTTTCAAGATTTCTCTGATATATAATATTTTTAGTAATTTTTTTTCTATCACGGGCGAGGTTACGGTTTTTCTCAGCTGAGATTTTTCCCTTTCCTCATCTATATAATAGAATATATATCTTTAATTTATACCAGCTTAGCTTATTTCTTCATGATTTTCAAATCAAAATATTCTCATAACGGTGCACAGTATCGAGTTTCATCAACAGTAGCTTTTTGGCGCATCATTGAAATGTTTGAGTTCAGAAAAAATTTTTCTCAATAATTCTAATATTAAAGAAGTTAGTTTCAATACTACTCAACACTATATGTGTAACTATCACCCCCTATGGGATTCGGACATAAAAACATTCATTAGACGAATCAGCTTCCAAAACATATTCGTTGAAAATTTCATTACAATGTTGGCAGTAGTTTAATCAAAATAAGGATAAGATGTGTTTAATTTTTTTTCGTTTCAGTTATTTTGAATCGGTTGCCGTGACGAAAATTTTTTACTGAACAAAACCCAATCATTTCTCACTTGTCTATTTATACTAGAAACACCTTGTATATAAACAATTTTGCGTGAAAATTGTTATGCGATTAATTTGTCTTATTATAGAAAAAATATCTCGGAACTGTCGATAACTGGGACATTTACATTAATATTCCTAGAATAAAATCTTCCCCCCCCATCTTTACCATTCGGTTTTCTCTTCCGTTGACGCACAAGACGACTATTTATTTATCTATGAAGATGAAGTCGAAAACCGTGAAGCGTCTCGTCGAAAACCGCTTCGGTGCTCGCCGAGCCCGATAATCTTTCTCTGTATATTCAACACACCAACACAACTAAAATCGAAATCACGCTACTCACCTCTAAAGTAGGGTAAAGTTTCTGTTTTAACTTTGGTCGTGGCTTATATTTGAACATTTCAGTCGTCCTCGTATCATTTGTAGGAGCGAAAAGGTTGGCTAGATTCGTGCTCTGAAAAAAATGAGAATCAGCAATAATTGGAAATATTCAATGATTATGAACTGAAATTTTCAGGTGTTTAATGTAAAAAACTTCTCACCGAATGGGAAGCATTTGAAAATCTATTATCAGCATTTGGGGAGTGATTAAGAGTTTCAGGATGATTTACCAACATAAGGCCCCCACCGCACTGGCGACTTTGTGAAAGCAACTATTTAATTACCTATAAATTCAATGAAACACACGCAACTTAAAAGTCATCTGTGCGCAGGGCCAGATTGAATACCCCATTGAATACCATTTGAATTTTTTTTAAGCAACTAAATAGGTTGACAAAGTTGCATTCATCATTAATTATACAGAATATTCGTTAGGAATTCTATCAAGCATAAAGCGCATTTTTAATTTTTCTTGAAATTTTCCTTATTCAATTTTGGAACAAATACGAATTTCGGAGCTGATGTGAATGCAATCTATCTTCAATTTGTCTTTTTCTCTTTCTCACTGCATGTAAATTTTGAAAAATATTTCAAAATACAGTCGAACCTCTATAACTCAAACTCGTAGGTACATCAGATGCTTTGGACGAGCACATAAAGAGAGCTTATTACCAAATTCAAATTTGGCTAGGCACTAGAGCAAACAATTCAATTGATTGGGGATGGAACAATACAAATGCAAAAATTACCTGCTCCACAAGAATTGCTAAAAATGATTTTTTGCAACTGCAGGGAAACATATCCTGAAATTTAACTCCTGAAGATGAAAGACACTCGAACTGGCGAAAGGTTGTGAACTAATCCACAACGACGGCCGAAATGCTCGAAAGAATAAGTGACATATATCGAACAAATTGCATTTCTAGTTGTTTTTTGAATTTGAATATCTCTTGCTCATATGAACTCATATGAATTGTAAGTTCATGAAATTCTTGGAATTGATCTTTAAGTTGAACAAAAGTTATGTCACATCAACTGATATGGTCATATTCACTGTAAAATTGAAAACCTAACTTTTTTAGTTAATTAACTGTGCTTTTGAATTTCTTGGATCTTTTATTGCTTTTGAAGATGGCGTCTAGAGCTCAAACATGTCAACCATAGAAAAATGCAGAAAGGTTTGAAAAATTCGAACAGTTTTTTATGAATCTTACTTTTTCTTGATATGGAAGGATACGTCAATTGGGTCTGGTTCGATTAAGTTTAGTTTGCTCAGGTTTTTCAATGAGATAGATTATTCAATGGGATAGATTATGTTGAATCAGATGAGCTTACTTAGGTTTGATAAGGTTCAGATTGAAAAACCTTCTCATGACATTTTGTCTTTTTTTTGTCAGCGCATAACAGTAACGTACCTAGGTCAATAAGAAAATATAGAAAATATTTCTTTCAAGAAACTACATTGTATCAGGTGAAATGACAGTATTTCCAAAAAGATTCTTCTTCAACCATGAAAAAATAAAATATCACCTCTGATTTCATGTTGGTCTCCAGGAAATAGATATCGTTCTGGTTCTTCACCTGGCATTCGCCTAGGAGGTCCCCCTTCATCGTGGGGGCACTTTGCTGCCAGGCAGTATCGAAGGGGAGGCTCTTATTCCCGCAACCACCCAGCGTAAAGATGCTTCCAGTGCAGTAGATGTCATCAACGAGACGGTGACACGCCGTGTCGGCCTGTTGGATCTGCTGTTGCGAGAATTTCTGGAAAAAAGGATTTTTCATTACTAGGATAAGACTGGAGCATATATCTTGAAACAATTGTGACTGTGATCCTGTACAGGACCAAAGAGTTGGCCTGAGGGGATAACCTCAGAAATAAACTAAGCCAAGTTGCAATGGTAGCATCTTATCATGCTTGTATTCATTGAACAAATGAAATAGTAACCTAGTTCTCAAGGTGGGATTCACAAAATTTTGATTGTGCGATCAAAAAACCTTACGTAAATTTGAACCAATCGAATCACTTCTTCTGAAATTGTAACTAATCTAGGAAGCTCAAATCAATTTGACAGTGCAATCAAAGTTTTGTGACATTAACCTTCACAATCATGAAATGAAGAATATTAAGGAAGGAGCATATCTTCCATTTAGCAGGGAAACGGTTTTGACCTATCTCGGCCATATTGAAAAACCAATTTTAATTCTTTTGGCAATTATTGTCAATTTTAAATTGGTACTATTTACAGCATTTACCGACATTATTTGTGTATGAAATCCAGGATTTATTTACTATTCTGAACGATTTTTGTCGTGTTGTATTCATGTTGCATTCGTTTTTTTGGTAAATAATTTGAGGCTTCATAATCAAGTTGCGAGAACCATTCCGGTCAACAAAAACAATATAAATGCTCCTTTTTTATATTTTGTGTTTTTAGAATTGTACTCAACCACAAATTATATTCATATACAGGGTGTTTCATTGGTGAATTAACATACGATAACCTGAGCTAGAGCTACCCTAGGCGAGTCCAAAAAACCTATATATGATAGATCCAATCAATTTCGTAACCAAGATTCAGGCTGGTCCATGTATTCACCGAAAATTTCAATATCTCATAACTTTTGAACCAACCGGAATATTCAGTTGATACTTGGAACATATGATAAACTGCCACAGGTCGATCAATTTATATTTAAAATATCAAAAAATTCCAGGTCCGTATATGAAAAATTTGGGACTTCTTCCAAGCTGAGATTCAACACCCTGTATATTAAAAATTTGAAAAGAGCAGGAAATTTTCTTTGGGGTTTGATAGATTTCATTGTCCCACACAGGATTCTGCTCAAAGAAAGCTTCAGGGAAAGATCCAATTGAATACTGGAATTCTAATAATTCCGTGGAAAACTTGTTCGTTGCAATCAACTCGGAAAAATTTTATTCCGAACTGATAAAATATTTGCATTTTTCAATATTCTGTTTTAGATTTTCAAGAAACAAAAACGTTTGATTGAGAGAAATTGAATTGTATGTATTGTATCTCACAAGAGTTGTTTCGAGTAGACTACGACAATTTTTATTTCTTCAAAATAAATTTTGACTGGTAGGTATCTCTACTATGAGGAATTCGCATGAATGGGCTGAAGAAAATCCGCATGAGGTCAGGCATACGATATCCAAATACAAATTTTCAACAAACGTGCGGTGGGGCGTTTATAAAAATCGCTTGATTAGACCGCACGTCCTACCAAGACGGCTTACGGGTGATTTTCACTTAGATTTCCTTCAAAATCATCTCCCTGTATTACTCGAAGTTACGCACATTGTAGGATTGCATTTTCAGTATGATGGAGCTCCACCACATTTCAGAGTAATGTTCAGATATTTTTGAGATCATTTCTCTTCAAATCTGTGGATAGGCAGAAATGGACTGCAATCCTGGTCCTCTAGATCACCAGATTTCAATCCTGTTGATCAATTCATTTGGAGTTATTTGAGATGTTTAGGATATTCACCTGAAAAACGAAGTGAGGAGATATCGAAGTCGCCTGTTATAAAATACGTAAAAATCCAGGCATGATCAAAACAGTATCGGACATATTTTGAAGCGGAAAAGTATGTGTATTCAGGAAAACGGGTTTCTTTCGAAAACATTCTGTAAATCACGTTGAGTGTTCATCGTTGTTGAGATCAAATAATTGTTTTTCAGTCAATTATTTGATTTTTCTGAGAATTAAGTGGATTTCCAATATTCAATTGAATATTTACCTGAAGATTTCTTTAGGCAAAATCACCTGCGGGACATTGAAATCTACCAAATTTGTGCTCTTTTCAAATATCCCAATCAAAATCCAAAATTCTTATATAGAGGGTGTTGAATCTGAGTTTGGAAGATGTCCCATATTTTTCAAATACGGACCTGGAATTTTTCAGGAATTTAAATGTAAATGGATCGACCTCAGGAAGGTTATGATACATTACAAGTATCATCTGAATATACCGGTTGGTTCAAAAGTTATTAGCAATTGAAAATTTTGGTGAATACATGAACCACCCTGTATCTCGGTTATGGAATTGATTAGTCCTATCATATATAGGTTTTTTAGACTCGCCTAGGGTAGCTCTAGCTCAGGTTACCGTATGTTAATTTATCAATGAAACACCCTGAATATCATATCAACTGGTTGTGTGTTTTTCTGTCAGACAGATTCAATTATTCTGAAACTGAACACACTTTCAGGGTTGAAGCAGCAGTGGCGGCTGGTAGGGAAAATGTGGGTGGGACCTTTTGACCTCTTTTGAATGGATGGCAGACAATTGTTTCTACTTTTTTCAAATCATTCTTCATTGAAAAGTTAGAGATTTGTCTTCATAAAAGTTTTCTGGTATTACTTATAATTACAAGGGCAAACCATAACTCACATTTTGCATTCGTAAGATTTGTCACTTCCTGGAAACCATTTCATCGAAATTGAAGTTTCATCATGAACGATACAAAGTTCTGTTACATATTATACCATAGTTTCTTTACAAAAATTGAATCATTTCATGGTGATGCGGGTTCACCAAGAATTTTGACTTTTGTCAGTTTTTATTCCGACTAGTGAAATCTTGAGGTTATTCCGTTCCGCCATATTTCGTAGAAATATCCCAAATTCACGACATTTTTATTATTATTCCGATAGTTCATGAACTATTTGGAAGATCTTCCTGAGTGAACAAACTAATGAAATTTGATCGAAATCGAACCCTGATTTCCAGAGTTTGAAAATTTCAAATCTTGCCTCTTGAGCACTGTTTTTTCTAACTGACTTCGTCTTGTGAATAAACGATCATGAACTGATCAAAATGGATACTTCTCATCACTATAGAACGATACAAAATTTTTGATGATCACGACAAGCATTGTGCTGGGAGAAATTCAATAATTTGATATCTTGTCTCTTAAGCATTTTTCACTCAAAATGACTTCGCATTATGGATCAATGATCATGATAAATACTCCCTATCACCATAGAACGATACAAATATTTGATGATCACGACAAGTATCGTTCTGGGAGAAATTTGAAATTTTGATGTCTTGTCCATTGAGCATTTTTCACTTGAAATGACTTCGTATTGTGAATGAACGATCATGAATTGATCTTAATAAATACTCTTCATCAGTATAGAACGATACAAAATATTCGATGATCAAGACAAGCATCGCTTTTGGAGAAATTTAAACAATTCATATCTTTTCTCTGGAGCATTTTTCACTCAATATAACTTCGCTTTATGAATGAACGATCATGAATTGATCATAATGAATACTTCTCAACACTACAGAACGAAACAAAGTTTTTGATGATCTCGACGAGCAACGTTTTGAGAGAAGTTTGAAAATGTTAAATCCTATCTCTTGAGCATTTTTTACTTGAAATGCCTTCGTATTGTGAATGAACGATCACAAAATGATCAAAACAAAGACTCCTCATCACTATAGAACGATACAAAATATTCGAGGATCACGGCAGGATACGTAAAAACCAATTTTTCCAATAGGCCTGGATGTCCTGCATTCACCGTTAGGCTCTGGCCTACGACTCATGGAACACCCTGTATAATAAAAAAATTCTAGAACTGTGTATCCTGGAAAACTTTATCAAATATTCGGCAGTATTTGAATGATTTTAATTTCTTTCAAATCCTCATTTTCTCCGGGTTTGATGTTGCTTTGTTTCATTATGTGAAAAATTAAATACCCTTTTATATTTCATAATTTTTTTTTATTTAGAAAATTCGGTTCAACTACAAGGGTTATTAGCGATGGGATAATAATGATACATGTTATATTGAAACTATAAATTAAATATTTTTTGTTAAATGTACACTGTTGAGAAACTTCATAATATTTTTAACTCCACACATTTCCAACAAAATGTCTTTCAAAGTCCCCGTTATGAGATTTCGTGTTTTTTCCACTTGGTATGTTGGACATTCACACAGGATCTGTTTGACACTTTATTTAACGTTACAGTCTTCGCATGGAGGTTTATTGAGTCCGGGTGATGGCCTCTACGGAATCTACACAATCACTTGTTGTCTTCTGTTGTCCTGAAAATTTTTATGCGGTCCTTTGTATTTTTTAACTTCTTCTAGCTTGATTGTGAATGAGTTCCATTCTGCTTGTCACAGTTTTTTTTTAATTTATTGGAGAAAAGATGTCAAATCAGTGTGTAGGTATGTTATATGGAACAATGATCGTTTCATCATTTTTATTTGATCACCCATTATGTGTTAGTAATTTTTCACCTGTTAAAGTTAGTTTTAGTTAAGATGATATGCCTCATATTGTATTAGGAAAAGAAAAAAACCTAGTTTATGTACAATTCTCTGATATAAAAAAATGATTTATAATTTCGGACATAATTAAAGATAATTTTTATTATTATTATCTGATAAGGGGACAAACACCAGTTAACAATAATGAAGTTTATAAAGAAAAGACAGTCCATTATGAATAGATAATAAGGGTGTACCTAAACCTCTCGTTGTGCTCGTCAAGTATTACACAATTTTCCACTTCGTTATTGCAGGAATTTACCAAATACCAAACGTAAGAGAGTTTGCCTATCTCCAATCGGCCAGGTTGTGCCGCATATTTGTAACATAATTTTCCGGCGAATCTGACACAAAAAATCAAAGAAAAAAACAATTAACGAATTATAAGCCAGCAATGATTATCATCAAATCGATCTTACGATCAGGTCGAAAACAATAATGAACCTTTTTTAATCATTTTTCGAAATTGACGAATAAAGCACGGAAAGTGGTGTTAGGCAGATGGTCTTTGTGCCTCTAGTGCCAAAATACAAATAAAACTATTGAAATTATTCTTCTCAACTGTAGTAACTTCAACGAGTTAAGGACAATGCACCTGGAAAACTCAACACCCATAATTTGAGACTCATATCTTGTATGCGAATGAACAATGGGCCACAATGCATCAGTTCAACTCGAAGAAGCACTGCCCGAAGAAGAAAAAGAAATACATGAACAGAATTTGCCTGATGTTCTATTCAATCAATAATTCTTATCATTCATTGGATGTGCTTGTTCAATCTTAATATATAGAACTAGTGTTTTTTTTTGTCTAAATCTAAGGCAGCTGTAGAATGCCACTCGAGAATGCTGTGATTTATTTATATCGAAGTTCCATTCTATGGTCACCTGATAGTCCCTTCTTAACATCATTGGACACTTTTTTATGGGGATATTTGAAATATAAAATGCCCGTCCTCAAAATATTGAAGAAATTAAATTTAGAATAGAAGTAGAAATTGAAAACCTCAATATATTCCATAAATGTTAAGGAAAATCTTCAAAAACTTTGAAAAAAGATATCGACTCTGTCTAGAAGTAAATAGGGGTCATTTGAATACCTAATTGACTTTTCAGTTAATAAATAAATAATATAAATATCAGGTGTCATTATCCTCGGTTCCTTCGATATGAAAAAATCGCATTGTTCTCGTGTGACATTCCCCAACTGCCTTTTATTCAGAAGAAAATATCTTCATTTATAGAAAACTGCCAGAGATACTCTCAATAAGGTGTATATATTTGAAATCAGAAGAAAGAGATCTACCGCTGTTAACTGGAGCGACATCTATTGGCGTTATTAGCAAGAAAGAAAATTATTTCCTATTTTTTTTTCAATTTTATCAAATTTTTCAGGGTTTTATGGTATTTTATGTTAACCCCGCCGTAGAAGAATCCAACAAAAAAACTTTCATAAAAAAACAGATCATCCAATCTTGAGTTATAAATGGTGTAACCAACAATATGGCCGACTGAGTTTTATATATTAAGATTATGTGTACGAACTTTGACAGGAGTTTTTCAGTTATGTCCATTGAGAATCGGTACTAAAGAAAAAGAAGAAACCATAATAGCCTCTCTGTCAAAGAGGTACCTGGAGGTTAATCTTTGGTTCTGTAAAGTGAAAGTATCACAGCCCTTTATTTCCTTATGTATGTGGCCTCGGATTTCTTTAGAAAATTCACGTGACAATAAGAACTACTGAATTATTTGAATTCGAAGTCATTATTGCCGGCAATATGGAAATGCTTGAAAACTACAAGAAATATGATATGTTAAAATGTTTTATTTTAGCAGCAATAATGACTTCGAACTGACAGTTGTTCTGAACAGAAATCAAACCACGGAGAATTGAATCAAGTATTCAAACGCAAAATAATAATGACACCATGCGTAGAGACATATTATTCTGTGATACATTCTACTTAATACTCAATATTTGAAATTTCACATACAAACTATATTTTTCATTAAATCTGAATGAATTTGAGGGCGATGTATGATGTATGATATTTTTCTGAAACGGGAAAAATGGAGATTCTTTCATTTCAAACCATTGCTTCCGTGAGAAAAAACACAACATTATGTTATAGCTTAGCAAGGAAACCTATTGGCAAAAAACCAAGTACGCTACTGGATTGCTACTACCCACAATTGCCACAATTGGTCCCACCACCAGATCCCTTAAGCTCTTATGTTTCAGGGATAGGAAATGATTCTGAATACTTCTTGGCCAACATTCAAAAATATAACAGCTGTTTTCAGACAAAATCGTTTGGCGAAACACATATTGTACAGGACAATTTTATGTCCACTTTCAAGGTATTATACCATAATAGGTTTTTATAATATTAAAGTTGCTGATTGAGGCAGGACGGAGTCTGCCGGGTCAGCTAGTTACGAATAAAAACCTATTCAGTTACAATTTTGAGTTATTGTTAGATATCTTTTGAATTAACTTTTTTTCATTTCACGGACAGGGAATTATGTCAATACGCCATGAAAACAATATTAAACAATGAAAGTCGAAGATAAAAGTTTCCACCGTGAACGAGACATTGTCATTTTGCATAGTTGTCCGAATTGTTTCAGAGTCAAAGTATTCCAATCAACATCGTATCAACAATAGCAGCATTTCAACTCTTTTCAGGATTAATTATGAGCCCGGCTCAAAAACAGCCAACAATAACGTCCAGTTTTGATCTCGAATACCAGCCATCCATTATGCAGGACTTCTTTGTCGTCTCGCCGAAGAACGGACCCTGCGACGTGGACGCGGGGCTTTACGCCTCGTGAAATCGTAATGAGGGGAACGCGGAGGGCGAACGCGAACGCTTCCGACAAATAGGACGATGCCCGGAGATTTTCCGCTCGTCCTTTATCCTACGTCACTGGCCGTTTGTTCGTACAGCGCGAAATGAATTATGCTCTTAGTGGGGTCTCGTGGCAACCCCGCGTTAATTAGTATCGGGAGAGTTGTTTGTCGGAAAAGCTCTCATGGACTAAGAGAAACATTAGTTGGACTTCCACTGACCATTTTCGGAATTCCCATAGCTTTCCAGAGATCAAAGAGATGTCGTTCGCTGATACTTCTGATGTTTTCTTGATTTGAGACAGTAGGTTTTTTACCTTGACCTCCTTTTGCCGAATGGGTTTTAGTTTTTAAACCATAAGTAGCAAAAACACACATGTCTTGTACATGCATTTCCGAATTTTATATGCACCCGATTTTTACCCATGTCAGATTATCAAATTGGTACAGGAAAAGAAAGCTAACTTCATATGATTTTCACCACTAACCAACTTTCGTAAAATTTGTCCGCTATTTCGTCAAGGGACACTGTGGAACAAGAGAAAACAAATACGTGACATCACTGTCGAGGTCAGGTACGGACTGCTGTGCGGAAAAACTACTCGAACCTCTCGGTAGTCCGGCGTTCAGCTGTATAAAATGCCGAATTATAGAGCGGGTTACCTGAGTCCCAAAGTGCCGGACTACCGAGCGTGCCGGATTGGCGAGCGCCGGATTATCGAGCGCCTACTGTATTTGTTGATTCAGGCAAATAATAATAGTCCTGTCAAGTTAGGCATGAAAATAGTGCTCAAGTGGAGAGTTAGGGTTTAACATTACGAATAAAGTGTCGATGTGCGTCGAAACTTATTCGGGGTAGAAAGTCAATATTTGTGGTTTTTTAGATTTTTCTCGAAAACAGTAAGTTTTATCAAAAAAAACTTCATTTTAAACTTTCAGATCTTAAAATTCTCTACAAAAAAAGAGTTCATGATTTTTTTCACCATCCTTAAGATATCGCGATTCTAAGAGTCAAGTTATATAGGTATGACCTGCACATCAGGTACTCACGGCCTATTTGTGTCTCTTTTAAATAAATTCTGCTATTCTAAAAACATTTATTCGAAAGATAGTCAGTTCCTAACTGAATATTTTAAATTATCTTCGTTCATTGCTTTCTGTACATAGAATACTGCACCAGTTCTTTTTTATCGTCTAAATAATATGCTTCCCGGACCCGACCACCACCATGTTCTTGAAAATCTTGAAAGGGCTCTAACAGAGCCAAATCTCCTAATATCTGAGGTATTAGGGATGATTAAATGTTCCTCTGGGAGATATCGTGAAGATCGCCAGACAAAAGCTATAATATTTGAAGTCTTTTCATAGTCTGACTATGAATCAGAATAAAAATCAACTAGAAGTCTGACACCTCGTTGACCCGACCACCACCATGTTCTTGAAAATCTTGAAAGGGCTCTTACAGAGCCAAATCTCCTAATATCAGTAATATCTGAGATATTAGGGATGAGTAAATGTTCCTCTGGGGAGTATCGTGAAGATCGCCAGACAAAAGCTATAATATTTGAAGTCTTTTCATAGTCTGACTATCAATTAGAATAAAAATCAACTAGAAGTCTGTCACCTCGTTGACATGCAGAAACTTATATAGGTATTGCTAAATATTTGGGAACACTTCGAAAAATGATTCGGGATATTCTCTATTTGCTTCTTGAAACACTTTTTTTCCGAGAAAACAGAGTTCCCCAAGAACTCCGTTTCTAATTTTTTTCACAAGAATAAACATAAAAGGCAAAACGATATATTTCTCTCACAACATCCTCCGGAATATCGTCCCACATTTATCTCACGCAATGCGTGGGCCGACGGGGGTCTCGGCCGAAAGTTAAACAGGGATTGGGGAGGAGGACCCTCCACCTCTGTGGCCCCGTTCTTCGAGTAGAGGCTTTACGTTACGTTTGTTTATCAGTTGATTAGGGTGGATCGTGTTATTGTTCCTCCTTTCGTTGCTTAAGCTAATAGAGGGACGAAGAACGAAAGCGATTCCAAGTTTTGTTTCCTCACAAAATGTGGGTGGTGTTTATACTAATGGAAATACAGATAACAATTACAGTATAACTTATAACGACGCTGAATAGCGATATACTTGAGCGACGTTGGACCTATTATAATTTGAGAATGAGGATACAGGAAAAATAAAAGTCAACTATTGTGCTATTGTCAAATTTATAGACAAAATAGGTGCTCAATAATCCTCATAACTGTAATCTTGTCGAAGTCAAAAAGAAATATAGTATTTCGTAATATGAAGAAGATGAGACAAATGACAAATTTTCGAATTTCTAAAGAATATGTTGACCGGTGTATTCAGTTTAGCAGGATGTGAGTGTGGATATTTGTTACTTTTTCACATGGAAACTAACAGACGGATTCAGATGAAACTTCAGAGTTATCCTTTATTCACCAGCATAACACATAGGCTACAATATATAAAGATTTCATGTAATTTGACCATGATAGAAAAACAAATTATAAAGCGAGTCCTCGCCTAGTTCTTGCCCCCTGATAGCTATTGAGGTGTACGCTGCCTACAACATTTGAAACAGTTGTCAGCCATACACTTCTAACAATGTATATTTTATATCATTCACCAAATGCATATCAGAATAGATACTTTCAGAAAATTATGTAGATTCACTCTACATCTCAGATCAATTTGGACGAAAAAGTATCACGACATAATGAACAATTCAGTGTCAATTCAACATCTTTGACGACTGTGTTCATTTTGCGTTTTATCTTGAAACCAGTGGCGTAAAGTATTCCCCCGCAGAACTTGAGATTCCTTTCGATACTGCTTATAGCAGATTCAATTCTCCAAGCTCAGTAAAGTTGTCTTGGATATTAACTTATCTGAAGTAGATGTATATGAATTACTTCTTCTTCGGATCTCAATAATATCAGAATTGATTCATTTGAATGTAGGATTGTACCTTCAGTTATTGAGGTATAGGTTAGACGAATACACGGTCGATGGTATTTTAGACGTTCACGGAGAAAGGAAACCAAGTATTCATTGAAAATTTGGTTTCTTACAAGAATTGATGCTTAATCGATCTGAAATATTTTCAGTGCTGCGGTGTTGCCGCTTATGTCAAAAAGTGGTAAATACTTTGTTATTTCAGATGACACACCCTGTATATTTTTCATTTTTATATTCATCGTAGTAACACAATTATTTCGGTATCCCTTTCTCATACCTATTTTCAGTGGTTTTTGAGTAGTTGATTGGCTTTTTTGTGTGCAAAACATAGCTTTGGTTACACATCTATAACTTCCATACTATGAATGTTCTAACATTTACTGAAATTTCGTATGTAGAATGCCAAGATCCTATGAATCATGCACGTGTTACGAGATACGCTTCTCATCATAGAGAGTCATTCAAAATTTGATGGCTTTTCGAGATATAGAAAAACAATTGAAAGTGCATTTTTTTAATGGAATGCCATGTATATTTTGAGAATTACTGAAAGAGAATTGAATTCCCTTTCAAATGATATATCATATTCCATACCTAGATTGTAAGATTCTGTGTTGAACTGAAATTTCATAGTTGCGCACGTTTTGTTGTTGCGAACCTCATGGAACTGCTAACCAAAACAGGCTTAAAATGAGCGGTTCATACGTACTACACTATACTAACTTCGCCGGATTCCTATGATTTTCTGATAATGATTATTAACTGAGAGCTACCAAATAATGAATGAATTTTAATTATGTTCATTTTTCGAATGATTCGGCGGTTCAAGCCAAATTTTAATCTCTAATGCACGTACAAACGGGTATTCATCGTAGAGAGCAATGAAATTTCATAACACGATGGAAATTGGAGATTTGCAAAAATAGTATTCTTCGTAGTATAGGAAGAATGATAAGTGAAATGGAAAGAAATACCTATTCAAATGAAATTTTGATGAATTTGTTCATTAACCATGGACAATGTGACCAAAATAACAGCAAGCACATGCAGAGGGTTCAATGAAATGTTTTCCGATGAACGACTTCTCACGTGGGGAAATATGAAATTACAGTTCAACGCAGAATCTTACAGTTTAGGTATAGGAATTTGATATTTCAGTCGAAAGGAAATTCAATTTTCTTTCAGTAATTCTTGAAATATACAGCGCATACCAATTGAAAAAATGCAGTTTCAACTGTTTTTGTATGTCTCGATTAGCCATCGAATTTTAAATGACCTGGTGAAAAAGAAGCGTATTTCGTAATACCTGCATGATGCATAGAATCTTAGCATTACGAAATTTGAGCTTCCTAAGATTTATAGTATGATAGTTATGACTGTTCAACCAGAGCTATGTTTTGCGCAAAAAAAGAGGAAATCATTTAATTACTCCACTGAAGGTAATGACGAGAAAGTGATACCGAAATAATATATACAGAGTGTGCCATTTGAAATAACAAAGTAGATACTACTTTTTGACATAAACGTTAATACTGCAGCTTTCAAAAAATTTTAGATCGATAGGGCATCTGTTCTTGTCTAAGATAATTTCTGCTCTCTTTTCACCGTGAACTTCTAAAGTAAAATCGACCGTGGATCACCCTGAACCTATACCTATACGTCCTTAGTAACAATTGATTAATTTGATCTGGTAGGTGGTGTTTGGTTTTACAATGAAGATCTAGATTAATAAATACTAATAACAATTGCAATAACCGATCAAAGAAAACAAAGGTGTGCAGCCATCTAGTATACTATCTAAATGAGAATTTGAAAAAACTTAACGACTGCCCGGCGCATCCGAGAATTCGTTTCTCGCAATTTGCAATTTTTCGTTGAAGTCCAAAGGAGGTTCGCAGAAATTAACTATTATAAACCACGAAATTCGGGGATTCCACCACCCGAAGGGTTGATTTGTTGAAGAATCCTGTGATTTCTTTATATCGAAGTTTCATTCTATGGCCTCCTGATAGTCCCTACTTAACATCATTGGACACTTTTTTATGGAGAAATGGTAAGGAATACTCTCATAAACTTAAAAAAAAGATATCTACTCTGTCTAGAAGTAAATGGGGGTCATTTGAATACCTAATTTAACTTTCAGTTAATAAATAAATAATATGAATATCAGCATTTCATTATCCACGGTTCCTTTGAAATTAAAAAATCGCATCGTTCTCGTGTGGCATTCCACAGCTGCCTCAAATTTAGAAGAAAATGTCTATATTTTCAGAAAACTGCCAGACATAACCTCAATAAAGGACATATATTCGAAATCAGAAGAAAGAGCCGATTAGGAAAATAAAATACAGGGTGAGCCATTTGAAAAACAACAATTGACATAGAATTTTTAGGTTAACGATGCCTTCATGCAATTCTTACTACTGAATTCTGAATGCCCATAAAAAATACTACGATTTGCCCATTTAAACGTTTTTGTACGACCAATAATAACTGGGATAGCTATTGAGTAAAATATGAACAATCACTCTGTACATATCTTAAAAAAAATATTATCTACTTTTACAACATGAGGCGTTTATAACACGATGGTGGAGAAAATCAAACCCGATTCGTACTGCTTCTATTGCGGGGAAAGGTATTGGTAGTGGAGATAATGCGTCTGAGATTGGGGAGATTTATTCGAATAAAATTCACGTAAAATGGCAGTACGCCGTTTCGCACCGGATACCACTATATGAATAAACGCAGTTCTTACGTCAATATAGTATCAATCTATGGTTTAAATTTTTCAATTGATCTGATGATCCTGCTTTCTGTCCATCCCTACTTTGTTAGTTTTGTATTCGAAGATCATCTTCAAGACCAGTAGGATGACTGATGAAAATCCCTTTTATGCGCCTGATCCAGGGGCGAAAAAGTTTTGAAATTGTAAGCTCAGAAATAATCAGTTACATAGCAGCACACAAAATATTGGATGATGGGAATCGTTTAAAAAGTCTGTAAACACACTGATCAGGCAATGTACATTCGACAAGAATTTTTGATTTTTCCACGGTAGTTAAATTTGTAGTTTAGGTATACCTATTTGTAGTATATTTCTTTGTTTACAGTTATAATAATAATAATATTTATTGATCCTTTCAGACATGACAATGCATGTATAGGACAAGTCACAAAAAAACCTAAACATATTCAGACATTATCTAAATTAACAGAAAAGTACTCATTAACACTATAGAAACAATTTTTTATAAGTAGACTTTTAACAACTTTCTTAAACCTGAAGATATTAAGGGATTTTATATTCTTAGGGAGATGATTAAAAATTTTTATACACTGATACCTAGGTGACATTTCAAACTTGAAAGTTTTGTGCTTAGGAATAGTCAAAATTTCTTTATTTCTTGTATCATGGGAATGAAAGCTCGACAGTTTTACCATACAACTCTCATTCTCCTTTACATAAACCAGGCATCTGAAGATGAAAATGGAAGCTAGTGTAAGCATGTTGTTTTTCGTTTTCGTTCTACAAGAGGTTCGCGGAGCTACATTGAACATCAATCGCAGAATTCTCTTCTGAATAATGAACACTCTACCAGCATCAGAGGAATTTCCCCAGAGCAAGATGTTGTATGAAAGATGACTGTATACTAGACTGTAATACACATTTACAAGGGAACTCAGAGGGAGTATTTTTTTGACTCGGCTGAGTGCATAATACGAACTGTATAGTTTTTTACACACCGCGTCAACGTGTGTGTCCCACCTTAAGTACCTATCAATGTATATACCTAGAAATTTCGTGGATTCCTTCGATGAGATGATAGTATCGAAATGACGAGTTGTGAATTCATAACTATCATTATATAATGAAAGAAAATACACTCAGTTTTGCTCAGATTGATCATTATTGCATTGTGATCGCACCATTTAATAAAACAATGAATCAAAAGATCACACAATTTTTTCGAATCTTCCATGGTATCTGCTTTTACGACCAATGAGAAATCATCAGCAAATAAGATAGCTCTCATTATTTGGGTGACGTCTTTACGGTACTTAGTAATACTAATAAACAACTTCCTCAAATTTTCAGGAAGATCGTTGATAAACAATAAAAATAAGAGTGGTCCCAAGACAGAGCCCTGAGGCACACCCAAACTGAAATTATGCTCACTGGAAAAAGATTTATCAACTCTAACAGACGCAACTCGGCCCTCAAGATAACTAAGAATCCAGTTGTAAAATATACCTCTAAATCCCAGATTGTAACATTTGTCTAATATGAACTGAAACGAGAGGCTGTCAAATGCCCGGGACAAGTCAAAAAACAATCCCGCAAAATGTGACCCCTCATCGAGACAGTCATAAACAAATTCAACTAAATGTAGGGCACCCGTTTGAGTTGAGCGGCCTGATCGAAAGCCGTGCTGTGCAGCATCTAGGAGCTTAAATTTATCAAGGAATTTCATCATTCTATGGAAGACCAAACGTTCAAAAACCTTCGATAAACAACTTAGGATAGAAATGGGTCTATAATTGAAGACATCATGAGTGTCATATTCTAATAATCTGCCACCTTTTTATTGGAATCTTCGAAAGAGCGGCTTTCCTTCGATTAAAGGTGGATTACCATGAATTGAAAGATGTTAAAAGAAAAAAAAATATAATTTGTAGGTATCGGCTCATTGCACGAAGAACGAGATTTTAAGTGTTGAATAATATTTCCATGGATTCCCTAGTAATCAAAATAAAACGAATCTGACTACTTTTCAATAATATAATAACAAAAAAAAATGAGATCGATTCTTTACACGAGTATAACAACAAAGTTTCCTACACGTGTTGTGTTCCAAAACACAATAATTTACTTTAAAACGAACTTATTTCATAAATTGCTAAAACTCACACACAATCTACTATACAATTTTATTTATTATTATTGTAAGATCTTTTTCAATCAACTGAACATGAAACAAAAAAAAACTTATTCTTGAGAGGATTCAGGACTCTGGACTGATTAAAATTTGAATCTCAGAATTACACATGCAAATCGGAAAAATCTGACTTTTTTACTCTGCTTTGTTCTAATACTGGTCTTTTCCACTAAATCCACAAAGCGATCTTTTCTCTTCGCCATACTTCCGTACACCGTTTTCTCTACACGCACTTTCACTTTCTTCTCGGTTTCGCGATATTCCGACGAGTCCGTGACTTTAGAATACAAAATTCCACTTTAATCAACCCTTTTCACTACTATTCCCGGAATAGCTGAATACCAAACCCGTCTTCGTTTAAGTCCTGACACTTCACCTATCTACAATTCTCCGCTTGAGACTTAAACTCAAACTGTGAAATTTCCTATTTCACATCCAAAAAAACCGAGCAAGCCGAAATTTGCGATCACAACTCGTGAGCACGTCTTTTCCTTCTCCGAACACTTCTGACTTATTTCGATAATTGTAATATCGAATGTGAATTTTTCTCTCCACCTTTGGGTGGTATCTTATTTAAAAACTGCCTCCTTCCAGAGAAAATCTTTGTTTTTACCTCCCCATTGACCAATTGCTACATCTATGGGCGTTTCCTACCCACAACACAAATATCTCCGTTTTTGTTGTGTTAAATGCCACGAACTTATCTCGAACCTGAAAACTATCCATCAATACCCTATATGATTTTAACAATCCTGAATTTCCGAAAAGTTCCGACCTCTCGGCGCCGAACGTTCAATAACTAACAACATGAGGTTTTTGTCAACTTAAGTGGTCTAATTTTCGCCTGTTTTATCAGTCGAAACTTTGCATAAATTTGCCACATACTGTATCCCAACATAGGGATTCTCAGATTTCAGGCGCCTGTTTGGCCGTTCGTTGGCCATGTGTTTTTGTTCTTTGTTCCCAAGGAATAATTTAGAGAATTCAAAGTTTCCCGAATATTTCAACTGATTTCTCGATATATTTACCCATATTTATTACAATAATCAGGCATGTCTCTTATATATCCGTGTCATTTTTCCATACCTACTTTTCCATATTGTCAGAATGACAATTCTCGGAATATGTCTAAGTTTTCGGTCCTGAAAAATATTCTGTTTTCTTGTGTTATAACATGTTTGTTTTATCTATGGGAGATGATTGCTTTTCATTGGGGTCCTGTAGCGGTCTTCAAGCATCTGAAGTGTCGAAAAATCATCACCTGGAAGGTCGTATCCGGTTTGAAAAACCCTCAAGACCAGAGAGCTAGAATTTGTGGATTTTGAATTTGAATATCGAAGGAATTTCGAAGGACAAGTGTAATGACGTCTTCAAATTGGCTGATGAACATGGGATCAAAGTGATTCTTCTGCAAGAAACCCACACGGCAACAGAAAAATATCCTCGTGAAGGAGGACAGTTGAAAGTTATGTATTAATTGATTTTTTACAAGTTTAGCTTGTTTTGTTAAAAAATTATCAGTTTCTTAATTTCCAACAGATTCGGAAAGGGAAAATTGATGGAGTTTTTTTTTTCATTTCTTTCAAATTTTGTGACATTTCCGTCATAAATATTTATAAACCTCCGAACATTATTTGTCCAAGAAATCTGAATGTTGATGTTTTTCAAAGTAGCAAATGCATTTGATTGATTCTGAATAATCGGTTTCTTTTCTGCTTTTGTCTTTTTTCATTTCAGATTGAGAATTGCGCGTCGTTTTGGGAAGAATCTGTTCATCCGAGCTCATCGACGGATAACATGAAGATGATCACACTGATGTCTTTCAAGATTTTCCTGATATTTAATATTTTATGTTATTTTTTTTACGGGGAGACAGGTTTTTTCGGCTGAGGTTTTTTCCCCTGGCTGTATAGTATCGTATGATACTAGTGATGATAGTATCGTATGATTCTATAGTATCATACGAAGAATGTTATGATACCCCGTTCTTTTTTTACATCAGCTAAGGTTTTGTTTCAACATTTTTTGTATTATTTTAGCTCTCTTTTTCATAAGAATATATATATATATATATATATATATATATATATATATATATATATATATATATATATATATAATATATATATATATATATATATATATATATATATATATATAGTGGGTGGAAACTTTGGCGTAACCATAGTTGAGATATGGGAAAGGTTAACCTCCACTAGTCAAGAAAATTCTCCAATTTAGTTTTTTTTTTAATTGATACTCACAATTTGGTGGGAGTTACGTCCCCGATAACCTCTTCTCATTAGGCCCATGGGTGGAAATGAATTACATTTTCATTATTATCATTCCTGTTTCAGAGCTCTAACGAATGACATTGAGAAACAATATGTGCAAAGTTCTTCTCATCGCCCTACTGACAAATCCGATGTGAACAATGTTTGGAATACCGTTGATAATTGAAGAATGAATGCATACATTTTTTTTTCGAAAAAAAACTCAATCTCTCCAAAGATAACAATTTCGGTAACCCTGCGCATATAAATCTAACGTTTCATAGAGTAGCATACTTCGATCGCGCGAGTTCAGCCGAATGATTTGGAAGTGTCGGGCTGCTAAGGGAGGAAAGTCAATTCGCTAGACGCTCCTAGTCGTCAGCTTCCGGACGGAGCACGTCGGGATGACATGCGAAAACAAGATTGACGACGCCTTCCCCCGATCTTTCCTCATTTCCAGCGCCTTGATTTATCTGCACGTCCGATTCCGAGAGATAATTCTAGTTGTATTCAATCTTATCTTTTAGCGAGGATGTGCTCTTTTTCAGTTCTCATCCTGATACATTGGAAGCTTAGAATTCTCTGATGATCCTTTCCAATGGTTCACTATTGGCAGATAAATAATAGGAGGAAATGGTATGGCCTAATTTCTATCACAAGCGCTAGAAATATGCTGTAAGCAAGCAACTATTTGTCTCTTGTGATATTGACGATAATCTGCATCAATCCATTGTTAAATAACAACGAGAAAAGATGTCAGTCACAATGGGAAGTAGCTTTAACTATAAGATATTGATTGGTTAAACTTATCGAACCGTTAAGCATCCAAATCATTTGTATGGTAAAAGGGGGCTTTATGACTGGCCTGCAAGATTCCAAGATTTAATATGCTGAGATAACACGCTGGAAATGATTCCTATGCATGGAGACACTGCATTTCTATTTGGTGTTTAAATACTTTTTTTAGCAAGCATTTTATATTTTATTTGATATATCCTTCGTGATATATTTTGTATTTGCGAAGTGCAAAATACTTTTCCATAAGTTTTGTCAACAGCGCTGAAATGAACTTGTTTTTGAGCGACAAAAAAATCTATGGTTGAAATACGTTTGTGTTCTGTAGTCTGAGTATTCTCGCTTTAATGAATAGGTATAATTATATGTAAATGTACAATCATATAATATAATAAAAAATATATCTAAACTGTGACCCCAGTCAGTTGTCATTCACTTGTCAGTTTGATCATGTTTGGTGTAAAATAACGAATCCAATAATCCATATAAAATTTTTATCATCGTATGTTTGTATGCTATCCAATTGCATACTAAAGTGTTTGTTTGATACTTTCATTGTATTATTGATTATAACTAAATTGAGATAACCAGTGACCTTAATTAAAACCTAAAACTTTCCGTAACTGTCTGTTTAGTGTGGAAAAATCTAAAACCTATTAAAATATGTTAAGTAGCTTCGATCACTTCTTCAGATTGAAAAAATTTGATTACAACATTATAAAATAAACAAAGTCTAAAAGTAAGAGTATATTATTTTGATGATGTATTTTGGAAATACCTATTTTGTATTTATTATTTCAATTGCATAATAGAGAACTATTTTGTATTTTATATTTGAAATACAAAAAAACTAAAGTATTTGCATTTTCTATTCATATATATTTTGAAACTCATTCTGCACATCTGTATATGGTGCTCATATTTGGTGGAGGTACTTTACCGGGTACAAGCAATCCCTCTGAATATTAATCTGGCAAACGTGAGTAAATCCGGAAACCTCCGATTGAAGAAAAAAGTTTCCGAGTCTACAATATGTCATTATACAAATATCTGCAGTGAACTCAATTAATGGAGCAATAGCTCTCCACGAAAATCTTGTGAAGGTATCTGTGAATCATTATCTTCCATTTTGCGGTAGGATCTCTTCCTCCTGCAGCTCCAGAAAAAAAAATGAGGGTGACTTGAAAAATATACCTAATCGAGAGTTTCTGCCATCCGCAAAGCAATATTCTTCCCAGAAAGAACGATCAAGGGATGTGACGGTTATATATGGCAGGACATAAGTTCTCATGTCATCTATATATGGTGTTCACAAAGGGGAAGCGAAAGGAAAACGTCCAATTTATGGATTCGATGATTCCTGTCAAAAACTGGGGGGAAGATAAAACGGAAAATACAGTGATTTCCTGTTTTGGACCAGACAACACAAACAACAGGAGTAACATCGTATTTAAAGCAACGCTCATAAAGTTGTTTGTTCCTGTTGATATATGGGTGAATATTCATGAGGTATATACAAAAAGCATAGGTCAACTTCCCTCCACAACATTAATAGTATCCCTTCATTGCTGATTTCTTATTTTGAGAAATGGATATAGGTAGACAAGAATCCTACACCTCCTACTTATCACAGTTTACCTTTCGGTGGAATCAAATAAAAATTTTGGGGATCCGCATTTCGGCGTTTTCTTTTAATAAAACCTAATTGTGAATATGAAAGCATGATGTTTGGTACAAAAATTATTCATTCGTGTGTCGGGTCTAGACATTGAATATAAAAGCTGCGGATACATTGCCCATCACAAATCGTGAAATACAAATTGAGAATCGAAAGTTTTACACAACCTTGAAAGCTTTTGTGCGAAACATCGCCTAATGGTTGAAGGAAAACGAGTTCGAAATATTTCTGTACGTTTTCGTTGAAATGATCGATGTATTACAAATTCATGGTGGAGTTGTCTCTGAACAAACGGTAGATAAATCCATTTTCGTTTGAGTAGAAAAAAAATTTATAAATGAAAATGGAGCCCTGTTTGGGGCCATCCATTAATCACCTGAGTCCCGAAAGGAGACTAAGGGGTCCGAAAGTTATCATCGAATATCAGCAGGGGGGGGTTGGGTGGAGTGTACAGAGATATCACGTGTAGTTTTGCTCCAGGGAAAATTTGTAGGAAACATTTCCTTAAGTATTCTCTCTAGGTTTTTTGTTTTCCATTAGGATTTTTCTGATTTGGAAAATTAAAACAGTCAAATGCAATTTCGATTTTATTCATTTCCAGTTGATTGAAATTCTCATTTTATTCACTTAATTCGAACAAGTTTTTATGCGCAACCTGTATATATACATAAAATTTGGTGCATCTATATGTATGTTTATTTTTTATACGTAATATGTTTATATTCATTAATTTTTTCAGTTCCTATTCTCGTTGGTTTCACGGGTGACTTGGAAATATTATTTTGTGGGTTATTGTTTTCATTCTCGCATAACTGGAAAAAAAAGGTGCGACAATCCACTGAAGAGAGACATTGCACATATTAACAATCAGTATCGCCTCAGATGTTCGCGAGAGTGTTCGTTCGTCGCTTGAAATATTGCTTGTGATAATTAATCAGTTAGAAAAGCGCTTCAATTTACTCGAACGTCGCTACCATCCAAGTATTTTTTCTCTCTGAAGAAAAGAATATCAAGTTGGGAGCACATTGGACATCCATCACGCTGGCCAGCGTAGCTCTCCACTTTGTGTACCTATTATGTAAGTCGCACCTTCATTGTCAGACTGCATAATATGGTGATTTCCATTCACCCTATAATACTTCCAATAGCTCGACAACGGATTCTATCACACTCAATTAGCTCTTCTCGAGTAATCGAGTGATCCTTCAACATTTCTAACTTACAAGTCTTTAATTCAATCACAAAAAAAAGAGAGACCACTGAAAAATTATACATATTTATTTCATGATAAATTGTTATAAGGGTATGTATGAAAAATAGAAGCGTCTTAATTCATCTGAAGTTGAAAAAATAGGCTGAGGAAACATCAGTCCAGAGGTAATGGACAACCCTTTTTGCGTTGTCATCTCATCAGGAGCTCATGGTTAGAAAAAACTGCCAGAATTCTTCTTTGTTCTGTTAGTTATTGTAATGAAAAATTTCCAAGAAAGAAAAAATGCAGAATGCACTGAATATGAGAAACTAAGAAAACGTGAAGATGGTTCTGCGCATTCGCCAATTCGTAACCTTAGCAAAATATTAAATTTTTCCATATGAAATGAAAAGAAAAACCAAACTTCGCATTATTTTGTGTTTTATACACGGTTCTTGCTCAAATTCTTATTATTCAAACTAGTTTTTGTCAAGAGTTCAGTAAAATGTCATCATTCAATACAAAATCGATTACTGTTTCAAAAACTCCGAAAATGAGTAATGATGAGTAAAGTAGTACAGATGATGATTTTTTCCCAGTTAAAAAAAAAAAAACTACAAATGAAAGTCATAAGATTAAAATCGATGAAATGCACGATAGCCTTTGGAACTGCTTTGAAGAATTAACTGATTTATATGCTTATAAGTGGTGGTCAGAAAATTCGAAATCCTACCCAATCCTGGTGAAATTTGCTCAGAGTTATCAACGGTTTCCTGATAGTATTTTGTACAGTGGGAAGCTATTTTGGGAAGCAGGTGTTTACGAAAAAAAAAGCGCAACTGTTTGCTAGCTACAAATGCCGAAAAAATCATATTTATTCAACACAATTAACCGATTATATATTTCAAGAACTGAAAGATAATGAACAAAGATATAATTTCAATATGAAATGTATTTTTTGAAAATGATTCGGTGTTCAGTATTCGGCCCAACAGCATGCTGATGCCGGATGCGAATATTAAAAAGTCGGAATACCGAATAGTAGCCGAATATTCGTATCATCTCTAATTCCGACCAGTGAACTATCCATTACACAAAACAGTAGAGGGATGTGATAACATTCCAGAATAATTTTAAAAAAAAATTTTGAAAAACTATTGAACTTGGTGTCCTCTGAGAGTTGAACAGCAGACATTCATGAGGTGGATTTTGATAAAAACCGATTTCATATTTGGGATAGGAAACAGTAAAATATTTCGATGCCAAAACACTTTCTTTTTTCACATTTTTCCGATAAACCTTGACGTGTCAAATCTCCACGTGTTGAAAATTGAACGATGAACTTTCGCGATTTCACTTTTGTCTGCGCTCCTGACAAGTTCATCTCTATGCTCTCCGGGAATCAGTTGATTGATCGAACGCGTTAAGTTAACCTCATTCTATGATCCGTCAGACATCTCACGTTCCAGAGTTGCAATTGAAATTAATTTTTCTGTTTTCTGTTCGCCTCGATAGTGTTAACCACTTATTTTGTGTTAAGATTGTAGCTGGATTTTTTCCAGTTCACCTCATTGAATCATTGTACATTTCTTGTCATCTCGCTCAATTCTGGTGTATTTCACCAGTTGAGTATTTCACATATTGTATGTATTCTCAGAATTGTTAATTATTTCATTTCCATGTCATTTCCATGATGTATGAAATGAGTATACTCGCTAAATCATGAATAATCTACAGAAATATTGGTAATCCTCTTTAGTTCTACTCGATTTAGAGCTCAGTTCGATTAACTTCTTTTATGTGCATTCTCATAGACGTATTTTTCATTATATTTTTATAATTCACGTAATTTTCCAGACATTTATAGATATTTCATATGGAAATGGTGAAGTTTCGACAGAATTGAACATTCTCTTCGTCTCTCTGATAATGAATACTGATTTATTATATTTTCATGCTCAGCTCATTCTTTTAATCAGTACATTTCATTTCTCGAATGTTCACTCATATAACTTATTGCTAATTACTGTTTTCGAGTTTCATGTGAATGAATCCTCAAACCTCTAGGGTGAACGAGTGAACCCTGGATAAAGTTGACCTCCTGCAGAACACGATGTGAACTTCTCTGATATGGTTCAACGGTTAATTGTAATACACATGAAACTGGTCGTCAGCCTCTCGCCATTGTTTCACCCTTACTCTGATTATGGTGAACTCAACCAATCGGTATGATCTACTCGCTATAAGACCGAATTCTTGAGTTCATTTATCTGACTCTACATGCAAGTAAGTTCTGTAGCCTTTTGCTCCTCTCAAATCCAAACGATTGGTGGATTTATTCATCATAGTACTTTCTTTTTGCATCTTCAACAATTGATTAATGGTATCTTCTATTTTTCTGATGAACTTTCTGATGTTGTTTACTCGGATGCAGTTTGTCTCTGTAATAACGAAAGTTATTTATAATAATTATGATAATATTACTCTACTCATATCAACTGTTATGATCTCATTGATGAACAGACTAAGTGTCTAGCTTTCAATGCTTGTACTTTTCTGTTGGTCTACATCATTATCACAACTCGGTTCTCTCTAAGAACTCATTATTCAAGCCTCCTGTTTTTCTGTCGGAACAAAGAGGCTCTCGCAATGAACTTCATTGATTGTTCTGTCATTATAAACGTTATGCTTAATATTGAGTTAGTTGAACTGTCTTAACGTCCAAGTCTGACCTCATATGACCCCTCATTTGAACGCTGTAAGCGGGTGACTCATTCATTTCATGATTGTGAATCATGTACAATGAATATTTTTCAACTACCATCTCCAACTCACCTGGTAACAATTCACAAATACTAATTTTCCAAAATCTGAACCCCCCTGATTTTGAACACTAGGAATTTCGGGTTGACAAAAAAAATTGTTGAGTGGAATTCGTTGAAAACTTCAAAAACAGTATATCATGCTACCCTGAAATTTACATTGAGTCGTGGATATGAAGAACACCGATTCCACAACACACTTTATCACAAAAAAATTGAGAAGTTTTATTTCTTCTCAAACATCTCCTAATGTTGACGTGACCTGCCCCTTTCGCTAAACGTAGTGTATTATACCAGAAAATGGCCGGCTCTAAGCACATTATAAAATCGCCCCAAACAAAACAAGAAGAACCATTAACTCACAACGAATAACGCCTCGAAAATGACAAAGAAAAAAACACGTGAAACGACGGAGTCAATTATTCCTCCATCCATACCGCGGCCGCATACTAAAAGTCAAACGTTCATCCATAACGCGCGAAAGCCATGCCATACACATACACACACACACTCCGACAGACAGACGCGAGCATAATGGACCCCCACGATAACGATACGGTTTGAAAGGAAATCTGATTACCTTTCGTCATCGCATTTAATAACGGTCCTTTGTTTTCCCTCGGAAAACGCACCGAGCAACGCAGGGTAGAGCTAATGGGTTCGAGTTGGAGTTGCGAAGTTGGTTTACGTGAACAGGGACATCGTACGGAACCTTGAGGAACGTCAGGTAGACGAGAGAAGAGTTTTGTGGACGGTGAATAGACATTATTTGAGCTGCTCCTATTGTTAGCAGTAAAGCATTCCAGTTTCGTTCCCTAACTTGGTAAGGGGGGCTTTTTCATGATCGGCGAGCAAGTAGTTAGGACTATTCGAAAGTACAGGTGCATTCATTTAATCGCTTAATCTACACCTCCCAGTGGTGCTTTAAGCTAATTCAAATTATATGAAAAAAATTGTAGCTTCTTTGTTGGTACTCTTTTTCTTCTTCTTCTTCCTTTTGCGGAGCCACATCTAGCAGAACTTGGACCTAGTGGCCCATTTTTCATCCGCATGCAGAATAAGATACTCAGACCCTAGGACACGCCAACAAAAATGGAAATATTGGGTGTAGGGTTTCCCAGGTCTGATGTCCTTGCTGCTCTTGCACCAGAGGCACAGAGAGCAGTCAGGTATTCTCATATTATTAAGATGTTCGTTAAACAGGTGTCCAGTTAATGCATCAGTCACCAACCTTTGCTGTTTCCTCTCGAGGGCCAAACATTTTTTGATCTCAGCTACATAGGAAAGCCTCACAATGAGAAGCCTAGACTGTCTAACGGCCAGTTTCTGAAAGGCCGGTCAAACCGTATGTCAACTGACACAGCATTCAACTTGACAGCGATGTCAAATCAACTTCGGTTTCTGAAACGATGTTTAGGGCAAAATTAACTAATCTGTGATCATTTTGAATTGACATGAGGTGACCCTGTAAGGAGACTATCGAACCACAGATTTTATGAAAAATCTATTCTTCTGTGATCGAACAGGTTATAATTTCAAATTTATTATAACCTACTTCTTCATATTTTGTATTTTGAATATGTACAGTATTCACCTTGCGACAGTGTACATAGTAAAGGTTGAATATCAGAGTAAAAAAATGTCTTCACGTGGTAGGAATTTCACCGAAAGGGAAAAGTGCAGACTCTTGGAACTGATTCAAAAGTAAGTTTTTGTAACATCGTTTAATTTCTACGTACATCTCGATTGACGATAATATCTACGTTACATGTTCATATACATTTGATAAAGTATTTACCTGATCAAATTTTTTCAGATGGAAACACGTGATAGAGAACAAAACAACCAATGCTGTATCAGTTGCTGAAAAAAATGATAAATGGATTCAAATAACTAATGAATTCAACAGCACTGCTGAAGTGAAAAGAACTCGTAAGCAATTACATACAGCATATTTAAATTTAAAAAGATGTACGAGGCAAAATGTGGCAAACGAAAATGTGAGTAAACAAGTCTTGTTGGGGTAATAATAAATATACAACAGAAATAGATGTATAACTCGCAAACACATCATAATCTTTTCGTTTTATTCTAGGTTAAAAAATATCTGCAACAAAGATCAAGTAATGAGGCAGGAACATCCCAAAATGATGAGGTATGTAGATATCGAACAGAATAATCTCTTATTGACTTTTGAGATGTGAGTGATGTAGTAGTTACTATTATTTTTCGACACCGAAGGACTGTGAATCATGGCCTTTCGACTCTGTTAATGAAGAACTTGTAATTATTATTTAAGAGGATTTTCTTATTCCAGAAACCTGCTTCAGAAAGCCAAAACTGTGATTTGGTTGGGTTGGAAAACCTTATAAAAAAATTAAAAAAGGATGAAGTAGCTGATAAGGTTTGTATGCATATCTATATTGATTGAAAAAACCTATTGTAAATTCATTAGATAAAATGAGCGATATATTTTCAGAGGGGAGTTCTAGCAACAGGTGGCGGCTTGTACCAGCCGGTACTAACTGATATAGGTGCCAGAATGTTGGCAGTCATGGGGAACCAAATTGAACCCCTGGAAAATGCAAATGATAGTGCGTCAAGCTACTACAATATAGGTATATTTACATTGATTATACTCAGTACATGATCCAAATTTTATAATTTCCTCGTTTAAAATATTTTGAATCTATTTTAGATGGGGACGTTGAGCAATATTTGGAACCCCAACTTCAGGAGGATTCGTTGGAAGTGCCCTCTCCTCCTCGGCGAAAAAGAAACACCCCTAGGAGAAACAATGGCAATAAATCACGGAGAAAAAAGAAGGACCAGGATAGAGGACTGAAAAATTCCTGTTACAAAATGAAACTGAAGAGTGCGAAATTGGAATTCAAAACCAAAATGGAAGAATATAAACTTGTTGTGAAAAAAAATAAATTATTAGATTTAGAAATTAAAATTAAACAAAAGCAACATGACGACTTATTAAAAAAATAAACGATAAAACTTTTCCAATGTTTAATTAATACACAGTATAATCCATTTGAAATGAACTTACTTATAATGAATCAATTTCCAAGTTCCAAATTAAAATATGTACCTAATGTAAAAATAGGTGACATTGATTGATGACCACGAAAGTCTCAACCAATACATGTTCTTTTTTTATTCTCATGAAAAGGACACTTGTGTTCTTTTCATGCTTATTGTAATCAAGGTTACAATGAACTAATATCATGGTCCATTATAAGCTGAATGCACTGTACAGAAGAATCCCCTTGAAATGACTTCGAGGGGAAATGACAAAAAACGTCATAACAACCAGAAGTCACATGAAGCAAAATTTCAGCAAAATTGATGGTATTTTTCTTGGATTCAGTTTAGGAAAAGAACGACAAATTCAGATTTTGCTTTATTGAAAAAATAAAAAATAGCTTCTCCTACAAAAAAAAAACTAAATAAAAAGAACATTTTCATTTTTTAGAAAAATAATTTGAAATATAATATACAACACCCTTGTCATATCCATTAAGTTACCATAAAAATAATTGAATATCAAATAGCTCAACAATTGGTCAGTTTAAGGTTTTTACATATGAAATTATTCAGATAGGTTTTTTATGTATTAATAAAATAAGTTTTGAACATGAATTTATTCGAACTCTGGTAACAACAATTGTTTCTCAATATCTGAATTCACACTGCACTTCTACTTTCATTGGAGTCTTCTCCCACACCTATCATTTTCATTGAACATTGAAGTATGTTAGAATTAAAGATGATCTGACTGATATATTTTCATCAGTTGTTGAAGGATTCGAAACATCTTCTGGAATGTTGCCTTCGATGTCAAACTCTCTATCATCATTATTACTTAAAGCCAAATTGTGTAAAACACAACATGCAACTATAACGTTCATAGCTGTCTCAAGTTTAACTCTGATGCCCATGGACAGACAAGGGAAACGTCTCTTCAAGACACCAAAGCACCTCTCCACGGTGTTTCGTGTTTTTATATGTTCTTCGTTGTAGGCTTGCTCACCTGGTGTTGATGGACGCAAACACGGAGTCATTAAATATGAACGACAAGGGTAGCCACTGTCCCCCAATAAATAATCGCTGCCATATAATCCACTTTCAAAGTCAGCCCGAATATGGGAATCATTTAAGATCGTTGCATCATGCACAGAGCCTGGCCATCTACAAATCACATCTAATATTTTTAGATTAGCATCACATATGGCCTGGACATTTAAAGAAAAGTAACCCTTTCTATTTCGGAAAAGCTCAGCCCGTGAACCACCAGGTGACTGTATTTTAATGTGTGTGCAGTCTATTGCTCCAATCACATTAGGAAAAAAACTTATAGAATAAAAATCTGATTTGATGATATTGCGTTCTTCCTCTGTTCTAGGCATTGATATGAACTGGGGCCTGAGTTCGGCAATGACTGCAGATACTTTTTTTATTATTCTGCATGCTGTGGATTTATGGACCCTGATATGATCAGCTACTGTTAATTGGAAAGCACCTGTTGCGTAGTAATTGATTGTTAGAAGCACTTGCTCTAGGGCAGTGATGGATTTGTTCCTCAACGTTAAAGGCCTTATTTTGTGCTCTATCATATGCACAAGTCCCATTATAACATCCTTGGACATCCTGTACCTATTTTTGAACTCCACATCATTGTAAAATTCAAAAGGATTCATTCTTTCCTTGAATATTCGCTGCCTTTGGTTTTCATCACTGCTAGAATTACTTGAAATGCTTATATCCAAGCTGACATCCAAAAGAGACATGATTATCTACAACAAGAAAATAGAATGAATAATTGTTGGATAGAAAATAGGTTTTTTAAAGAAAATCATATTATTAACACTATAATTATTTGTATACATACCGATAAAATCAAGATTTCCTTGAAAACTACGATGCTGCCAATGAAAAACAATATCTCAACTGAGTTAATTCGCCAAACACCACCGATTACTTGACCACCTCTTTGACACGAGTTTGACCACTGATTAAGCCTTAACATGCGTTTCAGAAACCCAAAAGACCATTTGACGTACAATTCACTTGCAATATTTGACCACTCTGTCAACTAACACGCCGATCAAGTTAAAGTAGTTAACCATACTTTCTGCAACTCAAATGGCACTTGACCATAGATTTGACAAACGATTAGTTAATTTTTACGTTGATCGGCCTTTCAGAAACTGGCCGTAAGACTCCTTCTCGTGATGCATGACGAGGAAAATTCTCTGTCTAGCCATCTCTTAAAGAAGCTCCTGACAGCTGTAAAAAGCACAAATTGGGTTTCGGAAGGATCTGCAATATCGTGGAAGCCGTTCAGAAGAGGACAAAATAACATAACAATAGTTTCATAAACGGACTCCTGACAATTCAGATAAAATGGTGAGAAACATTAATCTACCGTGCACCATTCTCTATCTTACATTCTTCAAGTTGCATCGAGTTGTCTGAAACAATTGGATTTTACAAATTGGTGAAGAATTCATGGTCTGATAATAAAAGAGACTTCCGGGCTTATTGGCCGTGGTTCATAAGGAATAATTTCACCCAACGTTTCGCATACAATTTCGGTAGGCATCTTCAGAGGATTCTTGGTCTGAGATTCTACCTCGAACGCTGAATTTCTGACACTGACGTGTTCGAACCAGAAGTGTTATCTACACCCCGGTTTATGGCGGAAAAAGGTGGTGAGTTTACGTGCGCGATGCTGATTGGCCTATCGCTCCCGCTTCGTATCGGCTTGATCTTTGTTTTTTCTGAGGTCAGTAACCACGTGCTATGTAAGAAAAGGGTCTCTTCTTTTCTGTTTATGTTATTTTTGTGTTAATAAATTTCAATGGCTTCCATTCCTGGAATAGTAACTCTCGATATTGGAAATAATCTCCGACTTTTAGCAATCTATGTTGTGTCTATCTGATAGAGCATGTTCCGCTAGTGCATGGAACATGAAAGCCATTGAAATTTATAAACACAAAAATAACATAAACAGAAAAGAAGAGACCATTTTCTTACATAGCGCCTGGTTACCGACTTGAGAAAAAACAAAGATCAAGCCGATACGAAGCGGGAGCCATGGGGCAATCAGCATCGCGTACGTAAACTCACCACCTTTTTCCGCCATAAACCGTAGTGTAGATAACGTTTCCGGTTCGAACACGTCAGTGTCAAAAATTCAGCGTTCGAGGTAAAATCTTAGACCAAGAAGTTGTAGGTGAAACGTTAGGTGAAAATATTATAATGAATAATAATAATAAAAGTGCCTTTATTGAGATAATTGAGATAAAAAAATACATGTATATCTATACACATACAGATGGGGCGGTGTCTAGCCTCAGCTACTCCACTCAACTCCAGAAAAAACACAAAAGAGAAAAAATAATAATAATGATTAAATTAAATGAGATTAATGAAATAAGAAATTACAAGTTCATATCGCCAATTCAAGACTGACTCTTAAACAACCTCCCTCTCAACTTTTTTCTCAGAGAGTTCAAAGTTGTCACCGCACAAGGAAACAAGAATTCGTTGTGCATTTTCACCGCATTAAAGGTGAAACATTCTTAATGGGCCACGGCCAATAAGCCCGGAAGACTCTTTTAATATCAGTATATGCGGTCGTAAAAGCCTTGAACTATTTATTAATTCATGGTCTTTCTCGTATTTGATTCTGCCTGTCTGTTTCGCTGGAACCTCATTCTTCAAGAAACTATCCGGATTGTTGAGATTTGCAGATAAGGTGATTTTAATGTCGTTGTGTTCTTCAAAACATAACAGTTTCTAGTCAAACAGCGACGGACTCATGTTGTTATGGATCTCAAGTCATGGACAAGGTTAATTGAGCTCCGAAAAATGGAAATAAGCTACCGGAAATGTGTACCCGACAATTCTGTGGATTACTAAGCACTTTTCTAATATTGTCGTAACATGAATATATGCTATCGACGTCGACGCCTTGAAATCCTTATGGAGACAATTGATAAGCCATTCCATTGAACCAATCCATTAAGAAATTCCAAGAAAAGTGCCAAATTCAAGTAATTCATTTACACGTAGGCCAATTAACGAGCCATTTTAATGAGAAGTGTCAAATTCTCGTCATTCTTGTAGTCAGTCTCTATCTGAACATAACGAATAGGTTTAATTTTGAGGAAAGTGAGCAAAGGTGTTAGAGATGGTTAGATTCAAATCAGGACGTACATTGAAACACCTATCGAACCTCTGAAAGATAGGCGATAGATGTTTTGAAAGAATGAACAAATTTCAAAAGAAGATGGATTAGACCCTGGATGACCAGAAGGTGCAAGTTTGTGAGGATATGAAAGCATCTCTTTCACGTTAGAACTACCGAACGGATTCAGATGAAACTTCACATCAATATAGTTTCTATATGCGATTAACATAATTTATGAAAAAATGGTGGTATTTCAGCGTAAAACAACCACAAAATATCAGGTGAATCGGAAAAATGCCCAGGTTTGGGAGCTACTTGGGCGATTCCATTTTGTCGACATTGTCGATACGTCCCGTAGTCGCGAATCATCCATGTTATTCTTACGGCGATATGCAAGAATGACCGTTATGCGTAAACAGCGAAAATTTAAACGATAGAAATCATACCCAACAAAAATAGGAGTGTCCAAAATATTAACGTAATTTCTATATTAACATTCGACTTATGAAATTCGAAAGCGAAATTGTACCTATTGTGAATATTTTCGTATGAATTTTGGTAGTTCCAATTTTGATTTTTAAGCATGTACTGGGTTACTTCCATTGCCATCAAGCATAAGCCGCCATCTCGATTGTCGGCAGCGCAGCGAAACTGTGAAAATTTCGAAGTACAGCCAAGCCATTATCAGCTGTAAACCCGATCTGTGGGAAGATGTGCATCACTCCTGGACTGTGGAAAACACTCCTGTTGTTCAGAATTGTGCTGCTTTCTGCCGTTGAAATTTTCTCCTCATTTCATGTGGTCCTCAAAGACCGAAAAATTCTGCCAGCCCAACACTTTTCGAAAAGTTGGATTTCAATGACTGAAGAAAAATTTTAGTTAGTTGTGCTTTGTTCCAAAAGTACGTCTAATTTATTGAAAACTTGAATTTGAACAAAAAAGATAGCCAAGTACTGTCGTTCCTTCTTCTGATGAATGAATAGGAGAATATGTGATACAGTTGTGCTGTTTTGTGCCAGGAATATTTTCACGGAAATTGTACAGAAAATGAAGAAATTGAAAAAAAAAACTCAGTCCAGCGCGTTCTTTTTTTTCAACGAGAACTTGGGGAAGTCAGTTTTCGAAAAAAAAAGAACGAGTTTCCTCCCATAAGGAGAAAAAAGAGTTTCACAGCTTATGATACTCTTGCTTGGCTGTCGATTCCCTGTTTCAATTTTTTTTTTCTAAAATGCCAATGTTATCACGATATCACGCTTTTAATAATTGGTGAGGAACTAGGAATATCTTGAATTCTAAACATTAGTGATCAAATCACAGTTCGTGAAATATCGCTTACCTATAAGCGTAGTGAGCGGTTCGAGACAAACCGAATGAGATTTTCACAAAGATTCGTCGTTGCTCGGCAAGAATCCGTACTTTCGATTTAAGGCGACATACCCTGAGTTGCAGGAACGTCTATTGAATTTAATGCCGCCTCAATTCTCCATTAAACGGAGTATCCATGGCTACCGTCTATGGATGTTCCGTTTAAGGGAGAATTAAGGCGGCATTAAATTTTAATGGACGTTCCTACAACTCAGTGATACAGTCATACATCATATTAATTATATTAATGTTGTTTGAACGAAAAAATCAAAATACGAGAACTGACAACGCCACCTGACTCCCTCAAATCGTAACTTTCAGGACACACAACTCTTTTACTAAATTGTTTTTATTGTACCGTTCTGGAAAACCTGTCATAACATGTCGAATCAGAGTTCCTAATTGAACCCGTATCCGTGGGTCCACACCGTGAGAAGTTTTACGGTGCGCTGAGATAAGCAAAAGTTTGTGAGGATCTGAGTATGGATGTTTGTTACTCTTTCAGGTAAGAACTGCATGAAAGATTCGGGCAAAACAGCACATCAACATAGTTTATATAATAGAATAACGTATAGAGGGTTATTAAATATTTTGTGAATAGGCCTTAATACAAGGAAAAACTATCAAGAGAGTCGAAAAATATTCTGCCCTTCGAACGCAATCAAGACGTACGCTGCCTAAACACTTGATGATACATGAACATAATGTACCATGGGTTTTTCCCTCAAAAAGTTCTGAATAAACATCTACGACAACATAGTTATCTTTTACGTATCGAAGCAATCATAACCAGAATATTGAGCTCTAAATACTGTTGAATTGTATGCACTTTTTAAAATGCACATTTATAGTATTTACCTAATGTCTCTCAGAACAAAAATTTTGTCGTTTTTAGTTTTCGAAGTAGATGACCTTTCGTCGGCCTAATTCATTGACCTGCTAAGTCTATTGTTTCAGAATGGATTTGACACTTTGTCGGTATATTTACTAAAAGTTTGGGAAATATAATTGGTGTTTCAATCAGGATTTAGGCTTCTTCAAGATTTTTCGTTTTTGAAGATATGGCTAATGACCTTGGTAGTCGATGTTGATAAAATAATAACAAAAAAAAATACTGGGAAAATAATTAATAATAATAACAATAATTTTGATAGCCGATTTGCGCAGACGAAGTTGCGCGGGCCAGCGCAATAATATTTGGGGAGGCTCAGCCTCCTCTGCCCTCTCTGAGCGGCCGCCCTGTACTCTGCCTACCCCCTACCGACAGCCCTGTTCATGTTGGCGAATGCTTTGAAACACCAGAATCGAGTAAACCCCGAAAACCAATTTTTGCTGACACGACTTCCTGTCTTAGCGGGGCAGCAGGCTCTCCTACAGCTCCTACCTCCAACCATTCCGGGCGTCAGGTCCGACCCCAATCCGCAAATATACATTCATGACTAATCGGCCCAATTCCGACCTTTCGCCCCAGCGTCGTCCGTCTGTACCCCGCGTCCCCCCCGTCGGTAACGGCGTCGTTAAATCGCATAAACGAGGACGCACCGCGGGCGGCGACTTAATTTATGCGGCCCGAACGTCGAATAAGAGTCCAATTAGATGGGAACTATTAGCGGCAATTACTGCGAGCCCGGTTCAGTTCCGGTCTAATTGTGTTTCGGGAACGGGTCGAAGGGGTGAGACCGCCGATCCCTTCGAAATGCGAATTATTCATTCAAAGTATCTGTGGCCAACTTTAAGATGGGGTTCCTGACGGTACATACATGGAATGGCCCTCTCCTGGAGGGAATGACAAGATGGTAGTTGTTGAAAATTGAACGATGCCGCTTCCAGCAAGGGCGGCTCGTCAGAGGAAGCAAGGGAGGTGAAAGGTGAACGCCGCGACATTGCGACAGTAAAAGTACAACGAAATTGCATAGAGTAGCATTCGGGCAAAGCGTTACTGACGCCGCCACAGTGACAAACGTCGACAATGCCGAGCTTGAACTTCTATTGTTCTGTTGTGTTTTCGTAGTTGAGAGACGCCGCGTCATTGTCGCTCGGCTCGAAAGTCCATCTTTAGCCTGCTCATGCAGCTTACGGCCAAATTTCTATAAAATACAAATATTTTGGACTCAAGTGAACCATCATAATTTTTGGAAATTTATATCAAAATTTAACTGAAGGGTGAATACAGGGTGTACCACGTTCGACGGGCTGTTAGGCGTTTTTGGAGAACTGGACCTATTTGAAATCTGAAAATTGGGATTATGTTATTGTGTGACATTATCTACCGAGCTGAAATATTTTTGGAGCCTGACCACTTCCAGTTATACAGGGAGTGAAAAAAAAACTTTCAAAAAATTTTTTTTCTGTTTTTTTGTTTTTGAATTTAATATAATATGGGTCGGTTTCACAAAACTTTGTTTGCACCGTTAAATTAATTGGAACCACCGTGATTCGTTGAAATTTCAAAACGATCGATTCGATTGGTTCGAATTTACGTAAGGTTTTTTAATCGCACAATTAAGGTTTTGTGAAACCGACCCTATGCGTTTCTGAATACAGTCCTACTCAAATCGTTGTATTCGACAAAATACTTTCCAAAATATCATAAAAAAACTGAAGAAAAAAGGGAGATAAGAGTATTCGGTATTATGTTTGTTATTTTCTAATCTAGATATCTTAACCACAAACCGTTGTCACGCTTTTGTGGTCGAAGACAGTGGAAATATTGTATTTTGAAAAACTCGTCACAGGGTGTTCCAAATCTTGGGTCAAAAATAAGGATCAAGATGGACCAAAAACTTTCATTTTTCAAATTAGAACCCTATTTTTTATGATTGCGTTGGATTCTGCGAAGAAAAATGATGATAATGTTCTAACATGTTGATGCTCCTAAAATTAATAATTCCTGAGTTATTTCGGATTTTCTGATTTTATGTCCTAGGTAGCGTCAAATTCATGAAATCTGTTCCAAATCAACAATGATACATGAATTCAGAAGAGAGGTGTGTTACTAATGAGTTATTGGAATAATTTATCCTCTATGACCAAAGTCATTGTCGATATGAAACAGATTCGCTATACGACATGAAATCAGGAAATCCAGAATAACTCAAGAATTATTAATTTTAGGAGCATTTACATGTTGAAACATTATCATAATTTTTCTTCGCACAATCCAACGCAATCATAAACAAATAGGGTTCTTATTTGAAAAACAAAAGTTATGGGTCGTTCTTGATCCCAATTTTTGACCCAACATTTGGAACAGTCTGTGACGAGTTTTTCAAAATTCTAAAAATGTACAATATTTCCACTGTCTTCGACTACGAAAATGTGAAATCGGTTTGTGCTTAAGATATCTAGATTATAAATTACAAACATAATACCGAATACTTCTATCTCCCTTTTTTCTTCAGTTTTTTTTATATTTTGAAAAGTATTCTGACGAATGCAACGATATGATAACGACTGTATTCAGAAACGCATACACTATCAAATTCAATAACAAAAAACAGAAAAAAATTTTTTGAAAATTTGTATAACTGTATAACTGAAAGTGGTCAGGCTCGGTAGATAATATCAAACAATATCATAGTCCCAATTTTCAGATTTCGAATAGGTCCGCCTAACAGTTTGTGCTTACGATATCTAGGTTAGCAATAACAAACATAATACCGAATACTCTTATCTCCCTTTTTTCTTCAGTTTTTTCTCGATATTTTGGAAAGTATTTTGACGAATGCAAGGATTTGAGCACGAATGTATTCAGAATTGCATACTCTATCAAATTCGAAAACAAAAAAACAGAAAAAAAAGTTTTTGAATTTTTTTTTTCACTCCCTGTATAACTGAAAGTGGTCAGGCTCCAAGAATATTTTAGATCGGCTGATAATGTCAAACAATATTATAATCCCAATTTTCAGATCTCAAATAGGTCCAGTTCTCCAGAAACGCCTAATAGGCCGTCGAACTTGGTACACCCTGTACATATGATCATCTAGAATTACTTCAAGATATACTTTATTCATTCATTCGTTTTATTTACTATACTCATAAAAATAATATTAGTAGAAACGCATTGTTAAAACTTTAAAAAGGTTAATATCAAGGTTAATAGACATTATCTTCAAGGAGATACAAATTTAATAATAATAAGAATATACGAGTAATATATTAATATAACTTATTACTATGTATGAATTTTCCTTGCTTTTGATGAATCAAATTCATCAATAATGTCATCAAAGTTTATCATTTAAAAATTTTCTCTCTTAACACTTGAAACTGCCAACTCACTGGGCTATCTTGTCCCATGGTTGATGGGAATTGATCGTTGCAGCTAGATATTGAAGCTGAGAGAATAGGTGAAACTCTCATCAGGTTTGGAAATATATTCTCCATGCGAACTTATAAAATTCAGAAATTCCAAAGGAGATCAAGATTTAATTTCTTTCCTAGTGCGGAGTTACATTTTGCTATCACCTAATTCGTGGAAGAATTCTATTCCGTTGAAACAGTATTATAAAATTCACCCAAATTTTTACAATTTTCTTCAAGATCGTTAATATTTTCTGTGTTATAAATTTTCAATATCTAGTAAAAATTCAAATTGTATATAAGGGTCACTTAATCGTGAACATATTTCTTATTGGAGACGATCATGAATGCTCGTCATAACGCGAGAAATTTCACTTGCGGCGGAAAAACCAACATCTCTAACTAATTCTGGGTATTTTGTGGCGTCTTATCACACAATATCCCTTACCGCTTATATTCTGGCGCCCCATTGTGTCTCAGATTCACGTTTGACAGTTTTTTTCACGGAATTTTTTTTATTTTTCCATCGAGAGGAAAACAAATATATGTTTTCAATTAGTCCAGAGTATGTCACAACGATTGAGTCTTGTTTAGCTGTAGTAACTCCTACTTAATCCAGCAATGTTTTTGTTTTGCTTACCATTTGGCGCCCCTGTATGGGTAGCGCCCGGGCATGATGCCCCTCCTTGCCCCCCCCTCGCTACGCCACTGCTGCTAGTTTCATTGAACGCAACTCAGTCAAAATCCGAACAAACCGCCCTCTAGGTCTAGTTTTTGAAAAACAAGTTTCAGAGCGTTTTTGAAGTAGACTTAATTTCCTACAATATGATACCAGAATTGTCTCTGTGCACGCAATAGTTTTCCATATACCTAATTACAAAATTTATGATTTTTTTCGAATTTCGCAATATTTTGTAAGTATGTCGTTTTCACCTTGATTATACTACCGAAGCTATGTACTTTTATGATCTGATGTTAAAAAAGAAAAGGAGAACTGTGAAAGATGGTGTTCAAGCTAAGCAACGAATAATGAAGTAAAAAAAAATAAGTAGGTACATCAGAAGTTAACAAGTAAATTTTTTTGTAAATTGGGTAATATTAATAATTAATTTAGCCTTCTTGGGAGGTCTCGGTTGGGGTTTGTCTTAATCTGTATAAAAGCATTGGAATGCCAAATTCCCTCTTGTGCCCACAAGTCATCGTCCATTTCAACCACCAGTCTCTTAGGATGATAATCGCCAAAATTAGAAAAAAAACCGATTTTTTCGATTTTTGACAAAGTTGCGGTCAACGCTCGAGGGCACAAACTTGGATTATTCATAAGGTCAACATCATAAATAAGTCTGCACAAAATCAGAACTACCAGATTTCACTCATCCTCCTCTCTACTTTCAGACGACAAGTTACTGGAATACTAAAGGAGGCTACTTTACCGTTTGCTTTCGCTGATAGCGTAACCCTTCCGTATATAAACGGACTTCCGAACTAAGAGACGATGAGAATTCACGCGACCTACTAGAGGATATCCCAGCCTTTCGAATTGCATAGGAGGCTGGACTCTGCTATGATCAATGCCTTCGGGTCGACTTCAGACTTCGCTTCGACTATAGCAGGGGTTCCCAACGTCTAATCGGTTAGGGACCATTATTACATTATTCTTGTTAGCAGGGTACACTATCGCGGTATATAATAAAAATAAACTGTTATAATCAAACTGGACCTTTAATGAGAGAATAAGAGAAAATTTCATAAAAAAAATTATTTTAGTATAAATTTTGGTAATTTTGTATAATTATTTACAGTAGAATCCACTTATTATGACATCGAGGGGAAATGAATGATACGTCATAATAACCGGAAGTCACATAAAGCAGAATTTCGTCAAAATTGATGGTATTTTTCTTGGATTCAGTTTAGGAAGAGAACGACAAATTCAGATTTTGCTTTATTGAAAAAATAAAAAATAGCTTCTCTTACAAAAAAACTAAATATAAAGAACTTTTTCATTTTTCAGAACAATAATCTGAAATTTTAGTTTGCGTTTGTTTTTTTTTTTCGACTTCTTACACCATTGTACAATTCAGAAATGGATGTCATTTTGTCCATAAAACACCAATAATCTCTTCAAGGAACTGGATTATACTGAAAAGCATGTCGGCATGCATATGTCTCGTATTGTATCAAACCTCATCGCATTAAAAAGGGTAGGGTGGCTTGAGAAAACGATCGAGCGGTCACTATAACCGGAAAAATTTTCGAAAAATAATGTTGTTGTATCTGAAATCATGTCATCGTAAGCGACATGTCATTATAAGCGAAGTCATTAAATGGTTTTGAATGAAACCAAACCTAACACTGCATTTGCGTCATAATAAGCGATTGGTCAGTATAGCCGGCGTCATAATAAACGGATTCTACGGTATGTGATTTCTGATCTTGCATCTGCTTCACGAGTTCGGCTATCCTAAGGACTAATATTGTTACTCAAAGCTACACGCAAGTCATCAGTCACTTTCAAACGATTAATTGCCTTGTTTTTAATTACCAACAATGCAGAAAATCTTTGTTCACACAAATAAGTCGTTTAAAAAATCATAAAATAGTGCAAGGCGAAGTTTGGTATACGAAATTGCTTTTTTACACAAAAACAACTCGAGTGAATTTGATTTGAAAGCATGCTTGCAGTTTCTATCAGTCTGAAATTCAATGAGTTTTTCCTGAATTTTTTCCCTTACTTCTTTAGAGTCTATGCTAAAAGGGTTACGAATCAGTTTTTGATCAACTTCAGCATGTGTGGTAGGATTCTGCGGTTGAATTCATAAATCAAATTTGCCTTACTATCATCATATTTCAGGTCTTGCACAAGTTCTTCCAATAATGTCGCAAATGCAGAATAATTATTATCTTCAATTTTACGCATTCTCATCTGAAGTTTAAAAGCTTCATCTTCAAAAATGAATATATTGGGGACGATTTCAAATTTTTCATTACCGGAACCTTGCATTACATATTCAATTTATTTAAATGTGTAAAACTATCCACAAGACGCCAAATTCATTTGACATGCCGCATCAGTGAACTGTTTCAACAAATCATTAATTTTTTTGGCAGCCAAAAAAATCACAACCTCTCTTAATCCATTTAATCTTTCGAACATTTTTTCTTTCGATAGCCATCGAACTTCTTTGTGAAAAATAAGTACGAAGTGCCTCATGGCCGGAGTTAATTTCAGTGCATAATTTTTTTGAAGAGGCGTGTATGTAAGGCACTTCTTTTAAAAACATTGAAAACTTTTATGGCCATTCGCAGTGTATCATTGGGGCTCAAGGAAGAATTTTAGAAGCTAATGCCTGCCGATGTATGATACAGTGTGTAGTGCATTGTTATTATCTTCGGATTTTTCTTCTTTATAAACGTCGCCAGCCCGGAACGTTATCCCAACATTGCCGGAGCACCATCAGTACAGAGGCCAATGAGTTTATCCCACATAAAACTATGATTCTCAAAATAATCTGAACAGTTTAATCCGATAGCAAGCGGTATTCGTTTGTGGTGTACAAGGGGAGTAGATGGCGTGGCGGATATTAAATGAACAACTGTGAAACATTCGCGGACCATATTTTGGCTTCTGCGGACCACCGGTGGTCCACGGACCACTGGTTGGGAACCCATGGACTATAGGTATTCGCATATCCGATCTGAGGGAGGGCCAATTCAAATTCAACTGCTGTGTGGTGAACTTGTGAACTTTGAACTTTTGTCATTAGGAGTATTCGGAAGCAATTGACTCTCTGATTTGAAATTTCTCTTCAAAAGTTTTCTTTACATATAATACTCACAAAATTGACTTCTTCTTTCCTTCTTATCTTTTTTTCTTATTATCCCCCTTTTTCGATTGAGTTTGTAGCTTCTCGAATTTGATGTCAGACGATGGTAAACGAATCAGGGCGTTCTTGTTCAAATCGAATCCTGCAAAAAAAGCTATTGTGAATATGTGTACAATCAATTTTCGAACTTTTTTGTTGATGAAGTATCTTACTGGTTCTAGAATATCCAACAATCAGAACTAAAGCTTCAATTGCAATTATTTGTAGGTACATAAGCAAGAAAGAAGACATTAGAATAAAACTCAAATTATTCAAAAACCTCATCGTTAAAATTTGGTGAATTTCAACTAAATTTCTTTTGATAAATAGCATCGTCATTTCCTCCATCGAATTTCTTGAAAGGGTTTTAATTTTCGAAAAACTTCTTTATACTTCAGCTGTCGTCAACGGAATTGTCACAAGAAGGGAAGAAATGGCAGAAAATATCACAGGGTATCTATCCCAAATTGCTTGATTTTGGCTGTTTCTGGTACTTCTATACTAGTTAGGTAAAAACGTTGAAAGGATTTTTGTGAAAATCACAGAAGTGGAAACCGTTTCACGATAATTCCAGTTGTTTTGAAGATATGACAAAATCTAACTTTTTCATTCTTAAAAATACCAAAAAATAACAAAGACTATTTCTAAGGGAATGAGCCAATAAATTCAATTTTCTTTATCTCAATTTTTTTTCAAATTTGATTTAAGATAAAGAAGAATGCTTTTTGAAACATAGATGAATTCAAAATAGTAATCATGGAAATGAATACCATTTTCAATTCCCAGGCTCAGAGATCTTTTATCATGAAGTTGAAGATATGATATTAGATTTTGTCACTGAGATGAGAGATATACCGCTTTCGGCCTTGTTTGGCCTCATCAGTATCCAATACATCTCAGGGACAAAATCTCCATGAAAAACTTCTCCCTTCATTAATGGAGGTATAAATAACCGCTTATGATCCAACCCGTCAGTAGCTCAGCAATCTTAGACCAAGAATCCTTTGAAGATGCCTACTGCAGATGTAGGCGAAACTTAAGGTGAGATAATACCCAATTGACCACGGTCAATGACTCTCTTAATATCATTATATACGGTAGTGAAAGTTCGTACCGTATTAAAATGTTTTTTCAATGTTGAATCGTGGTTCATCACGTTGCAAAAACAAAGTGTGTTCCTTTGAAATTATAGGAGTCCTTTCTGCCATTCCGCGCCTACCCGCAACGAACCTATCCCGATCATTATTCACCGATAACTGAATATTAATCGACAATATCGACATATCGTTACGTATGATGATTACGTTGAGCGTAAAATTCGAGATTGTAATGCGACGGCTATATCGAGATAACGATCGGGCAATCAAAGTAATTCGTCAGTTTCGATAATTAGAACGGAATTAGGGCTTCGACAATCACGCCCCATTCCAAGCTGGCCACGCATGATAATCGCATTAGTCTTGTTCGCGTATTGATTTGATGGCATTCCTTTTGTTTGACTGGGGTTCACCTGATGAAACCCAATTCCAAATTGTCGTAAATTAGATTAGAGGACTCTAAAGCAGAAAGGGGTAGAGGTATTGGGATATGGACCTAAATTAAGGATATCCAAGCCCCTTGAAAGAGAACCCTCTGTTTTACAGGTAGAGGCTCCAGCTGAGTATATTTGCGTTCAAGTGTGAATTCAGAGCAATCTCAAAGGAGCGCAAATATACATATATCACCACGGACAGCCAAGCTGAGATCACTGAAATCATACAGCCAAGAGTCTTGGCTGACATGAAGCAACTGGCAAGAGGCAACAAAGCGACTCTACTGAGGATAACAAGGTATTGTACGAGGAAAGCATCAAGGCCTATGCCTGTTTTCCCTGAACCTTTCTGTAGACTGGAAAAGGACCAATATAATAAAGTGGTCCAACAATTTAAAGCGATGAACAGAACAACGCTTTGAAGGAATACTCCCAAATGAAATGAATTTGTGGAATTCTTGCCGATCTACACCAGAAAGCTCATAAAGCTACCACGGGCTGAGTTTCGGATAATGGTAAATCTGATGATTGGATGCTGACGATACAAACATATTTTGTATCGCATGGGAAAATCAGCAGATGAAATATGCAGGCTATGGAACGGTTTCGGAAATTGTCATATTGACAATCGCTAAACTACGTTTCGGAGATTTTCCCGAATGACATAGCAAAGCTCTTTGAACTTTGCCTAACATCCAGCTACTTTCAGTGGAAAGGCGAATTTTATGAACAAATAGACGGTGTCGCCATGGGAAACCCTCTAAGTCCTGCAATTGCGAATTTCTTCATGGAAAAATTCGAACAAAGTGCCATCGAATCGACATCGAAGAAACCATCTACGTGGCTACGTTATGTAGACGATACTTTCGTCGTTTGGGGTCGTTTGGCCTTCTTAAACCATCTCAACAGTAGGCACCCAAATATTCAATTCACAATGGAAGTTGAAAAGGATGGTGCACTACCATTTCTAGACGTCTTGGTAACTAGAAATCCTAATGGGAAACTAGGACACAGGGTTTACAGAAAACCAACCCACACGGACAGATATCTACATAAGGAGTCCAATCATCATCCCAAACAGAAACGAGGAGTTATCAAAACACTCGTAGAAAGAGCCCGACTATCAGCGAGCCGCAATATCTGGAGGATGAACTTAAACATTTACAGAATGCATTCATCGCCAATGGCTGTAATACCAAAGGAATTCAGAGGGCAATAAGAACAAAAACTTCCACCCGTGATGATAACACATCACAAATCACACCTAACGGAAGAGCCATCTTACCATACATTCCCAAGGTCACAGATAGAATTGGTAAAATACTGAAAAGGCACAACATCGAAACCGTTTATGAGCCGACACAAAAACTTGGGCAAATGATCAAAACAACCAAAGACAAAGTCGACCCACTTTCACAAGCTGGTATTTACAGGATACCTTGCGACTGCGGCAAAGTCTATATTGGCACAACAAAGCGAAGTATAAATACCAGAATTAAGGAGCACGAACGATGTTGTCGACTGAATCAGACAGAAAAATCCGCACTAGCAGAACATGCGCTAATAGATGGATACAACATAGATTTCTCAAAAGCGGAGATTATTTCCAATATCAAAAATTACTATCCCAGGCTGAACATGGAAGCCATTGAAATCTATAAACACAAAAATAACATGAACAGAAAAGAAGAGACCCTTTTCTTGCACAGCGCCTGGTTACCGACCTTAGAAAAAACAAAGATCAAGCCGATACGAAGCGGGAGCGATGGGCCAATCAGCATCGCGCACGTAGACGCGCCACTTCTTCCCGCCATAAACCGGCGCGCAGATGACGCTTCCGGTTCGAACACGTCAGTGTCAGAAATTCAGCGTTCGAGGTACAACCTTAGACCAAGAATCCTCTGAAGATGCCTACCGAAGTTGTAGACGAAACGTAAGGTGAAATTATTCCTAATGGACCACGGCCAATAAGCCCGGAAGACTCTTTTCATTTGAGAATGATTACTTGAAATGTACAGGGACTATTGAACACCAGGAGATCATTTTTGCTGGAGTTGTTTGTTAACGTAAGAGTTCGATTGGAGATTGAAAATGAAGTAGCAGGGCAGTTCGGAGAAATACAAAGGATTGAAAGGCTTGATGAAGAGAACTGGGTATACGGCATCAAGCTGTTTCTTGATGATATGTATTGTAGATTGCATATTGTTAAGCCCAGAATATACAATACAAAAAAAAAAAATGGAACGGTTTCACAAAACTTTCATTGCACTGTCAAATTAATTGGAGCCACCTCGATTCTTTGAAATTTCAAAATTAGAGATTCGATTGGTTCGAATTGACCTAAGGTTTTTTGATCGCACAATCAAAGTTTTGTGAAACCGACCCTATGTGGATCAGAAGAAGTAACGGCTGAACACATGGTACGCAAGTGTCCAGAGCTGGTGGAACTAAGAACCATTCATATGATGAAGTCGGTTCTGGATCCTCATGAGATAACAGCTAAAGCTACTAAAGATGTCGTCAGATTTATCAACGTCATTGACGAAATACGTGGAATTCGAATGCACAAGTTATTCTTCCCGGAAGGCAGAAATAAGCAAACAACCGACCTCGCGACACCTTCAGCTGAAGATATGTTTTCTATTCTGCGGTGTTTACCAGTAAGTCAGTAAAGTCTCAATGAACTTACACAGTTTTCTGGTTGCTATATCCAACACTTGTTCCAGTCTGAGAACCACGAGCCAAGGTGTTGCAACCCCCTCCGGTGATCAGCTCCACACTGACATAGCAGGTGTTGAGCTTTTCAACGCCTGGGCAAAAGTGGCATGTGTCATTATATAGGCCAAGCAAATAAGCTTCAAAAAATGGGGAGCCTGGAAATAATTGGTGGAGTTCGGGAAACTGTTTCAATCATTCTCTTAGACCTCTAATAAGAGTAGTTTGAGCTTTGCCCCAATTTCCTAGTGGAGCGTATGTCGTGACGTTCGAAAAACCTAAAAATTTTCGGACTATTTAAGGTTTTTCTCGAATAGCTCCTTAACTAAACACTTTATGGAAAACCTTGTGATTTGAAAAAGTGTTCACTATTGAATTCTGCTTCAAAAAAGTACTTCGACATTACATTTTGAACAAGGAGTTTCATAGAAATCATTACGTCGAAATATGGCAAATTTTTACACTTTTTTTTTTTACTATAAAACGTAAAATACATATAAAACTACGAACTTTAGGACGAAATGTCATAGAATAAGAGTTGCAGACAATCATATTGTGATAGAAACGAAACCCCACCCCTTCAAACCACAATGTTAAATCGCGCAGTAGCTGCTGAGGATGCTGATCATTTCATCGTAGCTAGTGCTGTTAATGAGCTCAGCTGTTTCATGAGTGTGTGGCTAATATTAGGGATGACACTGACCTTTTTGTAATTTTGATTGTTTCAGCCTCTATGTGTATCAACATATTATTACTAGGGCAAGCAAGCAAGACGATGTTGTTTTTTCTCCCTTGCACTACAAGTTTTCATATGTTTCGAAAAACAACATTTTATTCCTTCATGCTTTTAATGGCTGCGACGTCATCAATTTTTGGTAAAGGAAAAATGAAATTCCTAAAGACGTCTGAAATCAACACAACCCTGCTGAAAGCAGCAGAATTGTTTAGCAAATCTAATGCTTCTGCCGATAAGTTCGACGAGTCAGGGAAGAAATGCATGGCAGCCATTTATAGAAATCATTTGAAGCAATTAAATGTATTGTGATACGCAAATTGTTAAACAAACCCTCATTTAAGTATGCCTCCAACTGAAGCAGCACCTCGACAACACTCGCTAAGGACATATTCACAGGTAATAAAAAAAATGTAATATATTGTTCTTAAGTAGTAATGAGTTGTATTGTTAGTTATTAGTTAATGAGTCCCAAGTTTGTTATTATACTTGATTTAGTTGATTTACCACGTCTTCACGAATTTCAGTTGTCCTTTACCAAGCCACTAAAAACATGAAGGAAAAATATGTTGTTTTTCGAAACAGAAAAGAACTTGTAGTGCAAGGAAGAATAGACAGTTTATAGTCTTGCTTCCCTCTGCCATTCTTGCGTAGAAAAATGTTAGTGCACATAGGGGCTGGAGCAGTCAAAATTACAAGAACGTCAGTGTCCTCCCCAAAAATAACCACACACTCATGGGACTCCAACAGCACTAGCTACGATTAAATGATCAGCATCCTCAGTAGGATGATCTACTGCGCGATTTTACATTGTGGATGGGAGGGGACCGGGTTACGTTTTTATCACAATTTGATGGTCTACAACTCTCTATAACATTTCGTTTTAAAGCTCGTAGTTCCAAAGATACTTTACGTTTCATAATGAAAAAATGTATTTTTTCAAAAAGTGTGAAAATTTGCCATATTTTGACGTATGATTTCTATGAAACTACTCATTTGAAATATAATATCGTAATACTTTTTAGAAGCAGAATTTAATGCTGAACACTTTTGAATACAACAATGTTTTTGATTAAGTGCTTAGTTTAGGAGCTAATCGAAAAAAACCTAAAATAGTCCGAAAATGTCGAGGTTTTTCGAACGTCACGACATACGCTCCACTAGGAAATTGGGGCAAAACTCAAACTAGTCTTATTAGAGGCCTAAATATTTATTTAGGCCAGTTTCCAGAACTCTACTAATTATTTCCAGGCAAAAGTCTAATTTGCTTGGCCTATTAGGCGCTTTTTCCATTATTTTCAGGTGATACCTCAGTTTATCCAGTTATAATTGAATAATCGCCTGATCGCTGGCTGGAAAGCCACAAAAAGGCTCTGGTCTGGTGAAGGAGGTTGCCTCTACGTCCGCGGCCAGTTGGTCTGCAATTTTGTTAGCAAGTATCCCAGAGAGACCAGATGAGGTTGACATGGATCTTTTATCCGAGTACGTTGAGTAACTTATTACATTCCCAGGCTAACTTTGACCTAACAAATGGGTAGTCAAGACTTAGCAGGGCTGCTCTGCTGTCAGATACTATGTATATTTTTGTTTTTCAGTAGTTGCGTTCTATGCTAAACGAACCCCCTTATATCTAGCTTTTTTGCCTAGAACTCCAAAGGGGAAGAACGAAAACAAGTTGGTATGGCTAATTGGATTGAAGGTCATATAGGTTTATTCATCTTCGTCCATTCTCTAGAAAAACTACTTAATTGTTAGATCATTGGTCACGACTTGGAACTGTCGTTATGAAGGTTTTCTTGTAGTAGGTTGTCTCTATTAGTTTAATTTAGAATAAGTCTTGAGTAATCGCTCATTTTCAGTTCTCATGGAAGTAGTTAGGCAAGAGCGTGATTCCCCTCTGATAATCAAACACACCAATATGTAGTGTTTCCAGGGCTTGTTGCCGCGACAGACAAGTGTAGTTCACAATCTCCAATCACAATCTCCAATTACAATTATTTTGAATTTATCTATGTTACAAAATTGTTCTCGATGTTTTTTTAGCATGTGTTTGGAGATGTCACCACTTGTGGTATATAACCCAGTACCCTTAGTTTATAACTATTTGCTTCAAAAGTTGAAATATTTTATGAAGATTTTGTCTCTGAGCGAGATGGGATACTGAAATCAAAAATCTTTCGAAAACGGTGCACAGTATCGAGTTTCATCAAGGGTACCTTTTTGGTGTATGATTGAACGACGTTCAATATCGCTCAAAATTTAGCTTAATAAATCTAATATCAAAAAAGTTATGTTCAAAACCACTTGGTACGAACCGTATAACTGGTTTCCTCTATGAGCGTCAGACATCAAAACATATTCATTGGATGTATCAGTTTCCAAAACATATTCGTATAAAATTTCATAACAATGTTGCCAGTAGTTTCGGCAGAGTCGTAAAAAATATGTAATTTTTTTTTCTTCTTCAACGCCCTGTGTTTTGAATACGGATGGCGTTACGACAATTTTTTACTGAACAAACCCCTAGTATTTTTCAGTTTTCTATCTATCCTAGAGAGGTGATCACCTTTTTTTGAAACACCCTCTAGGTTCGTCTAGGTTTTGACACATATAATTTGAAGATTCCCGTTCAAGATTCCATTAAAGTTCGGCCAAAGATAATTGTAATAACTATTTTTTCAATATAAAACATCTGTCTTGGGGAAGAGATGGCACCATAAAAAATCATGAAAGATTCAGTCTTCAAATGCGGCAGATTGTCCTTACGTTGAATGCCACTGAGTTCAATTTTTTCCCAAGGATTATAATGTGGTTTCTCCATTTAAGTTTTCATCAATTCGGACTCCAAGATATTTAGTGGTCCGGTCCGGTTTGAATTCCATGTTTCCAAAATTGAAAGTGGCAGGTGCCTCTCATCTCTGTCGAGGTGTTGGGAAACATACGACCGTAGTCTTGTCCCTATTGAGGCAATCCATTCGACTGGAAATAGTGCTGAAACCGGTAGAACAATATGGAACAAGTACTGAGAAGCTGGGAGTTATTTGAACCCAACAAAAGCATATTGGTGTCATCAGCGTAATTTGTGAGAAGACAGTATTTTAGGATGTTCTCAGTGGGCACTGTACTAGTTGAGTCTGGAATCAGGTGTTTCAAAATCTCTTGAAGTAATTTCTTAATATACTAGCAGGCACTTTCCTCTATAACGTAATCACCTCCAAGAATATGAAAGATGTCATTGCCATGACAAACTGATTCGGGCTTAGTATGCTTTCCAGGGCAACACTATGAGGATTGGCATGACAATATGTCAGATTTTGAGGTAATATCGTTCTCTTCTTTGCATCTTATTAGTTAAATAAGATGAATAAGAGATAAGCGTTCCCTGGACAACTATCGCCCTATATCCTTGCTGTCAACAGTTGCAAAGGTACTAGAGAGGATAATCAGCGAACAACTTTTTGAGTTCACTCTCTCCAATGGTTTGATACCTGACGGGCAGCATGGTTTTGTTCCTGGACGCTCCACAACAACAAATCTCCTGTCATGCATATCTGACTGGACTAGAGCATTGGACACCGGTCAGCCAACGGACGTCATTTACCTCGATTTCGCTCAGGCTTTCGACAGGGGCCCGCACAACCGCTTACTAACGAAGTTGGAGCACATTTGGGTACGAGGAAGGTTGCTCGATTGGATTAGAGCTTTCCTGTCTGTTGAGTGCGTGTTGGCGATGTCTTCTCTTCGTCCGCTTGGCATGTTATATCTGGCGTCCCTCAGGGATCCGTTCTAGGGCCTCTACTCTTTCTTCTCTACACCTTCGACCTTCCGCCTCTGTTAAAGTCCACACTGTCACAGTTTGATGACGACATCAAACTCTACAACAACGCTATAGTTAATAATGCTGATCTTCAGACAGACTTGAACATTTTGAACGAAGGGTGTGAGGAATGGTTGCTTCCTCTCAATACTAGCAAGTGCTTCGTTCTTCACATAGGTAAAAACAATCCTCGACTTTGTTACACCATTGGTGGAGAATACTTGACTCCTGTTGTATCCCAGATTAAAGATCTTGGCGTTGTCATTTTGGTTAGCACACATAGAACGTATCTCAGCCAAAGCAAAACAACTTACCTATGTTCAGTAAATCCTTCAGAGGCTTTGATGATCGAACATTCGCAATTATTTACAAAACATATATCCGACCAACGCTGGAGTATTCTGGTCCAGTTTGGTGGTGTTCCACAAGGGCTGCCAGCGATGTTCTCGAGTCCACCCAGCGATGGGCTACTCGCGCTTACTATGGTTCAGCGCTACCTTCGTATGGACAGCGACTTTCTGCAATGGGGTTGACACTTTTCGAAGAGAGGCGTATGCGTGCTGACCTGATCTTCCCGTTTCGAGCCATGCAAGGCCACTTCGGGGAGAAGGTCCGCGGTTTTTTTCCTCTGAACAGGAACAACTTGCGAGGTCATATTTATAAACTTAAACGCGAAAACTTCAAGTCCTCACAGCTTCAACACTTTCTGACCAATCGCATATTTCACAGTTGTAACCGTTTGCCTGAGAACATAGTCCGATCATCCTCCGTCAACGCTTTCAAGAATAGTTACGACAGATGGAACTCTCTCATAGAAATGCCTCCTTCGGTTACATTTTATTATTGTTTTTTTCTTTTCATACATAAGGTTTACTTTATATCTGATTTCGCTAGCCCCTTTATTTGTTCACATCTGTTTGTATGCATGCATATTATCTATAATGTACCTTCGAGTTTATAGGTTTGTCCTCAACTCGAATCAATTTTGTAATAAATAAATAAATAAATAAAATCCGTTTCCCGATAAGCGTTTTTCAGGATATTTGATAAAAGTGAATAGTTGTTGATGTCCTGATGGCAGTGAGGCCTTCCGCAGACTGCCGACTTTTTATCGGCTGATAGTTTGGTCGCGACTAAGCAGAACTGCTTAGTTATCCTAGTGTCCGCAATTACAGCCCAACTCGACTTAACTACCGGACGATAAAAAGTATGCAGTCTGCGGGAGACCTAATGGTCATCCAACCCTTTGTAACTATCCGATGTCACCATGGGGTAGTCCAAAACACCGCGAACAATATATCGCATATTCAATCAATGTGGTCAATGAATCGGCATCCGCTCGCATGAGTAACGCCTATTTCAGCAATAATCAATCGTGCCGTGAAAATGCCAGCATCCGACTACCGCGCGAATAACTCCCGTGGAGTGTTATTCCAGGCTTGTTGCCAAACACAGCAACGGCTCAATTAGAAAGGACCTCCAGGGGCTACGTTATTGGACTACAGGGGAGGTTTCGTCGCTTTGATGGAGATAACAGACGCACATGATATTTATTGTTCCGTTCTCATCATCATGGCCAGGTACCAACATAAATATCATAATAACATTTTCGTTACAGCTATGCGAAGGGCAGAATGGAAGAGCTTCACGTGGAATTACCTGCTTGTCGAAATTACTGAAGTATACTGAGCTAGTGTAACTTGATTGGCCACCTAGTCGAGCTGTTTCCTTGGCTACCTAAATATCCCAATTTTGCATCCATTGAACTTGTTCGAGGTGGGATAGGTACCCCAAAAAGGAATCGATCATTTCATTTTAACAATTTTCGGAATACGTAATCTTTGGTCCCGAGAAAAATTTGGTCTTCTTGTGTCATATGAAATGAAATCCAACCAGAAACATCTTCATATAAAATGTTGCCAAGACGAGACCGCATTTGTTTCATTGTCACATGTAGAGATAAGCTGCTAACTCTACACTCTTCAGCTTTACCTACAAGTCCTAAGTTCACAAACTCTACACCGTGGTCAAAATATGTGACTCAGGAGTTTCGTTACTTTAGGAACTATTCTACAGGGTGGCCATTTGAAAACGAAACAGATTACAGACGAAATAAATTTTTTCGATAGAAATTCTCGGACAGGTCGATTTCTGTTTCGAGAGGGACAACTTAAGATGTAGGTTACGCTTCAACCCTTGCTACTACAACCCTCACCCCCAATTTTTGAATAGGGAAGATGGGGTGAGTGATACCTCATTTGAAAGGTATTTTTATACTGATTTCAGCACAGTAATTGTTTTTTCATTTTATGCATTAGTTCTCGAAATACAGGGTGGCCATTTGAAAACGAAACAGACGAGATTACAGACGAAATAAATTTTTTCGATAGAAATGCTCGGACAGGTCGATTTCTGTTTCGAGGGGGACAACTTAAGATGTAGGTTACGGACGCATAGCGCTTCAACCCTTGCTACTACCCCCAATTTTTGAATGGGGAAGATGGGGTGAGTGATACCTCATTTGAGAGGTATTTTTATACTGATTTCAGCACAGTAATTGTTTTTTCATTTTATGCATTAGTTCTCGAAATATTCTTGACTAAGCATTTGAAAATGAAGTGGTGTTTTCATGGCACTTGTAGTGTTTTTTTGTGAAAAACCTTTCAAATGAGGTATCTCTCACCCCATCTTCCCTATTCAAAAATTTGGGGTGAGGGTTGTAGTAACAAGGGTTGAAGCGCTATGCATAGGAATTAAGCTTACATAGAAATGTTCTGGTGGGATAATCATATTTAGGTACTAACTGTCAAAGAAACTGAAACACCGAGAAGGAGCTGTTTGAATTTGAATTTTTTTTTGGCAAAAAACAGATAATATAGTAAGGAGTAAATGATTGAAATTTGGAAAAAAAAATTTTTTAGGTAAACATTTTCTGTTACTTGAATATTGTAGTCGTTTTTTGAAAATTCTTTAAATTTTACAAACAAGCAGCTGTTCCAGGCGATCCAAAGCCGATGTTTAGTTGTTGTTAAAATGGCTAGAGCACGTGTACGCGTAATCTATCGCCAGATGAGTGAATTTTAATTATTGGTGTACGGGAGGCGGGGTTGTCATTTCGAGAAATCGCTAACAGTACGAACAGAAATCCAACTACTGTTATGAGATGTTGTCAAGCGTAGTTTGATAATGGCAAAAATCGAAGGAGAGTAGGCACCGGATGCCAAAGGGTCACAAATGAAGTTCAAGATCGACTTCTAAGACTTTATTTATTTATTTATTTATTAACGGGATAAACCCAATTTTACAAATGAACAATAATAATACATTTTAACAATTAATGTATAATACATCCCAATAAGCATTGAAAAATAATTCAAAACTTAACAGATAATAACAAATTTCTATTGACAAAACGCACAACGGAGGGGTAACTGAGGTAAAAGAAGTTAATGCCTGTTGTACAGGCAGTATTTACATGTTGCGAGATTCTTGGAATTGGCGAAGCCCTGGTATAATTGTACCTGTAGGTCCTGAGACATAGCAACATGGTACCACTAACATTCCTAAATGGAGCGTGAAAGCTGAAGACAGAAGACAGAAGACTTATGGCCATTAGAAACCGATTTGTGAAAACTAGATATTTGACTGATGAGTGGTTGAGAGAACAAGGCCTTCCTGTAACGGTCCGAACGCTCTTTCGCCGTATAAGGTCTTTTGGACTGCAGCATCATCTTGAGTTACCTCTTACGGTTGACCATCGCCGACAACGATTACGGTGGTGGAGAGAAGTACAACATTGAAATGTCGAATATCTCGATTCTTCTTGGGTGCACATGATGGATGAAGAAGGGTTAGACGATGTCGGGGAGAAAGTCGTGAACTTCATTTTTATGTTGAGCGTCAGATACACCGGGCAGTAGGCGTTATGGTATGGGGTACTTTAGCACATGCGAGTGGGTTATATTTAGCCTCAATTCGAGGTAACATTGTGGAAAACCATGGGAATTATTGATTTTTCATTTCACATAGTTGAGAATGAAAAGTAAATACTATGTTGTGAACGGGATTATTAGAGAACTGATACCCGATCCTCAAAGACTTAGACGTCTGGAGATAAACGAATAATTTCCTTTCGGACTATGTGAAATAAAATATTCGCAAAACTTTTTCATCAATTAATATAAATAGTTCCACGGACAGGGCTTTAATTTGAGATCTCAGCAGAAAAACCGTGTGACGAAAATCTTTGCTGAAATGCAAGATTGAATATTTGGGTGGGCACGCCTGAATTAGAGAAGGAGAAAGTCTTACTTTTGTAGTTAGATAAATATTTGGGAGTTTCGAAGTGTGAAAAAACCGAAGTAGTAGGATTTTAGAAGATGGGAATTTTTGTTTTTAATTAGAATTTTTGAGTCGGGAAGCGCGATCGGAAATCACGGTATTTGTTACGAAATGGGAGTGAAGCGTTTCGGGAGTGTTTTCTCAGGGAACTTGGATTATTTCTACGAGGGAAATGAAAAGATCAGAACTTTTCAATTTTAAATGTATTAGAGACTTGGACTCCAAAAATCTTGAAATCTCTTAGTTAAACAAGTAAATAGGTTCATGAGAATGAATTTTTAGTTATTCTGATATAAAGACGTAGGAATAACTTGTTTCTTCAATTTTTGTTTTTGCTGTTTTTGGAAAATAGATTTTTATGTAAGTTATTTCGATGGTTGCCATTTTCCCCAAAAAAACTAAACTCTTTACCACAAAAATATCACTAGGCCCTACTCTTTGTGCAGTATGCTTTACCCACACTCTCTCTGAGTTGGAGAAAGCCTAATTTTGTTTGTTACGTCGACGAAAAGCCGCTCTTCCGTTAACCGCTCAACATCTAAGTAAACTCATAGATACAATTCACTTTTTTTCACAAAGGAGATCAAAATACCTATGTGTTTCTATAACAACATAACAGCGGTGCGTTATCTTCAAGAAATAGTGGAGCTTTATATTCTCCCTTACCCCAACCGACTCGAGAAAGAATGAAGATTATCCATATATATATATATATATATATATATATATATATATATTAGCGAGGATCTTACAGCTTCTGCCGCATCTCGCATTTCGATCTCCATACTTGTCGATTTCTCCAATCATCCTCATGAATTGCTCTATCCCTCATAATTTCAAAAACATTCTTCAACCAAGTTGTAGCAGGTCTTCCTCGTTTTTGTTTTCTGTTTATATTGTACTGGAATGCTCGTTTCGGCCATCTATTATCCTCCATTCGTTGCACGTGACCATACCATATCAACTGTCGGGTTTCTATTCTTTCGGATGTTCTTAGTATTCTATTTGTCCTTCGTCTTATTTCATCATTCGTTATATGTTCAATTCTGGATATTCGACATGACCTCCTCAAATAATCCATTTCAACGGTATCTATGTTTTCTTTTATTTTCTTGGTCATTTGCCAACACTCCCAACCATAAGTTAGAATAGGTTCTACTATGGATTTGTACAAGGTTAATTTGTTCTTTAAAGAGATTTGATTAGACCAAATAAGTGAATTTAGTATCTTAACAGTTTTCTGACCTTGTTGAATTTTGTGTTTAATATCCCTCTTTGTTGTTCCTTCGTTTGAAATTATACTGCCAAGGTATTTATATTGTTCACATTTATTTAACATTCTTATTTCCAAATCCGGGTCTTCATCCTCCTCACCAATCTTCATGTATTGAGTTTTCGTCATATTCATCTTCATTCCCCACTTTTCATACTCATCCTTAAGTTTTCTGAGCATGTAATCTGCATCTTCTTCACAACTTGCAACTATTACTTGATCGTCTGCAAAAAATAGGGTGGCCAGATAGTGATCATTGATTTCGATTCCCATTCCTGAGCATTTTTCACGCCAATTATGAAGAGCCTCCTGGATATATATATGAAGATTATCCATACTAAGTAATATTATAAATGTGAATGTCCGTGTGTTTGTTTGTGTGTTTGTTTGTCCTCTATGGACTCAGGAACCAGATGACCGATTTGGATGAAACTTTCACTATATTGTGGAGATTTTTTTTTGGGAGATTTTCATGTAGAGTTCATCCCTATATAACGAAGAAATAAGAAAAAATATCGATTTTTCATGAAAAATCCTGGTACTTTCCGGCTTTTACAGACGACGCTGCTCAAACTATAAGACATAGAGAAACATGGTCAAAGACAATTTTGTAGTGCTTGAGAAGTTCTATAAAAAAGTCGCGAAGGCATATGTCTAACTGCCGAAGACAACCCACGATAGTCATTTTTATTATTTTCAATTTAATCCAAAATAATGGTCAATTTGAAGAAGGCTTTTGTCTGGCATGAAATGAATCAATATAAAAATGAATGTGTGTGTTATCTGCGGCATTTATTCCTGATGAAAAATGCTTTTTACAGCATAATTTTCTAATGGATACTTTGAAAGTTACAGTAGGTTGAACGAGTGTGAATTTGAGCAAGAAATTATTGAATCTATACGCGACATCGTTTTGTCATGTATACACGTGCAGTCTCTCCTTCGATACGAGGTTATGAATGTGGGGGACCTATCAGTACCGTTTTAAATTGAACTACAACGCGAGCGAAGGCGCGGGTATGGGCTTGTAGAGTATAAAGATGGGAAACGAAGTGACTACACTGATGTGAGCGACAACTGTAGTTTCAAAAGTAAACGGGTTATGGTTAAAATATTTAATTAGGGTCCATTTGGCAAAGATTATATAGAGATCATTAGTAGGCTGTTGTCAAATTTGAAAGAAATACTTGAATAAATATTTTTGCTGAGTAGCACCTAGCTCACCCTATAATCTTTTCTTGTATGTTTTTCTGTTATAAATTTCGTGTTAAAAACTGGCCGACATTCAAAATGCATGGTGATTAATTGCAGAAATAATAGAAAGAATAATCTTGAATGTGCATTATTTTCATTACCAAAAAGAATGGAAATGTAAGTTTTGAAACTAGTATCATGTAACTAACTGTCTTGTTCATTGCTTTTTATTTTCAGTGCCTGTCAAATGGATAGAGGTTTCGGGGCAAAAAATATATTGTTCTGGATAACGCATAAAGAACATTTCCGAGTCCAGCAAGCTCTTGCTGAGCTAGGCCAGCCGGCCTACAGGTCTTGTTGTACACCTCTGATATTTTTCTTTTATTGTTGTTCAAACATTCTGTAATTTATATAGAGTGGACTCTCGTTGAGTCGAACTCCTAGATACCAAAAAAACTGTTCGACTTATCTATTGTTCGGCTCACCCAACATTCAAGTTATTCAATGAGAAACGGGCGTCTGAGCATTGGAAACATGCCCTTAGAGGTCGAAAAATCGTATGATATTCATCACGTGTGGTGATTTGTTTGCGAAACAAATTTTGTTTGGTCTCGTCCATTAGATCAAAAAGTTCCACTCATAGAGGCAATGGTGGTCAGAAGAACGACTTATGTAGGTGGAGGTTTTCTTGACGACCCTTCCAGCAGTTCTATTCATCTACTAGATCCTCTAGACTCATTGAAGTGAAAATACACTGGGTGAGATATGTATGAATCGGGTCTAGAACAACTGTTCGACTTATCAATGTTTGATTTATCGAGAGTTCACTGTATGAATAAGTTGAAATTGTTATAGTAATTCTCTAATATGTGAACAATTTTTTTAAATATTCACAATTTCATAATTATTGTATTGTAGTTGATTTTACACGGTCATTTCAAATAAAAATATAAAGAATCCAGAATCGTATTTCATTTGATTCAAAACAATATGTAGATGAAAAATATCCTATTCAAAAAGCGGAGCCCTGCTTTCGATTTGTCGATCAGGATGTTTCTTTAAAAGCTCGACAAAGAATACTCAATTTAATGTAAATTTATGAAAAATATATTTTGAATTTCGCGCTTTTTATAATAGTTTTCTGTACTGAATAATGTTTTCAGCGCTATCTAGGTGTCAAAAGTAAGAAACTAGCCAAAAATCGTAGTCGGATTTTAGTACCACAGATATAAGGGCGTTTTTATCTTTCTAATCCTATAATCTTTGGCTTGGAAATTGACCCTCAAGAACTCTGGCGGCTCTGAGACATGAAGTACAGACAGCTTGGAAAAGTATCCCTCAAGAAGAAACAGACATCTTCCTGTATGAATGCCAAGACGAGTTGGGGAGTGTATAGATTACCGCCGTGGACAAACACATTATTAAGAAATTAAATTAAAAAAAAATGGCAGTTTCTTCATCAGTTGGCATATTATTTAGCAATAATCAGTTATTATGCCGAATATGAATCTAGGGACCAGCATTCCTCACCCCGTTCCCCATCAAGAGCAAACCCCTATTGGAGGGAGTTATCCATCCATCCATCAGTTATCTATCAGTCGTCACCGCATCCACTGTTCGAGCTCCAGAACGGAATTATCGCAACAAACCCAAACTCTAACGAACCGTTCTTGTGAAGTACATCCCCCAAAATCATGGGCCGATCGGGCGTCGGTGCTCCCACTCCCGAGACGCACAATATTCGGTCGTTAGGCGCACGCAAATCCGCCAGCTGAGGCAGTTTCAGCCCGTTGCCGTCGGATTTCGGATAATCCGCCTTCATCTGGCGGCGTAATGTTAATTTAATCCGTTCGCGAGATCGACATCAAAGACGCCGCAGCCGGGAGGAGCGGCGCAAAGCAGGAGACGCCCGACGTCGGAACGGTTCTGGGGAAAATGACGATAAAAGTTGTATGGGTCTTCGTCACTAGTTGTGGCAGAGAATTAGGAACCGTATAATTTGTTATGAGTTGACTGAAAAATTCATTGGCAATTGCGAGGCAACGTTAATGTACTGGTTAATCTTTTCTAGTAGCGACGCTCAATAGAGAGATGTTCCAAAAAAAGGTGATCCTGTCTCTAGGACAGATAGAAAACAACTGGGAAATAACTGGGGTTTGTTCAGTAAAAAAAATTTTACAAATTTTTCACGATCCTGCTGAAACTACTGACAACATTGCAATGAAACTTCATACGATTATGTTTTGGAAGCTGATACATCCAATGAATTTGTTTTCATATCTGATTCTCTTAGAGGGCGCTAGTTATACGGTTTGTACCACTAGTATTGAATATAACTCGTTTAATATAAGATTTATTAAGCGAAATTTCAAGTGAATGAAAACCAAATGTAATTTTTCCCCAAAGAAGTACTCTTGATAAAACTTAATACTATGTACCTACCGTTTTCGGAATATTCTGATTTGAAACCGAATCTTGCATGAAGTAATAATAAATGTTATAATTAAACAATCAAATCACAAGATTAAAATTGAAAAAAGGCTAATATCATAAAATAGAATTCATTTAGAGTACGTGTTCAAAATGCCCTCCGTTTTCAGGAGTACACAAGTCTATCCTTTTTTCTAAAAAATCCATTAATCTTTTAAACGGTTGGGAGTCAGCCATATATATATATATATATATATATATATATATATATTCTTATGGAAATAGAGAGCTAAAATAATACAATAAATGTTGAAACAAAAAGTACCTAAGCTGAGGTAAAAAAAAAAAAAAGAACGGGGTATCATAACATTCTTCGTATGATACTATAGAATCATACGATACTATAGAGCCAGGGGAAAAAAACCTCAGCCGAAAAAACCTGCCACCCCGTAAAAAAATAGCATAAAATATTAAATATCAGGAAAAATCTTGAAAGACATCAGTGTGAGATCATCTTCATGTTATCCGTCGATAGATTCTTCCCAAAACGGCTCGCAATTCTCAATCTGAAAAGAAAAAAGAAAAAAGCAGAAAAGAAACCGAATATTCAGAATAAATCAAATAATTTTGAAATTAACCACCCATTTTAGAAATGCATTTGTCACTTTATGTATAGCCTCGAAACCATCTTGAAATTTATAAATGGAACAACTATTTATAAGATGTTCTATAGTCTCCTCATTTTCCCCACACTCACAACTAGGACTCTCAACCGAATTCCATCGGAAGAGCATGCTATTGCAACGCCCATGGCCTGTTCTAATGCGATTTAGAACAGACCATATTCTCCTGGGAAGGTCAAAACCAGGAACTCTGATGGAAGGATCAGAAATAAGATCTTTATTGAAAAAATTGGATACATTCCATTCAGATTGCCACATTTCTTTGTCGCTTCTATTCATATTAGTCAGAAAATTTGACCAAAAAGGTTTACGCGACTTCAATCTGGGGACCCTATTATCTGGAATATAGGTGAGTATGGAAAATGAATTTGGAAAGGAATTGAATTTGTTCCAAAAATTCAAAGCTGTTGTCTCTCTGCGAATATGGGGAGGAACAATATTTGAGAGGACTGGTAACCAAGGAGTAGGTGTAGACTTGATAGTACCAGTAATAATCCTCATAGAAAAATTTAGTTGGACATCAATTTTTTTTACATGAACACTGTTCAACCAAACAGGACAACAATATTCAGCAGCAGAAAAAACCAAAGCAAGCGCTGCTGTTCGAAGTATTGTTGCATCAGCGCCCCATGAGGAACCAGCTAGTTTCTGAAGAATATTGTTTCGAGTTTTAAGTTTCAAACGCAGATCATCTAAATGGGCGTTGAAATTTAGAGAGGAATCAAGTTTGATTCCGAGCAAAAGGACCTATACTAAGACGGCGTTAGCAATCTGCTCTTTGAAATTTCCCCCAGAACTATCGACTGAGGACAAGGCGGGGTAGTTCGCTAGGGAATCTTCGCGAACGGACCCATCCTGGGAAGAAACACTCATGTTCGCTATTAATGGGGTCCACCATCCAGATGTTGGAATCAGAACCGTTGCCTCAATCGAACTTTTTCAATTTTCTCGATTTTGAATTGGTTTTTTGAGCCATGAGTTCATTATAGTGACGTTGAATTCTGTCTTTCATTTCTTGAGGAGAATTTACCTCTGTAGCATGAATTTTTTCTTTAAGATGCGACCAAAGTATGTTATCCAAGGAGTTAAAATCACATGACCGAGGAGGCCAATGAATCGGAGCTTCTGCACCTCTACCAATCCAATCACGACACATTTTATCAAAGTACGGTGGAGCTCATTCGTGATTACTAATTAAAAATAATTATTATTAATTACTTTATCAATACTTTATTCCAGTTTCAGTTGATACTTCATACTTTTCAAATCAAAATATTCCGGAAACGGTATACAGTATCGAGTTTTATCAGTCTTTCTTTGATATATGATTAAATATGTTCAAATTTACTTGAAATTTTGCTCAATAAAGGTAATATTAAAAAAGTTATGTTCACTACTACTTGGTACGAACCGTGTACCTAGAGCCCTCTACGAGAGTTAGACATAAGAACAAATTAATTGGATGCAGAAGATTCCAAAACTTATTCGAATGAAATTCCATTACAAGTTTCGGCAAAATCGTGAGAAAGTGTAGTGAATACGGATGGCGTTAAGAAAACTTTTTGCTGAACAAAGCCCGATTATTTTTCAGTTTTTTATTTATCCTACAGACGGAACTACTTTTTTTGAAACACCCTGTATAATCAAACAGAGCTCTAGATTTACGGTCCTTAAACCAAACGGCACAGTTAGTATTCAATTTCGGGGAGGAGATCCTAAAATTTTTGGCGATTTACTTTACGAGAAGCAAATATTTTTTGTTTTTAAGAAGACTACTCACCGAGCTTTTCACACTTCTGCAATAATATTCAACCTCGATAGTTAGGGGTAGTACATAACCAAACCTTTTCTATAACATGCCTCAGAATTTAATTTTTTTTTCTGGAGAAAAAATACCTCAAAGACTGGGAGTTGGGGGCGGGTCTTGAACCAAGAAACTCTCCCTCTGGATATCCCCATTCTGCAACCAATTTTAAAGAAAAAACTCTAAGGCCTCATTTGGATAATGGCAAAATGCATGGAGAGACTTGCTGAATAATTGATATCTATTGCATACGACCTCGTACATATTCTGTTTATGTATTCGAGGGGAGTATCGAAAACTCTCGTATTTTACATACTTGTGTACGTGATCATTCGGCTTACTCGGCGACTATTCATTTGGGGCGAACCAATTTGTCGTGTCCATGGATAACAACGATTTTATTCGGCGATCAACACCATAAAATGAAATTTTCAGAGGAAGCTATAACCTGAATCGCTTTGAAAATATTGTGTAGACACAATTGGACAAATTAGAGTTGTTCTCACCCATAGAATAATTGGAATGAAAATGAAAGGAAATTTGGCTGAAATTACATGTCGATTAATCACTATTACATTATAATACATATATTTCAAACCTTTCAATTCACAAAAATTCCTGTAATTTCGTTCTTTAAGAATATCAAGTTTTCCTAAAGAAACTCTCGTTGCAACACAAAGTAGTGAATGAAGTTAACAAAATTTTTCCAATAACGAATATTTTATCAAATAACGGTATAATTTTTTTCTGCAATAATGTTTGAGAAATAGTGCTATCAAATTCAATCATACAAACGGGAAGACTGGCGTTATCAGAATTGTTATGCTTGTTCGACGTCGAGTCTGAAACTTAGAAGAATCATACTTGACTTGTTCATATATTCCAACAATAGATCTTTGAGGTCAAAAGAAACATTTTTCTCCCATCCAATTTATCTGATTCAGCTCAGAGAAGAAGATATAGCCATTTTAAACTTTCATAATGAGCTATGCCACCACTCAAAGCATGCCACAAAAGGGCAGCCGCACATTTTTTTTTATTTCGCTGATACATATTTTTTTAATGATTACTGGAGAAATGCGCACTTCATGAGGTTATACGAAGAATTCCAAATGGAAAATATTCATTGAATAGCATCCAACTTACTATCAAGACTTGGGTCACTCGAATTTCTGGTATAATTATGGAAGGAATTGATATTTCTGTATTTCAATATCGTAATTACAGTACCAAAAGTAGTGCTGTAATAAAACTCATTGCAGCATTGTTTTCAGTTATATTTTTCATTCTGAAGTTGTCAGAACTGACCTCTGATCCTCTCAATTTTCAATTCAAATTCAATTCAAATTTCGTAATCTGTCAAATTTCGTAAGTGACACCAACTGCCAAGATACAATGCAAAAGTCACTAATCTGAATTTTTATTTGAATTTCGAGAATATTCCACAAAACTCGACTGAAATAGACAAAATATCGTCTAATACTCGTTGCAGAAGGCAATTCGTGTTGGAATAGGCGCTCATTCTGCAACTTGTTTTAGAATATACTATTAATAGTCATAGTGAGAAAAATTGCACATGTTAGTGAAATTCTGTTCCTTGAAGAATCACCGCATCAATGAAAACCTATATTATGAAAATCATTTATGAGTTACTCGACTTCGAACTATATTATGAAATTAATAAATAATTACAATAAATATTCAACATTAACTTTTTTTCATATGGCAATGTGTTTATCAGGAGATCCGTAGACAGTCTGGTATACGTTTAGTGCTGTTCATTCAAAACTACCCCGGAAGCACGTGAGCTTTACCCCAAAATTGTCAAAATTAATGTGTATCTATCTATCACGACGAAGCAAACTAAAAATAAAATCAAGTTATCTAGTCATCGAAAGATTTGCGCAACCTTCCAGAAAAAAAAAACACTACAATTCCTTATTGCCCCGATCCTATTCCAAATCTGAATGATCGTAAGACGATTGCACCCCGCCTTCAATAACAAACATCGTAGTAGTTCTCGCGTTCGCTGTAGTTTCAATAATTTTTTACTCAAACTCGATTTCTTCGACTTGTGATATCTCGGGAATTCGTTAAAAAACTATGCCGTAAAGAGCATTTTTCATCAGGAATAAATACCGTACATAAGAGTCACATTCATTTTCAAATGAATTAATTTCATGCCAGTTAAGAGCCCTTTTCAAATTGATTATTATTTGGATTTTTTTAATGGAGAGCATAGTGTGCTATGAAATGTTTCAATAGATGTTTGTTATACAATTTCAAAAATATATAACAATGATATACTTCCTAGTTTATATATAAAAAATTCCGAAAAAACATTTTTTCGATCAACAAAATCAAAGGGGGATTCGATTTTGATTCATACATTTATAACTGAGAAGTTCATAAACTTTGAGATTGCACAATAGAAAAGGGTCAAATAGATTTAGAACACATTAATTATAGTTTGAAAGATTCCAGAAGTGTTTCTCGAAAATCTATGTTTTTCCTATGATTTCTCTATTGAGTTAGAAAATAAATGATATTTGAAAACAGAGATTATTTAAGGCAAACATTGGTCGCATTCATCGAACGATTTCGCTACCGCTACCTAGCATAAATTGAAAGCGCCCCAAAAAATGCCCACTGCTCCAGAACGATTGCGTAACAGTTGTACAACTGTTAATGAGAGCCTTCTGAATCATGTTGACCGAAAAGAGTTTTTTCGAAATCTTCGATAAAATAAAATCGGTATTTTATTATATAAATTTTCGAAACTGTCTACGGTTTCCATTTAAAATTTTTTTTTTAATTGCTCTGAAATTTAACGCGGTACTGAAATTTCGATAGCACCGGTAAAAAGTACTAAAAAAACTGCCCTAAAGAAGTTTTTATTTCGAGCAAGTTATAGCGAATTATAATAATTGGCCATATTCCAAAATCACCTTGTAGCATGGAAACTAGACGGTATTCAGCAATTTAAGTTTCTCGAAAAACGAGAACAAGACATGTTTATAACTTATTTCTTATCTCTTTTGATTTAGGAGATGTAATACTAAAACATCGCAATTGTACCTACCATCTTGTACATGTATTTGATAGAGGACCACAATAAACTGAACTCGATTTTTCGACTTTGAAATGAAAAGGAGGAAAATAGTTTGGACCCATCAATTTCTGATCTGAGGGGAAACAACTTTTTCCATTGCTGTAACTTCAACCCCACATCAGGGGTAAGCACAACTTGATTTTGAATAGGAATGAGTGGTGCTAGGAAAAGTTATTGTGAAAATGGTATCGAGTACCATCTGACCCTGAAATTTCTCCACTTGTGATATTTTACTCAGAAGACTTGCAGTAGTTGCTTCCAAAGTAGAAGTTTTTTATGAAGATTTCGTCTCTTAGCGATATGGGAAATTGATGACGCAAAATAAGGCTGATCTTTTCCCTCAGTCATGAAATGTGATATCATTTATCCAGCCTTATGATAAAAGATTTGTGAGCCTGAGAATTGAAAATGGTATTCATTCCGATGATACTAATATCTTGAATTTATCTATGCTTCAAAAATATCCTCGGTGTGTCCTCTGTAGGCAAAGAATTCCTTTGTTTTTCCATTGAATCGTCTTCACAATTTTATGTTCCGTTTAACAGCGCAATATTCTTGTTTTCTCTTGGATATATGGGTGTTCGGTAGGTCATCTAAAGCGTCAAGTTTTCCATCAGACGACCGCGGACGCCAAAAGAGCCATTACTCGAACGTGAATCCGATAAAATAGGGGAACGGGCGCGAGCTTGGAAGATAAAATTAATTCGATGATCGGCTTAAAAGTTTATTGAGTGCGCTCGAGAGGTTGCGCGATATTCCCAGCCACCTAAATTGTCGATTACAGCTCGATTCCTCTCTACTCACACCTAATGGAGAGCGTCCTGGGTTCAAGAGAAAAGCACTATAAACTTCAATAATGCTCATCATTTTCGAATGAGCAGTTAATGGAAGAAATATAATTTCGTCTGGAAACACTCCCTCTAAAAGTTCCCTGTCAATGATTACCGCTAAAAAACCTTCAATATTATTATGATTATTAGTTTTTCATGTTAAGAGTCATGACATGAATCTAGAGACGTTGAGAAACGAATTGAGAGGATAACAGACTCAGTGAAACATCAACTTATACCTGCTTATGCATATTTGTCCAGATTGTTCGTATATATATTCATAAAACCAGTGCATAAGGCATATATAGTCTTCCATTACTTTAGAAGTCAAATACGAGCCCCGAAGAGGCGAGTTTTGAATGAACGAGAGTTACAATGAATTTCTGTGCGATTATTATACAATATTTTATCCAATTTACTGAATTTTCATTAGTAATACCACTAGAGATCAAATTCTTTCTGGAACTTTTCTCGAGCTCATAAATATTTTGAAATTCATCTCGAGTCGAAGACGAGAGATTATTTTCTAAAAAATATTTATGAGCGAGAATTTTCCGGATTTCATTAGATCTCTTGGGGTTTTCGATAGGAAAATTCCACACCAAATTGTGCTTGAGTAAATAAAATTTATTTTTCGATTTCCAACAACGTAAATTTCTGTCTTCATTGAGTATTTGAAAAACAAAGAGTAAGATAGATTGTCAGAACAATATTCTGTCATTATAAACGTCAAAAACGGTTCTAGTAGTCACCCAAAATTCATTCTTTGCGATAGTGATCTGTCAAAAAGAAACGTTTCGATTGGTTACAAATTGCAGGTGTCGAATTTTCATTGGAATGGATGGATAATTTCCATTAATGACGTTTAATAATTTTGTTATTGAAAAATGTTGGTAGCACATTTTTCACTATCACAAAGTTGACAGATAATAAATAAATCCGTAACAAGATGCCAACATATACTTAGTGATTGAATATAATCATAAAAACCATGTGAAATAGAGGTTTTTTTGCAAGATTTAGTTAAACAAGATATGGCAGAATGAACAAATTTGCCACAGAATTAGAGAAAAAGTATTTTTCTACAAGCGTGCGCTTTCAACCCTATTCCCGCACGCATTTCAATTCGTAAAGAGTCACATTTCCAAACAGTGCGGGAAAAATCTCTGATATTCCATTTCCTCACAATTTCTGTGAGGAAAAGTAATAGGAGGGCTTTTTCCCGCGCGCTTTCATTAAAGAATAAACTGAATTGTGATATGTCTCTATGCACCCAACGCCACCGACACGGTCGCTATGGAAACGACATGTGGATTTACATGTTTTGTAATTCGTATGAAAATATTTGAATATATATCATATTGAGTTGATCTCTGTGTTGAATTCAAATCAATCTTATATAAGTGCTGGTAAAAAAAATATTGTTCCCAACTCGTGCGGAAAGTGTTTTTTCTGCACTCAACTAAATTTAATTTACTACCCAGTTTTCAGATATCAAAACTGAAAAACATAACCTAAAAATTATAAATAATTCTCACAACTGTCAAATATGCGAACATCGTAAAGGCATCTTTTATTACAGTAAAGTTAGGCCTGTATTTTAGTTTCGATAACTCTCTTATCATTGTCCCAAATTTCAGAAGGAGCATCTACATATGGTTAATATTCAATTATGAAGTCGCTGAACTTTATGAGCTTCTTATGATTTATGATCGAACCGTAACTCTCGATTTACTTTACACGAGTTAATTGTATCCATTCACATGAAACAGAATAATATATCTTGAAGCTTCACATTGCATATTCGTTGAGATAATCTCATCCGAACAGCCTAGACACAACGAAACCAGCTTGTTTACTCACTTGAGATTATTTGGTAAGAACATTGGATTTCCTTCTTATCGGCTTCTAGGGTATAGAAACCCCAAGATTGTCGATTCGGTTAGACAGATATACAGAGTGTCTCATAATCAGACCGAAAAACTTCTAGTGGATGTTCTAGACATCATTCGAGACGCTTTCGACTAGTCATATAGTACAAAAATGCTTCGTTGAGGTACTAGAGCCCTCTGAAGATGACTTCCAGGCAACACTTTTTATTACAAATCTACAAAATTGCTTCACCTAGTGTTGAAATTTCACACATTGGCTACTATCAAGAATACGCATCGAATGGTTCTAATGAATTTTTTTATCTCAATCATAAGCGCATCATTCTGGGGGGCGAGGGGTATTATTAGTGACAACTTTTTTACCTTTCATCATTTTACAGGTTTTGCATCAAATTTGTGAACTTCAAAATTTTTTTTCTGAAAAAAAGGTGCTCCTGTTTGATATCGCCTAGTTGCACCGGTTTTGAGAAAAATTGATTTGGAATTTTCATTTGGTTCACTACTCAATGTTCGTTATGTGAAGAATCAGAATGAAGTGAATGAAATATCAATTTATAGTACTTGATTTCAATAATTTTATAAGAGCTTTGTTTCATGAAACAATTATAATACAAAATCATTTAATTCCCTTGAAATTAATATTTTCAAGAGCTACTGAGAGTTCTTTGTACTTAACTAAATAATGAAGAAAGAAAATTTCAAATCCATTTTTTTTCAAACTTTCGCCACTGGGCGATGTCTCACAAGATGACTTTTTTTCACGAAAAAATATTAAAGCTTATGAATTTGATGTAAAACTCACTCTCTCGCCCCCAAAATGATACACTTATGATTGAGATGAAACATTCATTCGAACCATTCGATGCGTATTCTTGATAGTAGCCAATGTGTGAAATTTTAACACTTTGGGTGACGCCGCTCTGGAGATATGTGACAAAAAGTGTTACGTGGAAGTCATCTTCAGAGGGCCCTAACACCATAATGAAGCATTCTTGTACTATGTGGTTTTGGTCAAAAGCGTCTCAAATAATGTCTAGAACATCCACTAGAAGCTTGTCGGTCTAATTATAAGACACTCTGTATATCTGTCTAACCAAATCTACAATCTTGGATTTTCTATACTCTAGGAGTCGAAGGTGTCTCAAAAAATGTTTAGAATATCCATTAGACGTTTGTCGGTCTAATTATGGGACACCCTGTATTTATTTTTCAACACGGTGTTAATTTCCTCAAACAATTTTCCACTATATTGAATTCGTGAGAGAATGTTTTGTTTATTGTTGGGAAAACACATTGCAGACTAATCCATACAGAATATACAGGGTGTTTGGTAATTCGACGTGGTCCTTCAAAGGGTACATACTAGACGTTATTTGAAGCAAATTGTGTGGAGTGAAGCGTTGTCCCAATATGTATAATTAAGAAGATATGGCGATTTTTCATTTTTTTTTGGAATTTACTGCTTTGTTATCGAAAATAATTATTTTTGTAAAAACTGTTTGACCATGAATATTTGATGAATATTTTTTTCCAAAACTGAGAAGATGATCATTCATTCAAAATTCAGATAACTCGAGATATAAGGGGATATAAATGGCTGCAACTGTTTTTCTCATTAAATCTTGATGAAAGAATTGATAATTACTCGAAAAAAGTATTATGAACTTAGTGTACAAATGTGAGAAGAAACTTGTTTAATTAGCTTCTTAAAAAGGTATATGCGTCAATAATTCCCTGATGCAATCAAAAAATAGGGCCAGAAAACTGAGGAGGTAACAGAAGTTTTCGAATTATTCATAGGTATATTATCCTCTTTTTCACTTGGGATTTGTAAGCGGGCCATGGTACGATCACTTTCGGCAATCCTCGGGATAGTTGACATGACTTGACGAATTAGAGTTAATAATAACTGTTGCTTACTTGCTGATACAACGATTAGAAATTTGAATTTCTCTTTAATAGCAATTAGTAGATGTACCGCTGACACTACGATCACGAATTATTTTCCAGCACGATGGCTTTCCAGTTGATTACTTCAGAAGCGTGCGACAGTTGGCGCAGCACCTTTGGATTTTCGGAAAAATTTTTGTTGAGCTGAAATGTGCTGCTTTGTGCTTCTTAATTCCAGGTAGTTCTCGAGATATTTCAAGAACCGAAAAATTGGGCCAGACCAGCACTTTCCGAAAAATTTGATTCCAGTGATTGGAAAAAATTGTTCTATACATGTACTGAGTTTTGCCGTCCGATTTTTCCAAAATAGAATAATTTTGAAATCTGAATCCGAATTTTTGGTGAACATTTTTTCGCGAGAAATTATGACCATCACCTCAGCTTTAGAAAAAATATTCATTGAATATTCAGAGTCAAGTAGTTTTTACAAAACTAATTATTTCGGATAATGAAGCAGACAATTTTGAAAAAGTAAAAATCGCCATATCTTCGTAACCATAGATTTTCGGATCATATTTCACTCGATGCAATTTTTGAAGAGAATTCCCAAACGCCCTTTGTATGTTCAATATGAAATTTGTTGGAAAAATTCAAGGAATTGATATTGATCCTCAAGCTCAAGAACTGCTGCCCGTGTGGATGATTAAAATATAACAAAATTACACTTATTTCGGGAGTCAGATAGGATAGGCTAAAACGATATTTTAGTAGAATGAAAAGCATGCTCTTGTACCATTTATATTATTTGTCGAACTCTCAAATCGCCAGGAGAGCAGCTTGATGAAGACCATTTGAGTAAATTTTTTCTTCTTTCTCACTGGGAGACAAATTGAGATTTCAACCAAATTATATGATCAACTTATCCCGGCTTCTTCCGTACGGAAACAGAGCCGAATATATATTACTCTGTTTCCAAGGAGATTTATCGGCCACTTCGGGTCTAAACACAATGCATCGACGCCATAATGGCCGTATTCCGATAGGCGGTAATCTGCCGTTCTCTAGATGACGTATTGTCCGTTTCTAATTGTTGCCGCCGTCCAAGGTTCCCCTGGATTAGGTGGGTCCATTGTGGGGCTCTTCCGGAATCAGGACGAACGCAATGCGAAGAAGGGAAGTGCATTACGACGTAAATCAACGGAAGCTGACTATCCAAACCTAGATAGGATACGGCTTCTGAGCCTACTCAGCTCACAGAAAACCGAACTCAAATGGCGCTGTCACCTTTTATCCTGCTGGACAAGTAGGAAGGGGTGCATGACCGCTCCCCAGGTTCGAACGAAGGCTGGAGTGAATGTTTTGAAAAAGCACCGCAAGCGTACCTACACTGTGTACCATTACAGATATGGGGGTTTTGTGACCTTGTAAAATTTTCAAATCCACGAACAGAAACATTCCAACATCTTTTGTTCCTAAAATACAGGACGAAAAATCTTTTAGAGATATTATTATTTCACAAGCTCTGCGTAGTATTGAAAAAAAATTTAAACGGCTTATAATAGATATCTTAATATATAAAACTAAGTCGGTCATATTGTGGGTTACACCATTTATAACTCAAGATTGGATGAACTGTTTGTTATGAAAGATTTTTTGCTGGATTCTTTCACGGCGGGGTTAACATAAAATACCATGAAACCCTGAAAATGTTGTTCATCACAAGATACTACAATAAAGGAATTGTAAAATATAAAAAAAGCTACCTCTTTACCCCTTAAATAAAGAGAATTTTTTTGATGTATGAATAACAATGTAGGTGATACAGGGTGCGGCACGGAGGATGGATGGTTTTAAAAAAATAATAAAAGCGTTAATTTTTACTCAAAAACACATTTATTGACGGAATCAGATTCTCAAGGAAATAGCATTTGAGACAGTCAAGTGTGGAAAATCACATCAGGCATGTGGTGGCCGAAATCAGTGATGCAGTGCTGGAGGCGCTCTTGGAAGTTCGCGTAGACACTCTCCAACATCGCTCTCTCAACTTGGGCAACTTCCACGCGAATAGCCCTTTTCAATTCGTTATGGGGACACCTCAAGGCTAGAGTATACGAGACCAAGCCCCGAACTCTGGACGAATTGAAAAGGGCTATTCGCGTGGAAGTTGCCCAAGTTGAGAGAGCGATGTTGGAGAGTGTCTACGCGAACTTCCAAGAGCGCCTCCAGCACTGCATCACCGATTTCGGCCACCACATGCCTGATGTGATTTTCCACACTTGACTGTCTCAAATGCTATTTCCTTGAGAATCTGATTCCGTCAATAAATGTGTTTTTGAGTAAAAATTAACGCTTTTATTATTTTTTTAAAACCATCCATCCTCCGTGCCGCACCCTGTATTTTATATTTTACTCAATAGCTATCTCAGTTAATATTGGTCCTGCAAAAACGTTTGAATGTGCAAATTGAAAGTATTTTTCATGGGCATTCAGAATTCAGTAGGCATCGAAAACCTGAAAATTTGTTGTGAACTATTGTTTTTTAAATGGTACACCCTGTATTTTATTTTTCTAATCGGTAGAGCTCTTTCGTCTGATTTCAAATATGTATACTTTATTGAGGTTAATTACGGCAGCGTTTGAAACATATAGGTTTTTTCGTCTTAATCGAAGGCAGCTGTGTAATGCCACTCGAGAATGCTGTGATTTTTTTATATCGAAATTTTATTCTATGGTCACCTGATTGTCCCTACCAAAGATTATAGAGTATAAAGATGGGAAACGAAGCGACTACAGTGATGTCAGCGACATCTGTTTTTCAAAAGTAATCGGGTTATGGTTAAAATATTTAATTAGGGTCCATTTGGCATAGATTATATAAAAATTATTAGTAGGCAGTTGTCATTTTTGAAAGAAATACTTGAATAAATATTTTTGCTGAATGATGATTGTATTTTCTCGCGTATTTTCCACTGAAATAACTCAAAATCTACAAGAGTACCAACTAGCTCACTCCATAATCTTGGTTTGTGTGTTTTTCTGTTATAAATTTTGTGTTAAAAACTGGCCGACATTCGAAATTCATGGTGATTAATTGCAGAAATAATAATCTTGAATGCGCATTCTTTTCGTTACCAAAGAGAATAGCAATGTAAGTTTTGAAACTCGTATCATGTATTTGTCTTGTTCATTGCTTTTTATTTTCAGTGTTGTCAAATGGATAGAGGTTTCGGGGTAAAAATATATTGTTCTGGATAATTTGTTTGCGAACCGAATTTTCTTCGGTCTCATTCATTAGATCAAAAAGTTCCACTCATAGAGGCAATGGTGGTCAGAAGAACGACTTATAGAGGTGGTGGTTCTCTTGACGACCCTTCCAGCAGTTCGACTCATCTACTAGACCCTCTAGACTCATTGAGGTTGAAATACACTGGGTAAGGTATGTATGAATCGGGTCCAGAACAACTGTTTGACTTATCGATGTTCATTTATCGAGAGTTCATTCACAATAAGTTCTTGAAATTGTTATGATAATTCTCTAATATGTGAACAAATTTTTGAAATGTAATTTCATAATTATTGTATTGCAGTTGATTTTACACAATCATTTCAAATAAAAATATAAAGAATCCAGAAACGTATTTCATTTGATTCAAAGCAATATGCAGAAGAAAAGATCATCCTGATCAAAAAGCGGAGCCCTGCTTTTTTTTGTCGATCAGGATATTTTTTTAAAAGCTCGACAAAGAATCCAATAAATGAAAATTTATGAGAAATGTGTTTCGAATTTCGCGACAATTGAAATAGTTTTCTGTACTAAATAATGTTTTCAGCGTCATCTATGTGTTACAAGTAAGAAACTAGCCAAAAATCGTAGTCGGATTTTAGTACCACAGATACAGAGCGTTTCCTATCTTTCTAACTCTATAATCTTTGGTCCCTACTTAACCTCTTTTGACACTTTTTTATGGGGATATTTGAAATATGAAGTGTATATGGCCCCTCCGCAAAATATGGAAGAGATTAATTTCAGATTAGAGGAAGAAATAATTCAAAACCTCATTATATTCCATAAATAGTAATGAAAACCCTTAAAAAATAAATTAAAGGATATCGACTGTGTGTAGACGTATAGAGGGTCATTTGAACACTCAATTCACTTTTAAGTTAATATATAAATAAAATAAATATGAGTTGTTTTTTTATCCACGGTTCCTTTGATGTGAAGAAATCGCATCGTTATCGTGTAGCATTCCACAGCTGACTTAGATTTAGAAGAGACTATCTATATTTTTCAAAAACTGCCGAAATTAACCTCAATAAAGTATATATATTCGAAATCAGAAGAAAGAGCTCTAGCGATTAGGAAAATGAAATACAGGCTGTACCATTTAAGAAACAATAGTTCACAACAAATTTTTAGGTTTTCGATGCTTTTCTTTCTTAGTAGGTACTGAATTCTGAATGCCCATAAAAATACTTCAAATTTGCCCATTCAAACGTTTATGTACTACCAATATTAACTGAGATAGCTATTGAGTAGAATATAAACAATCACCTTGTAGCTTTCAATGCAATTGAATTTTTTGTATGTCTTGTACTTTTGTATTTTTTTGTATTTCACCTAATATATTTCTTTCTTAAAAAAACCGATGGTTAGTACAACTTTATTCATCTCTAAGGCAAAGCAAAGTTCCCTGGGTCAGCTAGCTTATCTAATTGCCAATTGATACAATTGGTCCCACCACCAGATGCCTTACGCTCTTTAGTTTCTGGGGAAGGAAATGATTCTAAACACTTCTTGGCTAATATTCGAAAATATGACCGCTTCCAGACGACATCGTTTATCGCAACACATATTGTACAGGACAGTTTTATGTCCACTTTCAAGGTATTATACCTAAATAGTTTATTATAATACTAGCTGACCCGGCAGACTTCGTACTGCCTCAATCGATAAAATATTAAATAAAGTTCCCTCTTTACCATTTAAATAAAGAGAATTCTTTTGATGTATGAATAACAATGTACATACCTGTTTCAATGAAATTAAATTTTTTGTATATTTTGTACACCTAATATATTTGCTTTTAAAAAAAAAACAATGGTTAGTACAACTTTATTCATCTCTTAGGCGAAACAAAGTTCGCCGGGTCAGCTACCTAATCTAATTGCCAATTGCCTTAATTGGTCCCACCACCAGATCCCCTAAGCTCTTTAGTTTCTGGGATAGGAAATGATTTTAAACACTTATAGGCCAACATTATACCATAATAGTTCATTATAATATTAAATTTGCTTTTTTATTTATTGATTGAGGCAGTACGAAGTCTGCCGGGTTAGGTAGTTTCTACATAAAAGGCAGTGGCGATATTTTTTTCAGAGCACTGTATTTAAGATAGGGCAGAAACTGTTTATTTTGCAAATGAACACCCTGTGTATTTCAACGTCGAAATTTTGAAATTATTTTTCTGAATAAAATGATGTATCGCAATCTAATCTTCATAAAATTTTAGCTTAAAAAATGGGAAAAATCCAGATTTATGTTTGTTTTCTGCTTAGTTGGCTATGAATCATTCTACACATGCATCAATATAAATATTAATAGTTTTTATATTTTCAACATTTTTGACATTATGTTAAAGAGTGATATTCGTGTTTGAAATATAATAAAGGATTTTTCTGATTTTTTAAGCTAAAATTTATCATTATTTATTTATACCAGGCCTGAAAAATTATGACAACTCCAGAAGTAAACATTTTAGTTTTAGCCCTCTATTGTAGGAGCAAAAGTAGTTGAAATATTTCTGCTCGTGGATTAAAAAGTTTTACAAAAATGTAATACAGTAACCGTATGATTAAAGTCATACGGTTTTCGCGACCCTGTATTACATTAAAGTTAAAGCTTTAATAATATTTGGGATACAGCGCAGTTTCAACTAAAATGGGATGCGAAATTCTCTCTCTGAGCAGTCAGAAAGCAGAGAAGAGATCGATACTTTCCTCCTTAGATGTGACGATGAAAAAAATTTCAAATAATTTTGAAACAAGTAGGTATGTGGGGCAAAAATTCAAAAAATTAATCTCATTTAGAAATTGGCGAACAAAAGTTTTGTACTGTATTATTATTATTCCGAACAGGTGTCGTTGTGTATAGGTTCAGCCTTCCGGGATCTTTTGTTCTTCACCCAACTTTTGCATTCAAATCCCAAGGAGGCAGTCAATGGCATTGATTAATCCAACGACATCCTTGGGAGCTTTAGCTATTACTTAATGAGGATTCAGAACCGATTTCTCCATATGGATGGTTCTTAGTTCCGCCAGCTCTGGACTTGGAGAAGTCGGTTTGGGATCTTCATGAGGTGTTTGTACTGAAATTGTACTCTAATATAAATTAAAACGAAGCCCTGTTTTGCGATGTCATAGATTCACGCGTGAACGACTAAAACACTTTCGCAACATTTTTGTTACTGTAATTTTCATTTTCTGGGGAAATAACATACGAAAAACCAATTTAAGCCGACTGTTTATTAAATTTGATTCGAGAAAACCCAAGGATATTCCGGCGCATTCACCAATTCGCACCGTCTTCAATTTATGGGCTCAAAACTTATCTTTGTTTCAAAATATGACAAACACAGTGAGGCTCCTTCAAGGTTCCAGAAATTTCCATGTGAATTCATGTGAAAAATTTAAAGACAACCATTAGAGGGTTTAAAAATTTTTAAATCATTTTGAAACAAGTTTGTTCAGAGAAAAGACACAGATCAATCGATATCAATATTTTCATTCTAATTACCAAATAAATGTTGAGACAGGTATGATGAAAACACTCAATTTCATCTACAACCGAAATAATGAATAATGAAATAAATTCATTGAAAATATTTTTGAGGACAATCAATCAAGATGTCTTTCGGAGGGATATTTTCCACAGCAGCTGAAAAAAATTCTAGTAATTCCGATTCATGAGAGTGGGGACCTTGAAGACATGAGAAACTTCAGACCCATCTCTATACAACCTGCCAGATCGAAAATCCTAGAAAGTACGATGAAAAAGAGGATGCAAAACTTTTTCGAAAAGCATGAGATCTGGACCAAATACCATCACGGCTTCCTGAAAGGAAACCACATCAACACTGGCAGAAATACTCCAAATGCTAAGGCTATCGATGGAAGAGCGAAATGCAAGATAACTTCATGTGATCTTAGCAAAGCATTTAACAGCGTTGATCATCGACTGCTACTGAGGAAATTGGAATTCTATAGAATTAGAGGGGTTGCCCGGAAGATAATGAAAAGTAATCTAAAGGAAAGATACCAGCAGGTCTGGGTTGGTGGGGAGTATTCTAACTGGAACCGGGTCATTTGTGGAATACCACGAGGCTCAATCTTGGGACAGATGCTCAACAATGATTCAATGAACTTCGAAAAGTCCCAGTCATTGCTATTTTCAGCAAGATCCCTTGATTGTGCTAACCTAAAGTTTTTAGGGATACATCTCCAAGCAGATTTGAAATTTTCATACCATATAGGTGAACTGAGTAAGAAGTTGTCAAGGGAAATTTTTGCTATAGAAAGAACTGAATATCTGGCTGGTAAGCAGGCTGCGAAATTAGCGTACTTCTGAGTCCTTCAGTCAGCTCTCACTTATGGTGTACTTGCCTGGAGAAACATGCCAGGAAAGGAGAGGATTTTCGTCGGGCAGAAACGTGCTGTCCGGATTACCGACAAACAGGGTGAAGTGGATCAAAAATCGAGATTTTTTAGTAATAACATTCAAATTATATTATAGATTTTAGCATTACAGGGGTGATGGGAATCTTTCGAAATGAAAAAGAATCTATTTTAAATAAACGAATTGCTCTAAAATAGAAACTGAACCATATAAAAAAAAATTTTTATTGGTGAAAAAATCATTAATTTATTTATTTATTCATGCATACAGAAAAGAGCCAAGAAAAAACTAGCATATAATTATTGAAAATTAACACATAATTCCTGACGAGTGAAAAACACAAAAAATAAACAAATAAAGACTCATCGAGACGATTGATCCACTTCATCCCGTTTGACGGCATATGTGATGCAGAAACAACAGATAGCTGCAGACCTCTATTCATTAAATAAAAACTATTAACTCTAGCATCACTCTTCCTAATTGCCTGCATTGGTTTTATTCATGACAGTGAAGAAAGTCTTCTCTGAAATAACTTCAGGCACACATATAATACGAGGAACGCAGGCGACTTCATCATCCCTTATCACAGGCTCTCGACCACCCAACTAAGTGTCAACCACCTAGCAATCCCACTATCCCACCATGGTGGAAGAATGTATTCTTCCATGCTATCTCACTATCCCACTAAATCCCACGAAAAAATGCCTGCATCTCAGAGCTATAACGGCCATTCGTCAAAGTACATACGTCGCCTAGTCGCAAATCACCCATGTTATACTTACGGTGATATGCAAAAATGACCCTTAGCCTCGATCGATTCTAGGAAACTAGGTGAAACTTTGAAATATCGAAGTACGTCAACCAAGCAATACTGTTATCAGCTGCAGAACTGATGTGTACGAATAATATCTTGCGTAACGTACCCCCAAAGAAAACGAGTCACGGAAGGGCCCATACGCTTAGAGAATTGACTGATTATTTGATTATAGGATTGTAGTTTCAGTTATTTTGGTATAAGTTAGACGTATATGGACGAAAAGTTAGGGAAAAACAATTGGATCTGGTAGGCGGTGTGGCAATTAGGATCTAGGCTTCTTCAAGATTTTTGGTGTTTGAGGATGATTTTGGAATAATAATTAATGATAATCACAATAATCTCAATAGCCGATTTGGGCAGACGAAGTTGCGCGGGCCAGTTAGTTAAAATATATAATAAACTACCGGAGGAGTAAAAAACCCTCAGTGAAGGAAAAATAAGCGAATAACTTGAGGGAAAATTGGTGCAGAAGGCTTACGCTGCGTGGAGGAATACCTCACAGATACGATGTTTTGTCTCATCTGTAAATATGTGTTATGTCATTTATTCATCGAATATTTATATACACTGAACTGTGTTATATACTCTTAGATAATAGTTATAATATTTTCGACTCCCCATGTAAATCTTGATGGGTTAAATAATTGTATGATCCCTATGACCAACACAAATATACAAATACAGATACAAATATCCATATCATAGAAATAACCATGTCAAATTTAGGGAGGAAGATTTTTCGACAAAATTATAATGGTAATCAGGGACCAACAAGAAACAGTCAAAAACAACGAATTTTATTAGATTTGATTCCTCATGTTAATGAGCTTTCAGAAAAAATGAAAAGAATTAGTTCTCAATTCAACATAACATGTGTTGTCAAAACACAAAATGATTTACGACCTACACTAACAAAAACTTTGGATTAAAAGGTCAAAATTTGGTGTTTCCAATATTCCCTGGATTTGTGGAAAAACTTAGAAATGAAAAAGCGTGAGCATAAAAAAAAATATTGGTAGATCGCAGATTTCAAATCATGTGTGTTTCATTTGTGGCGATCACATGATGGATTGGAATAACAGGAAAATTCTAATGACGGAACCTCATAGTTACAGAAGAAAAATTAAGGAGTCGGCTTGTATTTTGTTGGTTGAAAGAAATGATCTAGCCAATTGTTCGGTGACTGTGGATCGTAATTTTGAGATAAAGTAGCAATGTCACCATCATAATACTACATGAGCCCTTGGCAGGGTGGTGATGTCACAAGGCTGGTGATGCAGTACCTAACATAAGACTTGGAGTAACTCCTTCGTATCTCGTTTTCGATTTTTGCATTCAGGTTGGAATAGGAGCCCATTTTGCAACTTGTTTTTGAATAAACTATTCTAATTCTGAGGTCCTTAGCAAATTTTTTTCAGGGAAACGAGATTGGGCCCATCAGATTTTGGGCTTGATGAGGTCTCATGCGAGATATGAGGTCCAACTTTTGAAAACAAAAAAGTATAAAATTTCAAATTTTGGTTATAATCTCCAGCTGAATCCGAATCTGAAATTAAAAGAGAAGGGTTTGCATTTGAAATTTCAAAGTGGGCCCTCATATCTCGGATGAGGAAGCCCCCAAAATCTGATTAACACATTAGATTCGTCAGGCGAAATTACTTATGACCCGGGTTCAGAATTCCGATTTTCCACCTGTGCTCGAAATGAATTCACCATTTCCAGAATTCAGAACCATCCGATACATTGATCATGACTCTGATGAGTGTGATCCTATCAACACACTCAAACAATATTGTACAACTCGGAACAAGATCAATTTATTTTCATTCTTTGTTAAAAGAATTCATGTTGAGCACAAAAAAAACCAACAATCGGTGGAAAGCTGGATACTTTGCAGGCCAGTCCGCCTCTGACGATCTCAAATTGGGTCGAAACTTGCCGCATCGAAAATTCATCTTGCAAATTTGTTGTACGTGAAATGGGTGCAAATGAAACAGACTCGAACAGCTTCCGTTCCACATGGTTATTCCATGGCGAATTTATAGGGTTCAAAGGAAAATATACACGTTTGGAATGCGATTGGGATGTAGATTCGTTACTCAACTGTTCAAAGCGAGTCTTGGAAGTGAAGCATTACCTTCTATTTGAACTTGTATGTTTCATACAATATCCGGAATATGGCTCAGTAATCTTGTTAATTCCACACCTGTTGTGAATTTATGAGATAGACTCATCGAAAATCTGGAAAACTTGTGCTATGAGATACTGTGCGCGCTGTTATTGGACTAGGCAATGCTTTCAGTCCATCAACATCAAATGGCTTCAATGAATTGTTACGCCATTCATCACGGATAGACATCGAAACACTGCCAAGAGTAGATGAAACGTCTGTTATTCTATTCTCACACTTGAAGGTAGTAGTTCTGATATTGGCAGAGGGATTGGCCTTTTGTCTTTGGCCTCAGTTATTTTCAGTTGTACAGAGTAGATTTTGAAGAAGAAACAGACTAGATAACAGGCGGAATGAATTTAGTTCGACTGTGTGCCCCGTCTTAATATACACCACAAGCTTATACCCGCGGCTCCGCTCGCGTTATATATTTCAATTTAAAACGGTACTGATAGGCCCGCAACCCGCATTCGTAACCTCGTATCGAAGGAAAGGCATGACAAAACGATGTGGTGGAGATTCAATAATTTCTTGCTCTTATTCACACTCGTTCAACTTGCTGTAACTTTCAAAGTATCCCTTAGAAAACTAAAGTGTGAAAAGTCACATTCATTTTTATATTGATTCATTCCATGCCCATCAAAAACCCTCTTCAAATTGACAATTATTTTGAATTGAATTGAAAATGTTAAAAATGCCTATAGTGGGCTGACTTCGGCAAATAGACATATGCCGTCGCAGAATTTTTAAAGAACTTTTCGAGCACTACAAAATTGTCTCTGACCATGTTTCTCTATCTCTTATAATTTACGCAGCGTCGCCCATAAAAGCCGGAAAGTAATAGGATTTTTCAAGAAAAATCTATATTTTTTCTTATTTCTTCGTTATATAGGGATGAACCCTACATGAAAACCTCCCAAACAAATTCTCTACAATATAGTGAAAGTTTCATCAAAATCGGTCATCTGGTTCCTGAGTTCATAGAGGACAAACAAACACATAAACAAACACACGGACATTCACATTTATAATATTAGAATGGATAGTATGGATTTGAATCAGTATATTGCCGATTTCGCATTTACACGAATTAAATAACCTGAGGAAGAACTTGCTAAAACGACACAACTGTCTAGTTTTTCGTCCGAAGAAGCCGTAGTCTGTGGAAGCGTCGGCAGAAAAGTATCATTGTTTAGACTTTTGGAACAATGTCCCCACAGCCCACTAAATAACATTTAGTATTCCATACTAAAAACAATTGAAGTCGACAACTCGAATAATATTCAAATGTGAGCATATTTCCTTATACTTTTGACATCCTCCAGAATGGCTATCAAGATCATGGACTCTGACGCCATTCGATTTTTTTGCTGGGGTCATCTGACGGGCAAAATTTTGCGTATTGTCATTGGAGAAGTTGAAGCGACGAATTATAAAAGAATGTAAAAAAATCACAATGCTACAGAACGTAAGGAATGCCTTCGAGCAGAATCTCTGCAGGTGTATTGGAAGAGAGCCCTCGGAACATTTCATTCAAAATTTATATAATTGCATGATAGCCTACAATTCAACAGTATGCCCGCTATTATCTATGTTGGTTTTTCATCGAAGGTTCTAGAATCACGTCTTTTGAAATTGATTTCTTTTAATGTTGCTAAAATAAAAATAAAAACGAATGAACCTGTCTAATTTTAATGTTGATGTGTGGAGCAAATAGTATTTTGATGTCTGGTGTATGAAAGTTATGGAGTACCATCAGAACTACAATCAGTGGGTAATAACTTCGATTGATTAACAAAGCATGGTTGGCGAGAAAAGCAGTGTTGATTTTAAAGTGAATATTTCGAAAACTAATAAATCGAATGAAAAAAATTGAATTTGCTGTAGTCAGGATAGAAAGACCCTTCAAATGGATTACCACTCACCTCATCTTCTCTATTCAAAATTTAGGGGTTGGGTTTGCAACAATTAATACTGGAATAACATGTTTTGAATTTATCCTCAATTGTTGTCTCCTCCGAATGAAAAAGAGGACTGATGTCCACAATTTGAATATTTGCTTGATGTTGACATTTTGCAACTTAAAAGGAATCAAATGAATACGGACCTCAACACCAAATTTTTCCCTATTCCACATCATGTTATGGTAGGTATTTTCGCGATTTTTACAATATGAATATCAGCGTTCCTTTTTGCAGCGGTTGTCTTTTCATTCAGGAACAAATCTGTTAGGAAATGAAATCATACTCTGAAGATATAGAAATTGCTGAAAACAAAGGGTGGATACCTACTGTTTCAACAACAAATACACTAATCAGGAAAAGCTAGCTGAATTATTGAATTTTCCGTTTCAAACATCCCCAACGTGTCCTAATTGTAACAAGCATTGTCCGAAATATTGGCTCAACCTTCAGCTGTGCTAAAGATACACAGCTTTTCTCAATTCCCAGTTCAGTTTACTCTCCGACTATATTTTACAGTTATTGGAGTCTGGAAAGTCGTTTGTTTCTCCCCTTTCCTCAAATAAGCATCAATTATTCCGAGTTTACTCGCTCACGTGTTTGTATGTGTCTATGCGACAAGAGTAGGAGACGATTATTCCTTTAGGGTAACATGGTACGTGTTTACTCCTTGTTAGGGCCTCATGAATAGCGTATAAATGGGTCTGGAGGGATGCTGCAAGGACCAGAGCGGCTGAATCGGGAACTAATGGGAGAAAGTCCGGAACTTCAACCAGCTTCTACTGGCTGGAGGACATTTTGAGTTACAGCCATTTTTTACGACTGTACAAAGTTGGCATCGTAATGCGGTTAGATACATATAATTCTGAGTCAGATTCGGAAAGGTGAAGACTGTGAAGTTCTGGTTTATCTTTGTTACATCGAGATTATTACTTCCCTATTCCAGGCAGATTAATACACATGTTGGTTAAGTTAACTGAAAGTTAACCACGGTTCGCGAGATTGTAATACGCCCAACCTATAAAATTTCTTTAACCAAAAGTTAACCTTCGATTGTAAAACCGGGCCACAGCGGGACTTCTTGTACCCCGTTACCTCAATCCACCAAAAATTAGCGCCATATATATGGCTGCTTATCCAGGATAACGGATCAGATTAGTAAAACAATATTGATCATCGGACATTCCCGAGCACGTCAGGGTAGGGAGAGTTAATTACATATTGATAAGTGTAAATACCACTAATTTGACAATTTTTTTCTCAAAACTCATTGTTTTTCGCTTCAAATTATGTCTGATACTTTTTTGATCATGTCTGGATTATTACAGGCGACTTCGATATCACCTCACTTCTTTTTTCTGATGAATATCCTGAACATCAAAACATCTCAAATAACTCCAAATGAAATGAGGGATTGAAATCTGGTGATCTAGCGCACCAGGAATGCAGTCCACCTCTGCCTATCCACAGATTTGGAAAGTAATGATCTAAAAAATATCTGAACATTACTCTGAATTGGTGTGGAGCCTCATCATGCTGGAAATGCATTGCTGCAATTGCATAACTTCGAGTAGTACAGGAAGATGATTTTAGAGCAAATCAGCTTGGAAGAAGTACTAAATTTTTTAAATACGGACCTGGAATTTTTTGGGAATTTAAATATAAATCGATCAACCAGTGCTATGCTACTTTGGTGAGCACTCCCACTAATAGGGTTAACCAACACATCCGTGATTGTGATAACAAATAAAATATACCACAGCCTTGTCTTAGTTAAGATATTTCAATAAAATACAGAATTAGATGATAGAAATCTGTCGGTCTCTGAGTAGAATACTCTATGGTTTTATAGACGTGTCTTAGAAGGTATGTCATATGTAAAAAGAAAAAAAGGTTAGGCAACGAGAATAAATGCCAAGTTGAAAAATAGCTGCGTTTCATTTTGTTATTGATTTGCTTAGAATCATGTTAGCACTACATTAAATCCATCACCACTAGAACGATCAGGAGTCAAAATGGCCTTTCCCCCGAGACTGAAAAATTGCAGGGGTCGGGCCCGAGATGCAGGTAAGGACTCCATCCAGAGTTCTAGGATGTAATTGAAAACCTAGAATCTTTTAATGAGATGACCCAATGAGTAACATTAGTACTCTGCCGATACCGATCTCTCATAGCTCTATTCTCGAAAAAGTCAGTGGCATTGGCTCCCAACCTGGAACTTGTGCAAGGAAGGGTTGAGAGTCGTCCAAGATCTCCTTGAGGATCTATCCACGACCTCGTTCCGTAACCAAGGCATGTGAACAGTCCCACCTCACAACTTTGGGACACGTCCACCAAGGGGCGTTGGACGCACCGTTTGATTCCAGATGTGAGGGCTTGGACAGACAGAGCCCATGGAGAAACAGACCATTATCTTACGCAGCTGCTTACAGGCCATGGTTGTTTTCGGGCCTACCAGCTTCGATTTGCTATAGATGACGACGAATCCTGTCCCACCTGCCATCCAGTGGTGGAAGATGTTGAGCATATTCTATGTCATTGCCCACGGTTTGACAGAGCTCGGGAAATACTGCAGGAGCACCTACAGCAGCAGCCATCACCGGAGAACATAGTAGCTGAGATGCTAGCCTCCGAGGCCGCCTGGAGTGCTGTGTCTCATTTTGCGGTTACCGTCATCAAGCAGCTCAGACAAGAAGAGAAGGAACGTAGGGCTCAACCCGTAGAGGAGCACTAGGTCCCTAACCAGTGAAGGGCGAACAACAGCCACTCCGCTCCCGTGAAGTAATGCCTGACGGCGGTTCCATGGGGTAGGCGAGACGTAAATATGAAAGGGAGGTTTTTTAGTGAGTAAGAATCTCACACTGTTGTGAAGTACGGGCTTCACTTCGTCTTTTGAAGATTTTTTGCCCACCCTCGTAAAAAAAAAAAAAAAAAAAAACCTCACAACGAAAACTGTGCACTGGATGACATCCCAGGGCAGGAGTAAGCTTAACTTGGCATGCTATGCTGAAGAATACCATAGTAATTGGTGTCCCAACGGCCGAAACAAATTGCCTGGATGGAATCGCTGTCCTTGGGGCTCTAGTCAAGCAGCGTAGGAGAGTTTTTCGGCTAGCACCTTATAATACTATTGAAAATCATTAGGAACGTAGGTATATGAACCATGAAATTCCACATACATTTGAAATTATTTTCATAACTGATTCACAGAAACCAAACTCGAGTGAATCAAAAACGTTCCGTCGTATTTAATATTTAGGAATTGATGATCATTAATTAATAATAATAATAAAGGTCTTTATTCCACTTACAGAAAAGGCGAGACTCAGCTGGCCTCAGATCTTCCCTCGGATTATTTGTATGAAAACAGTAATCCATCGAGAAGGTAAAACCAGATATTTTAGAAGAATCTTTTGAAACCATACCTTGTTTCAAAGCAGAAATCATCCTATATCGAAACAACATGTCCATGTTGAAACAATCCTCCATCTTCAAATGCCTGGTAGAGTGCTCTATGATCTCACGAATGGTTGGGACCTTTTCTTTCAATATATCTTCCTCTTCATCTGAGCACACAATGTTCGGTTCTCTCATTTCCACAGCGTATTTACTCCTATTTTTGTATTCTTCCTCCAGAAGGTCCTTAGCTTCTAAGCATTCCAATAGCTTCCTTGTACCTTCGACAAGAAATTGTTCATTGCAATAATTTATATGTGAAGATCCCGTTGAACTATTCATATATTCAGCAGTTTGAAACGAATGGATTTGAAGAATCTTGAGCAATGAACCATGAAAAACACTCACCCGAAATGTAGGAATCGCAGTCCAAAAGATAAATGTAAATCACTTTCGTCGAGTCCATCGTGAAAAATATTTTGTACGAATATTGATCGAAAACTTTCATGAACTTATCCGATGAATATCTGAAATATATCTCGTAGTGTTTCAGTTTGATTCCCTTGTAGATTTTCTTTATATGTTTCCTGAGCTGATTCAAATTGCTGCATTCGCTCTTGAAAATATCGTTTTCATCAAGAATTTCCCAACATATTTCACTGATCAGAATCATTTTCAAAAACATTTTGAACTGGAATTTAGATCGCTTCGAAGGTTTTGACAAGTGACAAGACAATTTATTTTATGTTTTCGATGATCGGAAACAATGAAATCTGATCAAAGTATCATAGAATTAAACATTGCACATTATCTAAGCTTAGCACCCAATTCTTAACTGATTCGTACAGCGGACTAATCATCCAGACTAATCCTCATTCATAGTACAAGAGCTAGCAATGTCGAGAAAACATTATTTCAGTAGAGCTGGTTTTTTTTATATATACCCTATGGTTTCCCGATCACGAAACGCATCGTCTGGCAGCAGCTAGTGGTGCATTCATTAGTGAGCATCGCACCTTTTTAGGTAAAAATAGAGGTATAATAGTAGATTCTAAAACAAAAATTAATATATAAAAAGGAATATTCACCGGAAGAAACATGTTAATGTCTTTCGAGGTCGTTCCATTAACCCTTTCCAGCTCGAATTATCAATTTAAGAAAAAAAAAATAATTACCCGCCGAAATGAGTTCAGATAAGATCCGAAAACACAAATATATGAGTAATTTATGTTAAGAAGTGTCCTGATCCTTGCAGGACTCGTGATGCCATATGGCATCATTGGGAGTTACACAAACATCGAAGAAATTAATTTTTTTTTAATATTCCAACAGTATAAACATTCATTTGACAAAAAAAAATTACATTTTCATTTTGCCTGCTCTGGCAAACATTTTTATTCCCCATCTATGAAGTATTTTTCATGAATCGTTTCAAGGATTATCGCCCATTGAAGGGGATCATAATTTTTTCAATTTAATTGAACTCTTCTGGTTCCAGCTTCGCCAAGTTAGACCTTATCCCATCTATCACCGGCCTAATCTTGAACAATTTGTCATAATCTAGACTATCCCTAGGCCTCATTAGGGAATTATCATTGAAATAAATCATATTTCTGAAATTATCGTATTTGTACCTTCCGCCGAATACATTCGGTAACTTGGCATTTTGATAATTCTACTCTGAATGTGAATTCCCATTTCTTTTTCTGTTGTGTTCACAGATGTTTGAGTTTGTTGAACAGAATAAAGGTTTGGTCAATAAGCAATATTTGCTATTATATCATTTCACGAATGATAATCAGCAGAAAAATAGAGGGACTAGGGAGTGTTGGAAGAAGGCAAGCCTCCTGACTCAAAAATATTCGAGAGTGGACCGGAATAAGAAATGCAGGACAACTTTTGCATTTAGCTCAAGATCGAGAAGCCTTCTCAATGGTGATCGCCGACGTCGGAGAAAACTGATATGGCACATGAAGAAGAATTGTAGAGGAGTCATTTCAGTAGAATGGGGTTCGGAAAAAGAATTATTGCTAATTGTATCTAGTTGTCGCATATATTTCTTTCGCCATCGATAGGTTGAATCCTTTTTTTTCAGGAGATTAGGTAATCGGGCAAGTGGAATATCATCTGACGAACTATAATCTTCTGAGTCCCCAACATTCCCTCCCACTTCACAATCAATAGAACCAGCAGCTTCTCCTATCTGTATTTGACTTTCTTTTTGAAGAGAAATGTCTTCTTTGTCTTCTACATCAACCTCTACATCTTCATCAGAGTTTTCTTACTGAATGTCTGAAATATCTCCTTCCAGAATTAGAAGTAGATGCTTTTCTTCTTTTTCCATCAACCCAACACACGTCATTTCAACCTGAATTGATAAAAAAAATATTTCTACAAATACAATATTATTTCTACAAGTATGATATTATTATTATGAATATTTCATTCAAATATATATTCAATACGGAAGACAATATCTGTATAGTATGAAGCCCGATGATTCCAAATGGAATCATAACTTTTTGGGGTGGTGGGGTAAATTATGATACTAATTTCTATAAACAAAAACTATTATTGAATAAACTAAAGGATGATTACTCACCTCGATTTTTCTCAAGTCTGTATATAGCGCAATTTGAAAGTAATAATACTAGAAAGTTCACTGTTCACTAATTTATGTCAGCAGTAGAAAATGCAAACTTGCAAATGTGCATAAACATAAACACAGAACTCTATACTAGAAACTTTTGATGTCCATACAACTAATGCCCTTTCTAGGAATAAGAAATATCAACAAGAAGGTTTTCAGAAACATCTAGGGATTAGTAGAAGCACTTTTTTCTGATGATGCCAAATGGCATCACTGGGCTGGAAAGGGTTAAGGTTCGTCTGACAATTTTTAATGAAATCAATCAAAATGAATATATTTTTCACTATAAAAATTGACAAAAAAAACACGCGATATTTAAAAAAATACAATTTATTTATTTGAACTTATTAACATCAACCTTAACTTCTATTTACTTCACAAGAATATAAATTAGTATATAATTTTAATTTATTTAATACCAGAGAAGTCAGATTCGATGAAACTGATCCTACTCTTAAATTTTTATTTACATGAACATATATGAAATAATCTTCTTCAACAGAGTGCTTGCTGTAGATTACAGATGAGGTGTCCGTGGGATTGAGATTTTTCCTTCGAACAGCCTGCAACCACTTATTTCTCAAAAATTGTTCCTTTGGAAACCTATTAAGTATAGTAGGCGTCATCATACAGAGAATATTTCAAAAACATAAAGACATTATTGGGACAAATTGAAACCAGATGAGATACATAGGAAATCATACTTGTGAAATTTTATGTTTTGGCCTTTCTTGAACCTTTTGGTACATTTTATTGCTACACAAGCCTTCACCATGATGATTCTGATCAATTATCACTGAAAAAACTCTCAAAATATAAAAAAATGCAAAAAACTTATCAAAAATCAGATCCCAAATGCTCTAAAGTCGTAATCATAAGTTCTTATACTCGTAATCAAAGCTTTTGGCGTACTTTTTGCCTCTTCTAGCTGCATCTCTTACTTGGCATAACACTTGTCTTTTTTTTGCCGCTTCCATTGTAAGTTATAAATCTATGCGGTTGACTGACTATTTGATTATAGGAACATAATTTCAGTAATTTAGGTATATGACGTATACTTATATACGAAAAGTTAGGGAAATACAATTGGATCTGGTAGGCAGTGTGGCAATCAGGATCTAGGCTTCTTCAGAATTTTTCGTGTTTGAAGATAACATTGGACTAATAATAGCAATAATTTTAATAGCCGATTTGGGCAGACGAAGTTGCGCGGGCCAGCTAGTTATAAATAATTGGTTTCTGGTTTCTGTTTTCCTCTGTCCCAGAAGAATCACATGAAGATCTTCTCCTAGATCACGAAGATGTCCTTCAAGATCCTCTGATATATAATATTTGTAGTAATTTTTTTTTAACATGGTGGAGGTAAGGCTTTTTTCTGCTAAAGTTTGTCCCTAACCCCTTTTATTATACGCAGATCTGCTTGGTATATTATATAATTTAAAGCGCAGCCAAGCCACAGGCGAAGGTGACTCAAACTGCGTCGTCATAAGGACACCGGAATACCGTGGACGCAAAATCACATTTTTTTTTATGATGAAATACTTTCTTAGCACCTCTAAGGCTCTGTTTAATTTTGGTCCAGAATTATTTCAGTTATAATACTAGATATATTTTTCAACAACAAAGCAATGCGATTCATCAAACGAGTTCATTATTTAATATATTTCCCTTAGAGCATTCTTGCGAACAGAAAATCTAGTCAGACAAAGATTTATAATTCATCGATCTGAGTGAATTCAAGATTAATATAACAATAACCGTATCATGGTACGATTATTCGCAACATAAAGAAGAGCTACCGACCGAAATAAAACCCATCTCCTGGCGTATAATTCAGCCATTATTAATCTTCTAAGATTCTCTCGAAACGGCTCAGCTCGTTGCCAATACCGACCGCCACGTTGCAGAGATAACTTCTTTGGGAGGACCCGTTTTTTCGACCTCCCTCCCTTACATAAAATTTTATACCCTCGTCTCCACTGTTTTTGTTATCTTTCAGCCGCTGTTGTTCTTCCTGAATGAAGCCAAAGTTTCGATTAATTTATCAGTGTAGGAGCTGGAGTCGTCCTTCAGCCTCTTCCAGGGCCGAACTTTGAGAGAGGGCAAGCTGGAATTGTTTTTGAAGCCCCGCGGATGCATACTCTCGGACGTATTCGTTGGGACGAGTATGTTATTCTTCGAAAAACCTAGAATTTTCATTCGCTGAATACTATTTATTTTAAATTTTCTGTTGATATCGAAGAGAAACATGATTTGCACCCTTTTGTTCTTTGATATGTTGAAGTAACGACTGAGCTGTAAGAAAAAGTTTGAAAAACACTAAAACGAAGCAGTATAGTGTCGGGAACTTACTTGAATAGGTTGCCATGTGGAATTCATGCCCATATAAGGGCATGAAGGAATGAAGGAAAATATCGGTAATGACACAGTTGATTTCAAGCTTCTAAGATCGATGCTGGGCAAACTATGATCTTATTAGAGATATAGGAATATGATCACAGACAATTTTGCAGTGCTCCAAAAGTACCATAATAAGTCCGCGACGGCATATGTCTAACAACCGGGGATAACCCACGATAATTTTTTGTTTATTCGTGTCTGAACCATCACAGGTTAACAGGGAAAACAATATACAGGAAGTACCAAGTTCGACGGCCTATTAGGCGTTTCTAGAGAACTGGACCTATTTGAAATCTGAAAATTGGGATTATGCTATTGTTTGACTTTATCTACCGATCTAAAATATTCTTGGAGCCTGACCACTTTCAGTTATACAGGGAGAGAAAAAAAAATTTTCAAAATTTTTGTTTTCATTTTTTGGTTTCGATTTTGATAGAGTATGCAATTCTGAATACATTCGTATTCAAATCGTTGCATTCGTCCAAATGCTTTCCAAAATATCGAGAAAAAACTGAAGAAAAAAAGGAGATAAGAGTATTCGGTATTATGTTTGTTATTCCTAACCTAGATATCGTAAGCACATACCGTTTTCACATTTTTGAAGGCGAAGACTGAAAATATTGTACATTTTCACAATTTTGAATAACCCGTCACAGGGTGTTCCAAATGTTCAAAAATTGAGATCAAGACAGTCTCATAACTTTCGTTTTTTTTATGATTCCGTTGGATTTTCTTAAGAAAAATGATGATGATGTTCCAACATGATAATGCCCCTAAAATTAATAATTCTTGAGTTATTTAGGATTTTCTGATTTTATGTCGTACGTAAGGTCAAATTCATGAAATCAGTTCCATATCAACAATGATAAATGAATTCAGAAAAGAGGTTGTCACTAGTGAGTTATTTAAACAATTTATCTTCTATGACCAAGCTCATGGTTGATACGAAACAGATTCTATGAATTTGACGGTACGTACTACATGAAATCAGGAAATCCTGAATAACTCAAGAATTATTTATTTTAGAGGCATCATCATGTTGGAACATTATCATCATTTTTCTTCGCACAATTCAACGCAATCATAAAAAAATAGGGTTCTGATTTGAAAAACGAAAGTTATGGGGCAATCTTGATCCCAAGTTTTGAACCAACCTGTGACGAGTTATTTGAAATTCTGAAATTGTACAATATTTCCACCGTCAACGTCTTCAAAAATTTGAAAACGGTTTGTGCTAACGATATCTAGGTTAGGAATAACAAACATAATACCGAATACTCTTTTTCTCGTTATTTTGAAAAGTATTTCGACGAATGCAACGACTTGAGTACGAATGTATTCAGAATTGCATACTCTATCAAATTCGAAACCAAAAAAACAGAGAAAAAAATTTTGAAAATTTTTTTTTCTCTCCCTGTATAACTGAAAGTGGTCAGGCTTCAAGAATATTCTAGATCGGTAGATAATGTCAAACAATAACATAATCCCAATTTTCAGATTTCGAATAGGTCCAGTTCTCCAGAAACGCCTAATACGAGGGTCCTAATGTAGTACAAACTTTTCCATTAATTCGCGAGTAGAAAAAAATGGTTGACTTTTTTTGACTATTTCGATTTCTCACGAATTTCGTCGGTACATGTACAGCAGCATTTTTAAAATTTTTTTCCATTGGTCGAAAAGTGCTGTGCTGACTCATTTTTTCGGTTTTCGTACTCGAGAACATGAAAGAATTAAGAAAAAAATTCAACTCCACAAAACAACACAAACCTGGCACAATTGAACACAACAAAACATTTTGCGGAAATGCAAAAGTGCTGGGCCAATATTGATACGCATAAAATGCGCCTATTACTGACTGTTTATTTCGAATATTATTTCACTCTACCAGAACGAAATCATGATTCAAGAAGCCATGGTTGGGTCCCTTCGTCTCAGGCAATCCTGTTCACTCACATCTGAAGGATTTGCAAACCCGTGTTCCGTATCCCAACAGAATTGGGGCTGACGTTGCTTGACCCATATCCCAATATCCTCTAAAGATGTCGATGTGTGTACATAAAAAAAGACATGTGGGAGCGCCTGCGACCCTGCGAGGAAATATGGAGGGCAAATGTTTGCGGGAGGTTTGGCCCGAACTATAACTGTATTACCAGAAGAGGAGAGGAAAAGTTGAGTTGTACACGTGGAGTGCTATTCCTTAAACCGTCCGAACAATTTGTGTCTTGTTTGCTCGGTTTCATTGGCGTGACAATACCATGAATTCAGTTTTAGAAGAAGTTTGTAAGAGCATTTTAGTCCGATACATATAGACATTTGGGGAAGGGGGTAGCCAAATATTCTGGATGAACAGAAGCATTATTGAAACATAGATGAATTCAAAATAGTAATCATCGAAATGAATACCATTTTCACCTTAGTACTTTGTTATATTTTACTCATTACTTCACAACCAATTGCTTCAAATTCCGTTTTTATGAAGATTTTGTCCTGAGATGTGCGGGATACTGATGAGGCCCAACAAGGCCGAAACCGGTATATCCCTCATCTCAGTGACAAAATCTAATATCATTTCTCCAACCTCATGATAAAAGATCTCTGAGCCTGGGAATTGAAAATGGTATTCATTTCGATGATTACTATTTTGAATTCATCTATGTTTCAAAAATGTTCTCGATGTGGCCTCCGTAAAGGCAAAGAATTTTCTTTCTCTTAGAAGCATTATTCCTGTTTACACTCAAATGTAAATAAAACTTAAACACTGAATCCAAGAATTTTTTTATTTAATTTTATGTCTTCAACTGAAAAGGGTCCAGTTTCCAAGAAATAAAACAGGTTGTGGAAATACCAATTAAGTTGGATCTAATATAAGGTGGCAAAAAGAATTTGAGTGTTGTACCAAAACCATTTTCATATCTTATGTTCCCCAAGAAATTTGCATTCGTCTTCATTAACATCGATCCGACCCTGTGTAACCTGATCTCTCTTAATCTCCGTAGTTTCAGTTGGGTACTCATCGGGGTCCTGGTGCAGCATCGTTTTTCTCGGATACAGGACAATATCTATTCTCCTGACTGACATGTGAACAACATATTAATTCTGACCTTTTTACCGTCATCAATCACCATGTTCTTCTGCTGAATGTCAAGCGGGAGAGAACTCAAACCTGGGTATTGATATTTGAGGCACGTAGACAGGCATACTGACTTGATCGAGTTATTCCGAATGGGAGCATAAACATTTTCACACAGTACAGGGTGTCCGAAAATGATAGGCAAAAAATTCAGGGGTGATCTGCATACCAAAAATAAATGGTTGATTTTTATCAAAGTTACAGGGTGATACAGTTAAATTTCATTCACAGCTATTTTTTACGATTATTTAAAAAAAAAACGTATTTCTGTGGCAACCAAAGCACATGTATATAAAGAATTTCATGTTTAAGGTAGGGTTGCCAACCGTCCTTCATTTCAAAGGACAGTCCTTTATTTCAATATCACGTCCTTTGACCTTTTGGAAGGTGTCAAAGGACGGCAAATGTCCTTTGAAATCGGAAAATCTGAATAAAAATTTCCAAGTCTCATTCGCCATCCAGAACATTAAATACATTATTTCCAGCATATATGATTTCCAGGCTGAATATTATAATGTAATATAAAATGTAAAGTTGGCAACATCTAAAGATTGTCGGTGAATCTTGTAATTCGAATCAGTCTGCAAATGGGATGTTCGAAGCAGTTAAAACTTTGCTGGATCAATTAGGGTTATCATTTTCAAAAGTTTCTTCTTTGAACGCCGATAATACCAACGCAAACTTCGGCAAAAAACATTCCTTATTTACAAACCTTCTGAATTCAAACGATAATATTTCGAAATCCAATTTTCATGCACAAACATAATTGCTTCAAACATTTTTTGGCTAACTTAGATTTGCTTATTCTTATAGAAGTTAGATTTTTTCTACAGTTGCATCACCCAGACCCCCCCCCTGGTTCGTCGATGTCCTTTATTTCATTAACTCAGAGTTGGCAACCCTAGTTTAATGTTGAAAGTATATCAAAAATATTTCTTATTCATCGCATGCAACCAAAGCTATCTTGCGTTTTTCTCGAAAACGGTTAGATTTATCGAAGCAAAAGAAGTATCCTTTCTTTGTGTAAAAATGTCCAGAGGATGAAAATATTTGGTTAAAATTGAATATCAATCAGTACTTGTACATGGAAAAAATAATGGGAGCAATTTCAAATTATTGAATTACAGAAGGAGAATACTTCAGAGGTCGTGCAATCGTTTAGCTTCAAAATTATACTTAACACTTTTTTACCAACTAAATATCTGAATATTATGCTGGTTATTTGATTTCTGAAATAATCCAAAGGATAACCAATAAGGCTGCATATATGCTGGTCCTTGGATAGTTTCACTCCCAAGAAGTGATTCATCTGAGAAACAACAATGAGTTATACGTCCTAAGATAAAATCATCAAACTGTCCAACCCTCGTTCAGAACTGATGTTCCATCTCGATGTACAGGGACAACAATCTGTTCCTAGTCAAGCCCACCAAGAAACTGCTGGCGGCTTAATGGATTCTGGCTATATATTAACAGACTGTTGATAATAGTGATGCTTCTGTCCGCAATGCAGCTTTGTTCGACAATGAGACCCGGATCTCCTGTATTTGGATACGCGAATCCCACAGAGAGAGTTCATCCGAACTCAAAAGGTAGGCACTGAAATACACAGGGTGCTCTTTCTCCCAATTTGATCCAGAATCAAAGTTCTTTCTGGAACCAGATTTTCTACACACGGATAAAACGATTTCAAGAATTGGAACCTTCCATAAAACCGAAAAATAAAATATTTCAATGCTGCGCACGTGGAGTAAATTTTTCAGTTTTCTAAAAAAAGGGCAAGCATCAAAAACGATTGATAGTCAGTAAGAAGAATAACTGAAAAGATACAACACAACTCATATCAAGACAAGAAATACAATAGTCAAAACAAAAGGACATTCGGAGTATAGAAACTTTGTCAGAAAATGGATTGTTCACTTGCTTTATATTGTAGCCCGAGCAGTGCTTTGCAAAACACAGATTATTTAGGATCTTCAAGATTCATCTTTTGTAACCATTGATAATGAAATTCCTATTTGGATCAAGGAAAATAATCTTCGGAGAACAACTGTTACCCAATATTTTAGGTAATTAGTAGCTGGAATATAATTAATAAGTACAAGTTATACAACTAATCATTCATTTGACAAATTTACTTTCGAAGTTTGAAATTCTGAGTTGTAACGTTGAAGTTCAATTGTTTTAATTGGAGCTCAACATGTTTCAATTGCGCTTCAATCTTTCTCAGTGATATGTCCAATTGTAATAAATTTTGAGTTTCTATTCATTAATTCAATTGTTTTTTAATTAAAGGATAATTATTTTGTTTTTGCTTCTTCCACACAATTTTTTCCAGTTAGAAACATCTCTTACTATAATGTTATTTTATGGGGTAATTCGATAGATTTTCAAAGAGTGCTTGTTGCTCAGAAGAGAATTTTGAGATCAATGATCAATGATGAAGACTTTTGCAGACCGATTTTTAGAAAATATGGCATTCTGACTCTATCATTATGCATACAGGGTGTCCCACCGGCAGTGCCCATTGGAAATTTATGGAGAAATAATAATTCGATCATTTACAAATTTTGTGTGAAGATATAAGCCAAGAAGACCTTCATTTATGATATATTTTTGAATATCAATGAGTTCCGCTTTCACCGGAAGTGGTATCAACTTTCTTATTTCGAATGGAACACTCTGTATATTATTACTTTTTCGGTAGATCTTCGAATGTCACATTAATTTTATGTATCACTCCCTATATCCATCTATAGCCGTTTTCGAGTTATTCACGAGTTATTTACGAATTGAGGTTTGTAGAACACTGAGAATTCGATGAAAGCGCAACGCACAATCGGATCTGTTTTTTGAAATGGGTTACTGACAAGATATTCAACATAACTCTGTAGAGAAAATAACGTTTTGATATACTGGGAGGTAAAATGAGAGTGTCAGAGTTGAAATTAAAAAAATTCCGAAAACTCGATTTTTTCAAATGGAAACCATATTTTTTTCACTCAATTTTTGAGGTAAAAATAGGTAGAGTTTATTGAGGGTTTCTTATATCCAAAGTATACCATCTTTGAGATATTCAGGAAAAACTGTTAGAGTGTCAAAGTTTGAAGTCCGAGAAAGGCAGAAATTCGATTTTTCCAAATGGAAACCCTTATTTTTGCACTTCCATTTCAATTTGTGAGGAAAAAACAAGTAGAGTCTTTTAAGGGTTCCCTATATCTAAAATGTACCATTTTCGAGATATTCAGAAATAACTGTTAGCAACGAGCATATTGTAATATGTGCGGTTATCAATTATGATCTATGTTCACCCTTTCATAAGAATCTGTACGACTTTATTCAAAATAATCCAGGTTTGTTCCAACTGAAGAATTTATCGTGCAATGTATTGGCACAATTCTGTTCCAGAATGAATAAGGAAATCCACCAATCAAGATATATTGAGAAGGTGCGAAAAATGTTTGGAAGTAGGTGGACGAAATTTTCAAAATGTGTTATGACTCAATTTTCTAATCTGATATATCTGAATAAAAGTTCGGGAGGTTTCATGACTTGTTTTATAAGTTTTGCATTACAATTTAAGCTTTCGATATGTATGTCATATTTTCCGAAAAATAACTCGTTATTATTATTATGAGCAGTAAAAAAACTAGTGGTCGTTTTCCTTGAACAATGAAATAAGTTTTGAGGAATACCAACAACAGAAGCATGGAAAAATATTCCGAATAAAGTCAAAGATTTTTATGAGAGGGCGAACATAGATCATATTATAATAATATTAAGCTCTTAGCAATTATTTCAGAATATCTCGAAAATGGTACATTTTAGATATAGGGAAACGTAAATCGACTCCACTTATTTTTACCCCACAAAATCATATGTGAGTGAAAAAAATACGGTTTTCATATGAAAAAATCAAGTTTTTGGCTTTTTTTGAATTCCAACTTTGACACTCTAATTTTACCTCCCAGTATATCAAAACGTTATTTTCTCTACAGAGTTATGTTGAATATCTTGTCAGTAACCCATTTCAAAAAACAGATCCGATTGTGCGTTGCGCTTTCATTGAATTCTCAGTGTTCTACAAACCTCAATTCGTAAATAACTCGTGAATAACTCGAAAACGGCTCTAGATGGATATATAAAATTAATGTGACATTCGAGGATCTACCGAAAAAGTAATAATATACAGAGTGTTCCATTTGAAATAGGAAAGTTGATACCATTTCCGGTGAAAGCGGAAGTAATTGAAATTTGACAATATATCATAAATGAAGGTCTTCTTGGCATATATCTCCACACAAAATTTGAAATTGATCGAATAATTATTTCTCCATAAACTTCTAATGGGCACTCCCGGTGGGACACCCTGTATATAGATGTCTGGTTTATATTAGGGAACATGATCACTTAATGGTGAAATTGTCCAACTTTCATGGATATACTATCAGAAATAATGCTGTTTTGTGTATCCTAATCCATCATACTGCTAAATTCGAGTCTTCCCATACTTATCAGACTATCACTGTTTTCAATCATTTAGCTGCCAGCTTTAAATTATTGAATATCAATAAATTTAAAATTGTTGTAAAAATTATACTGCTTCTAAAGGTTTATTATAGTGTTCGAGAATATTTAGATGATTCTTTTTCTATTATTGAATTATTTGTTATTTGTAGTTTATACTCTTCGATGACTTGTCCTATGCAAATTTTTTATATTTTGTCTTACTGGATCAATAAATATTATTATTATTATTATTACTTTTGTACTTATATTTTCTTGTTACTGACAAAAAATTGTAATGCTAAATCACCTTTTACTAGCTCTTGTTCTGGAGTCTGAATTCCTGAACGTAATTAGGTTGATGAATCATTTTGTTGACATGATGAAGTACCAATGAATGTAAAGCGGCATATTTCACTGATGAAGAACCTCTCAGCTTCATAATGAATAGTGTATTTGAATCAGGTGTTTTACCAGATGTCCTTGAGAAGACACATTCGTGAGACCCAGTCATGATAGAGGTGATTTAGATCATCTTATCAATTACAGTGCAATAAGTCTAGAGTCTAAAGTAAAGTAAAGTTCTTTTTAACCGCCTCGTAAACTTCCACAAGAAGTTCAAGGTTTCATCGAGAAGTCAACATAGCTTCAGTCATGCCGAGAGCACTGAATTCACTTTTTCTGAATTGCTCCGGAATTACATTTCTTCTCAGCAAGGGTTAAGTACCAGCAGGTAATTTCGTTGAACTTTAGACTCTGTCGATCTCAAAATTTGTTTGAGAAAAATAGAGCATCAGAGGTATCCCACTCAAGCTTTCGAGAGTTACCTCACGGATAGAAGACAAATCACCATTTTGTACCACGAAGGTACTCGAGTACCTTATCTTACAGGACCATAATTACACGAGTACCACAAAGAACGATTTATTGTATAGCAGAAAGAGTCTGGTAATAACGATTCAGCTATTTCCTTGTTTTCGGCAATCTTGAAAGAGCACCGTGTCAAATTATATCATCTTCATTGATACAAATAATAATAGATTTACTAAACTGGTCACTACTGTGACAATAATATGTATATAATCTATGGTCAAACTTCGTAATCATGATTGAAGTTCTGCAACAGAGCTCGATTTGGGGCAAATTATATTCCTTAGGTATATTTAATTTTTTTTTTTCTTGTTTTTCCGGGGATTTTACAGTTATAGGTACCTGTGATTATTATAAAATTTCGATTTTGTATTAATTTCTGATATTTGATTTTGCGATTATTTCATAATGTAATTTGATTTTATAGATTGTGTTACATATTCATTTTCAGAATTTTTCCATTTATTAATGTTTCCCATAATGACAAAAAATGCATACGTGATTTGGTTCAAATTTTTTTCCAATTATGAATTTGTATGGCCTATCTCGACTGACGAAATACTAACTCTGTATACTAGCGAAACGAATGACGTCATATGTCGTGCACATTTTTGTACTGTGAGCACTGGCTTCTTTTGAAGTGAGGTGCTCTCAGTGAAATTTGAGATTATTTGAACAAGGTTATGTGGGGAGGAATGATAAAGTGGTGGTGATTGTTTATTATTTCATATGGAATGTTTCTCTTTATAATGAATGTGCAATAACAAGGTATGTGATCTTGCAATATTGCAGTTTCCGGAAATAAAAAACTTTAGAATATTCACATAAGAAAAATCTCACTAAACTGTGGCTAACTTGAAAATTTCAGAACTATCACTGTGAAGATCGAAATGCTCTCCCAGAATCTTAAAAAAGTGATGAAACATTGAATATGTAGGTACACGAGGAATGAATCATAGATAATAATATAATATTTGCTCACTCGTAGTTGCCTCATGTGTGTACTGTGTACTTATCCACCGGTGCTTACCTGAAACAAACAAAAATACATTTATCGATGGAACAATAATTCATTTCTCAGAATTTGATCAAGGGATACATTTTTCACATTTTGATTATTGCTCCGCAAATTTCTCCCTCTTGAAGATTTTCAACGTCCCATAAAGGATCTTAATTCAATTAATGAAAGTAAGACACTCTTTCGCGTCATTCATAGGATTTTCTTGAGTCGATCAAGATAGTTGAATTCGATAGTCCAAATAGCAAGTGCTATTACTCAAAGAAAGTAAATGACAAGCACATTATTAAAAAAAAAATTGTCGAGCAAAGGAGTCTGATATAGACTCAGAATCGTGACGAAGTTCGTTTTTTCATTTTGGAAACAATCTTTTGAAATGATTTTGCCCCTCACAAATTAGTGCACAAGTTTAACGCAAGGGCCTTTCATTTATTATTGAAATTTTTGTTTAACTGATTTTTGTTTCCAAGATTGGTAAAGAAAACCCAAAAAAAAACTTTCAGAAATATTTCAATAGATTTATTCACCTATGAAAATTTACAATAGCTATATCGATTCACTTAGCTAACTTTTTTCTGCTCCCACTCTATCTATTTCTATTTTTGATTTCTGGATGCTTTCTAGAAGGCTATATTATATTTTCCATCCATCCAAGCTGATTTTGAAATAGAATGAAGTTCTAACAGAACTCATACGTTTCATCATAGTCAACTAATGAGCTTGTATAAATGTTCCAATTGAGTCGGATTAGGGATTTCCGCATATCATCCTTATTCTTGAGGTTACATCAAGTTGATAATAATTATAATGTCTACAAACGAAAATTGAATAATGTGCCACTAGCAGTTTGAATTTAACTGAAAATTTTTAGAACGAAACTAATTTCAGAATTAACATCGAATCAGAAAATAAATTTCGTTTTCACTTTCTTCAGAACTGTATTTGAAGTGGAATCTGGTCAATTTTTCTATTCATGATTTAAAGGCTTTATACGGCGTAGATACCGCCCTTAGAGGGCATTAAATTTGGAATGAACAGTGTGTCTAGGCTAGACTGATTTCACGAAAATTGTTGGGAGTAGAAGGATCTGACCAGTTGTAGGCGACAGGCGTGAGCGCGTCTTTCAGAAGTTTAGTCGCAATGGAGCGATGCAAAGGGAAAGTAATGCGCTTTTTGTATGAAAGCATTTTATCAAAATAACCATACTCACGTACAAGTTTGTCGCCTCGCACATTTTAGTTTATACGATACAAATCAACGCAAAAATATTCGCCGAGACAATTTCGCAGCGAAAAAAATACAGGGTGTTCCAAGTTCGACGGTCTATTAGATGTTTCTGGAGAACTTCACCTATTTGAAATCTGAAAATTGGAATTATGATATTGTTTGACATTATCTTCTTTTATATTTTCGTTTCTATTTGTGTGTTTCAATTCTGAAAAAACTCGTATTCAAATCGTTGCATTCGTCGATCAAAATATCGCGAAAAAACTGAAGAAAAAAGAGACATATGATAAATCAGTATTATGTTTGTTATTCCTATTCTGAATATCTTGAGTACAAACCGTGTTCACATTTTTGAAGTCGAGGACTGTGAAAATTTTGTACATTTTCTGCATTTAAAGAAACTCTTCACAGGGTGTCCCGAACGTTGGGTCAAAAATTGGGATAAACTTTGACCCATAACTTTCGTTGGATTCTGCGAAGAAGAAAAATGATAATGTTCCAATATGTGAATGCTCCTGAAATGAATAATTCCTGAGTTACGTACGTCGTACGTAGAGTCCAATTCATAAAATCTGCTTCATATTAAACCTTTTTCTGAAATATTATTTCATAATTTTCGATATATAAACTCGAAAGTATATCATAATATAAATTTTTCAAATTATCTATAAAAGTCTAATGAAAAATATCATGGCACACTATGGTTTCCTTAAAAAAAAGTTATATAATACTTCGGAACTTAAAGCCAATTGAAATAATTGTCCAAATTCCAAAATCACCCTGTAGCATGGAAACTAGACACCGCTTAGCAACCTGCGGTGTCCAGCAATTATTATTTCTCGAAAAAAGAGAACATGACATGAATATTACTCTTTTCTATCTCTTTTAATTTAGAAGATCTAGAACTAAATCATCGAATTCTGACCACATATCTGTTTGGCATAACGTAGAAAGCTATGAGAAATAAAAACTTGAAAATAGGTACTCTAAATAATTGTACCTGAAGAGACAGGGAAAATCCTTCAAAAAATGAAAGAACATGACAACCATAAAGAAAAAGGTTACTTATAATTCCTGTCAGAAAGACTGACAAAAGAGAGTGTATAGCTCGATATACACACCTCAATTGAAAACAAGAAGAACTAAGTGAATGGGAGAAGAACTTGTCTGAAAACAAGTAGAAAAAACATGAAGAATGATATATGGATTGTAAAGAAAAATGTCCGATCCTCATATAAAGACCAATGATAATCGTATCAGAGCTCTCGAGGTTAATCTCATATTGTCGTGAGTAATACCATAATTATCATCTAATACCAAGTCACCAATTGAAATTCTAGAGAGCTTGGAAAAAGGAGAATAAGTCATTAAATGGCCGAAATGAGATATGCCCATGAACTTGACCGTAATAATGAACTCCACCTTCTGGTAAAAAGAAAATAAGTCATTTGCAATATAACAAGGTAGAATATAACTAAATACAAAATAGTATTTCTCTTCTAGAATCCATATAAGATAAGTGCACTTTTATTTTTTGAACATTCAGTGAAAATAATATAAGTCTACTCGCTTATACTGTTATGATTCCGTTTGCCATCGCGACTTGTCAGGACTTGTACTCAGATAACCTAACCTCTCAATTTCACAATTTGTGGCAATTAGTATAACGAGTCCTGTATTTTCTCTGGTTCAAAGATGAAAAATCATTTTTTTCCTTAATTCTTCACTTAGATATTTTCTCAAAATGAATGAATGTTTTATGTTGATATCTTTTTTCGAAAATTGTTTAACTTTTCAAATTCAAATAGACCCACAAAAAATTAACAAATGAACTTGATTCACCAAAAACTACCAATTCTGACTTATACTCCCTTTCCCAAGCACCCTAGAATTGTGCTTTCTAGGACCCTGAAAAAGGACGAGTTTTCGTCTGAAAGCTGTTATAACAATGAAAAGGTTAATTTGAATGTGGCTTGGTGACTACTGTGCCAATATTGTAGAGCTCCTGATTATCGGATCGGTTGGGTTCTGAAGATTCCTTGATTCGATTCTTGATCGTCAATCTTCACTATGGACATCTGTTTGCTCACATTTTGGAGCATGTGCTACTGAATTCGATCGTTCATTGCCAAGACACCTCTGCCTCTCACTACCTACTCGACAGGCGTTTGACGAAATAAATGGCCGTATCCTGTCGTTAAGTCGCATAATCCAAAACAAACGTAACACATGAGCAGCGTACTTAACCGAATTTAAGCCCCGGAATTGTTATCAATCTTATCTTCTTTGTTGTCTTCATTGAAGACCAGAATCCAATTACGACAAACGTACACACATAATTTCTACAGACACTACGATCATTTTTCGATTTTTTCTGCGTGGCGTCAATCTTAAGTCGTGTTTCCTTGAGTTTTCATTGCGGGGCGTTTATATGATAATTAGGTCGGAAGGTTAGGTTCCTGTGATGGACGGTTCGAGTTCCACACACTACTGTTAAGCTATTCGGCAGAGAATTGAGTTTTGACCTGTCTAACGAAATGGACTTCAAACTAAGTTATCGGAGTTAGCGGTAATTGGGGGAGAAAATCCAGGTATGTGCCGGTGAGCATGATGTGCTTCTTGACCTTAGTTCTTATCGATTTTCTTCCAAGATGGATATTGTTTCTGATGAAATTATTTTCCGAATTTATCATTCAAACACAATCATAGTATACATAATATTTCAGAGTTTTTTTCATGATATTTCTCGCATTTTAGATATTAATACTGCATGGAATGGTAGAACAACATGAGAAATGAATTATGATTTCTATCATTCAAAAAAAGAATACTCAGGATATCCCAAATTGCTTCATTTTGGCTTTTCTGTTATTTCCAGACTGGATAGGTAAAAACGTTGAGAGGAAGCCTGGGATTTGTGAAAACACCATTGCTGAGAATCGTTTCACGATAACCACATTTTGTTGTTTCATCCATTTCGAAAATGGGCCATACTTTTTCATATTCGAAAATATCTGAACATTCTACAGGCACTTTTTCACTGGGCAAACAACACTATATTCATTTATTCTTATCTCTTCGACAAAGGGTAAAAAAAATTATTATTTCAAATAAGACAGCATTTTTTTAAATTCATATCATACACAAACAAATAAGCTCTTCATGTCAATATATTACCTTAATTTTCAAGAAAAAATCAGAATAAAAATGAAATATTTACTGAAAATTGAGTCTCTCATGAGTTATTCGATGAATGAATCAGACAAAGAATACTTCAATATAATACAAGGACACAATATAAGATGAATTTTTATGAAACCTGCATTAAACAAAAAAAAACCGTGAAAAATAATTCGTTTTAAAATAGCTGGTTTTTTATGATATGATATTGAAATAAGAATGCGTTCGTATTCGTATTCTACCCTGAATCAAGACATAAAAAAATTAATATAGTTAATTCCAGTGAAACAGTAAATGTAAGAATTTTCAATTATTTTCAGATATTTTCGAAAATAAAAATGTTATTGCTCATTTCCGATATGGAAAAAATATCAAAATTTGGTCTTATCTTAAAAAAAATTGAGATATTGTGAAACATTTTCCACTAATAGTGTTTTCCTGAAAATCGAGCCCAAGAGTCCCTTCAACATTGCCTATTATCTATGGTCTAGGAGTACTAGAAAGGATACAAGAGATATTGAACGTTGCAAAATTCATAGATAATAGTATATTCTGAAACAAGTTGAAGAATGGGCTCTTATTCCAACACGAATGTGAAATTCGAAAGCATGAGTGTTGGAATTGCCTTCTGCCACAAGGATTAGACGATATTTTCTCTATTTCAGTCAAGTTTCATGAAATACTCCTGAAATTCAGATAAAAATTCAGATTAGTTACTTTTGTATTGGATCTTGGCAGTTGGTGTGACTCACGAAATTTGAGAGATTACGGAATTTGAATCGATTTGATTTGAAAATTGATAGGATCGGAGGTCACTACTGATAACCACAAAACGAAAAATATAACTGAAAACAATGCTGTAATGAATTCATCACAGTATTACTTTCAGTACTGTAATGAACTCATTACGATACTGAAATTGAGAAATATTCTTTTCGATGAAACGATACAAAATTCAATTCACCTCAGTTATTTAGTTGGGGGCTTGCACTTTCAATATTCTGGCATTCGTTTTGCTCTCCTATAATTTTGTGTTCACACTTTTAGTTCCAATTAATATTTTCGACATTGGAACACTATGTTGTACTCACTGCGAAACAGAACAATAATAATCACCTGGTGATAACTGTTGAATTAAATCAATGGATTGTCAGAGCTGTATGTACAAATTATGTTGAAAATAAGATGAATGAAACTGTTACGAAGAAAAAGTAGCTCGGAAAAAATTAACATAATCCAAGGAAGGAAGTTACTTTGATTTATTGTGATTTGTTTGCACTTATTGAAATTGAAAAATTTGAACATGAACGGATATTTTAATCATTATTTAATCCACTAAACACCGTTGATCGTTGATCTTAATGAATAAATAAATTGGTCAAAATTCAACAATATTCACTTGCAGATAAAACCTACCAGCGGTTGTCATTCTAATCAACCTTAAAATTATGGTAAACATAAGTAATCTAACACATCATGCTGAAGAACCGATCGATTGACATTTCAGAGTTATCAATCAACGAACATTTATCCAACTCATTTCAGTTATGACTGTCATTATTGATGTTATTTCAGACAAGTTAACTATCAAATAATACAGTAGTGTGTTATAATCCATAACTCACTTTCATATTTTGAGAAGTATCATATTTATTCATAACTATTAGGTACAAAAAAATTGACATTGCAGGTTTATCCGAATTTGAATTAATTATTAAACTCATTCTTTTATTGGTACCAGACGTTCCAATATCTGTGCAGCTGCAATTTGTATATCAAATAGTTTAAGACTTTTACGACCGGATATACTGATATTGAGAGAGTCTCCCGGGCTAACGGCCAACCTAACGTTTCGCCTCTCTGCGGTAGGCATCTTCAGATGATTCTTCGTCTGAGATTGTACATCGAACGCTGAATTTCTGACACTGACGTGTTCGATCCGGAAGTTAATGGCGGGAGAAGGTAGTGTGTATACCTGCGCGATGTTAATTAGTATTTTGTTATGCCCCGATTCTTCTAGGTATCCTTCTGCGATGGTCGAGGACTTGTGTCCTCAGTGTCGTTTCAAACTAGTCATGTTAGTCCCTTCATTCGCCAAAAGATTCTCTGGAGACCTTCTCAGGTAGTGATCGGTGAATAGCACTGGTTTCTCCAATTTCAATAACATTACAATCTTGAAAGTATCTTCCAAAACACTGGAATGTTGCGGCTATAACTACCAAATTTCAATTTTGGCCTATATCTCGAAAACAAAAAAGATGGAGGAATGCAGTTGATGATATTATCAGTTTCCCTTTAAAGGAGGACCGTAGTGTGTCATTCATTTTTCTATCTCTTTCGGTTGAAAAGTTGAAGTTCAGGTATCACCAATTTTGCCCACCCTGTACATGACTAATACCGATTTAGTACTAATGAATTGACTACATGGGAGCCCGAAAATTTTTTTTGACGGTGGGGAAAATAAAAATTTGCGAAAAACGATGATATGATATGGGGCATAGGCGACAGTATTTCGCGTTTCTGAAAAATTATAGAAGGATCAAGGGGGGGGGGCGCGTACAAGGACTTTATAAATTATTGTAACATCCTATTTGGCTTTGGATTTTGGTTGATCTCATTCATTTATTCAGCGGTTGTAATTCATTCAGGTTCTTTTATGAAATATTTCTACGTCTATATTGTTATTATGAAAAATGTAGTATATTTACGCATATGAACCGATTATATAAGAAACATCAAAGCTTATTTCAATGTTACAATAATACATAGAAGCTCGCATTTTGAGAATGTTTGATTTCATCACACACGTGGAAAAGCGTAGATCACAGATAAAAGTATGTGTAATATTCAGCAAAAAGACTTTGCATGGACTTGACCTATGCGTTTCGATCACATGATTATATAGTAAAAGAAATCGAAATAGGCTCGGCTATCCTAGAGAAAGGCCACGTCACACTAGTGTGAATCAGAACGCCAAACGTTCTGACTGTAACCTTGACGTTATTACTCAATGGCGTCGTATAGCTGCAGTTTACAGCAAGTGAAGATTTCACCTAGTTCTAAAAACTTTTTACTTGTTCAAGACTTCTGTGAAGTAATTTCGGCTGGAAAATATAACACCGGAAAACTCTCACTTATCAACTTGGTGCTCGTTAAAATTAAGCTCTGTGAATAAATTGATTTCAAGGATTCCTTAAATTTAAACGTTTCCTTAATTTATGAAATGTTTGGATGAAGTCTGAACAAACAAGCTGCGACATACGACCTATGACGAAATACATGATGAAATTCTATTCACCATCAAATGTACCTATCACAATATCTTTTGAACTAACAGTAGGGTATTTGAATTATTTCGTAGGTGAAATGAAGTACATTTTCTTGATGTCCATATCATCCAGGGTGATTCCAATGTCCAGATCATACCTTTGGGACGTGATAGTTCTATTAAAAATGGAACTTTCTTCCAGTTTATCCCTTCAGATATACAGGTTGTTGAAACAAATTTGTTTTCATTTGATTTAATAAATTCTAAAGAAGTTTTGATATCGAGCGTTTGAGTTTCTGTGGAGACTGTTTGTATTCAGAAGATTTCGAAATTTAACGAATTCATCTTCATGACTCACAGATTTATACAAAAAGTCAGTGTTTTATAGGAAATTTCAACATCATGTACCACGAAAACAGTTGGATTTGGGAATATGGTTTAATATGAATTTTATGCCCCATTCCACTGAAGAGTATTATTACCCCAAGTAATGACATTAGTGGTTTCAATGGAAAAATTCCGTTAATATATGCATTCATTATTCAAATATTATTTAAAAAAAAAAACAACTTGTGAATTAAGTATCATTACATATAAGAAAAAATTCATTTAAGAAAATGAATAAAACGGAAAACAAAAAATTATTTGCCTTAACGTAGGCTACACCAAAAACATTTTCGAAACGAAGAAGAATTCAAAATAGTAATCATGAAAATGAATACTTTTTTTGAATTCCCAGAAATATTTTATCATGAGGTTGGAGAAATGATATTAGATTTTGTCATTGAGTGAAAGAGGATGTACAGAGTTCGTTCTAGAATGTGATTGGAAATGTGGAACTTCATTTTGACGAAATTGGATGTCACTGCTTTGTAATTTCTACTCGGTATATCACACCTAATTGTTTTAAATATCGAAGTTTTTTGTGAAGATTTTGTCCCTGAGATGTATGGGATACTGATGATGTCAAATAAGGCTGAAACCGGTATATCTCTCATCTCAGTGACAAAATCTAATATCATTTCTCCAACCTCATGATAAAAGATCTGTGAGCCTGGGAAATGAAAATGGTATTCATTTCGATTATAACTATTTTGAATTCCTCTATGTTTAAAAAAACATCATTACCTAGCAAAGTTTCATTCTCGGCCATTACCTACCAATGTTTCATGATGATGGTAACTATATTCGAAAAGTCACAGTCAGAGTCAAAAATGCATAATATAAAACATATTTCAACGGTTTTGTCCGAATTGTGTACAAACTTCTTCTACTTTATTTGAATGCAAATTACAGAATTTAACTGTTGCAGAATCTTCATCTTGCGATTGTAATTTAATGATATGATCAAGGGCGAAATTCAATGGGTTTCCAAATGTTCAAGGCACTTTTGCCTATTTCCGCTTCCTGTTGCAATTACATTAAAAGTAGTACCTTTTTCTTTTTCATAATTCTTCATATTTTGGAAGAACTATAAATGACAAGGTAACTACCAAAAATGTTCAAGAGTGGGTAATATTGCATATTTTTTGCTGTTGCTGATGGTGAAATGTGAAGCAGTAAAACTAGTTATTTTTTTCTCATGAAATGTTCAAGTGAATTGATATATATGATGTATTTTTTAAATCAGTAAACAATTCGCAGCAAGATGAAGCAACTTTAACTAAAGTTCACAGTCGAAAAATCACTAATCTCTATTGTATCCTAAAAAAGTGCCTGTAAAAATCATTTTCAATTACGAGTTGAAAATCAGTTTCTTAATTCTCGTTCATAACTCGAAGTCTAAAAATGGAATGCAGATCCTGTTCTCAGATTTGGATTAGTCAGGAAAAAAGATCTCGATAATGTGTCTAGCTCAATCTCAACACCAACCAATTTTCATCGATGAAATTTTCTAGCCGAATGGTCGAGGTATTTCACTTTCATCAAATGAAACGACAGAAATGAATTTATTTATTGATCATAAAATTAAGGAAACTACCTTTGGCTAGAAACAGCTTTTATTTTATGATTAATTTGATTTTTTGTTTCCTTTGAGTGGAAATATTATGAGAGCAACTATAGGAACTCATTCAAAACTTATCGGAGAATATGGCTGGGCAATATGTGTTTTTTGAATCGAAAAGATGGCAGGATTATTGTTCATGCAGTTGAAAGAAGAAAGTTGTGAGAAGTGGTTGAATAGTATTTTTTTTTATTTTCGAAAATGCATGTACTTATTACAGCAATATTCCAAAACTTTTTTGCAGGTCCTATTTCTACCATGACAACATATCAAATTTCTCTATCAACTCTCTGGTGAAAAAACGTAAAATATGGATTCAAGTATCCCAATCAAAAGAAGAAGGAACCCCAAAGAGTATGCCAATACTCTCAGCCTCATTACTTTTTTGTGAGTGAATTCAAATTATCATTTCAGTACGTCAATATATAAACTTTTTTTTTCAGTTACATAAGGAGAATTCTAAGCATCGGTGAAAAGAAGGATATAGAGGAAGACCACCTGTTTTACGTTCATCGAAAACTGAGGTCCAAACAATTAGGCGATAAGTTGGAGAAGATAGCGGATCGCTTGCAGTGTAAAGAGAAGCATCTATCTACGTTGAAGCTTCTGGTTTTCTTCTGCGTCAAGAAATACATTTATCTCAGTATAATGCAGTTGATTGTAATGGCTTTATATGTGTAAGTAAAGCAAATCTGTAAATGTTACCCTAGAAGAACTTATCAATCTTAATTCTCTCGTGGACATATTATTTTTAATGAGGACAGACGATCAAATTCATGAGTTAAGCAGTCAACAATCCATGCTGGGAACCTTCCCAGCTCTGGTTGATCTCGACTGCTAGAACAACGAAAATGATGAATGTTATGTAAATTAATCAACTCATCGGGAAATAAAATATCAGAAATATCTCATTATCTCAAAAAACTTTCGAGAACAAATTTTTTTTTGTTATTTCCAATAAATTGCCATGAGGGAGCGATTTTTTCGGTATAGCATCGTTATGTTCTATAACTTCTAGCCTTATAGACAGATCATTTTTAGGTGAGAATTGAAATATGACAGACATTCTGCCCACATAGCAACTAAGTTAATTGTGTGCATGTGAATTTTCCATGAAGAATGAAAGTAACGAACGATAACATTTTTTGCAGCGTCCTGAGCCCACTTCTTCTTGGCAAGTTCGTCCTGTTCTTCTCGCCAAATCAAACAGAAGTAAACTGGAACGGAGCCTGCTTCTTCGGAATGTCCTACGTAGCCCTATCAATTGTCAATTCCATCTACGAGCAGAACTACTCAATGATGAAGGAAGAACTCAGGATCGAGTTCCAGACCGCTCTCTGTTCCCTGGTTTACCGTAAGTCGCTACGGCTCTCACAGAAAGCCCTGTCCGACATAACCATCGGGAAGATAGTGTCCTTGATATCCAAGGACATCAACGCCTTCACGTTCATCATCAATTTTGCGAGTGATTGGTTTGTAGGCGTGATACAGATCATGCTGATCGTTTATCTGTTTTATGTGAGGACCGGTGCTGCCACCTTCATTGGATTCGCTATACTGTTCACAACCATGCCAATACAGGGTAAGATCGTAAGCTATTCTCATTCTTTCGACTTGATTCAGAAATTTCTCAATTAAAATTGACTTTCATTCGTATCGACCTTCATGATCATTTTCATGCCTCTTTTACTCATACCTATGATTCGTAGATCATTTAGCCAAATGGAAAGTTAGTGCACGGATATGATCTTGTAAATTAACCGTACATATATTCGTGACCTGCTGAATATGTTGCAATGAGTTGTTTTCTTCGTGATGTTCACGCTTTTTCATTATATACCATTCTGAAAGCCCTATCATAACATTTCGATTTGGACTATCGAAATTGACTCTTTTTCCGTGTGACCGTGCGTAAGATGTTTTACGGTGCACTGATATATATCTTGTCTATGGCTGAGACTAATGGCGGTATTCTGCTTTTTCTCTGTAAGCTACGAATCTATAGCGTACGATTGATCTGTAATTTATCTATGGATCTGTATGTGGCTGACTTACAGATTCGTAAATTATGACATTCTGGAGGTTTTTCTGTAACTCCCGTATTAGAAGTGTCAATTTTGAACTACTCCCTAATAAGATCGTAACTACTTCGTAATAAGATCATAGAATAGAATTTATTTTCCCATCATTTTGGCTCGTAAGTATTGATTATTGGATATATTTATGTTCAATTCGTGTTCGTTACAACGAGAAAGAGAAATTTACAACCGAAGTACAAAGATTACTTACAAAAGTAGTTGAGTTTACTAAAGTATTTTATATTCTGTGACTAAAACAAATCATTCAACATAACCTCACAATATACCTTTCGATATGTTTCCGATCACCTGTAAGCTATAGATTTATAGAAAACGTCGAGAATCGTAATTGTCCTGTAAACTTATGAAAAGTTACAGTTTCCCTTACAGATGAAATCAGAATACCGCCATAACTATGGTTTATTTATTTCCTTCAGAGACACAAAGCAACGATTGTATCATGACATTAGATGTCAGTGTTTTGAATAATTATTGTTCTACAATATCGAAATGCTTTCTCTTGAAAAAAAAATATGGTTTAATGGAAAATATCGTTAATTACACGCCCAGAAAGGTCTTTTACGTCTCACAAAGGAAAAAATCACGCACGCACGAAAAAAGCTAACATTCTGAACTGGTAATGAAATATACTATTTCGCCTATTCTATGAGATTATCTATATGGATTCGTGATTATAAAAGACCCTCACATTATTATTTATTGTTTTTACGCAGTGGTGAATCTCAAAGACAGTGATATCACCATTGTCGATGAACTAGCTGAATATTTGGGATATTTACATTTCCTTCATATCCTCATAGTGCCCATTCATTACGAATGTTGGCGATCATCATGTGTACTTGTCAGCTGCTTCACGAAACAGGCTAAAAGTTGTATAGAACCATGACTGTCAATTTCCCAACGACGATATTTTTCGTCTACAAGGCCACATCTTGCTTTCTACCTTGCTTTCAGAATCGACTGCAAGAAGTCATATCGCTCTCTGTTTTCATTATGTATCCCCAAATATTAGAGCTTTTGAGTTTCAACTGAGAGAAACAGCTCTCTTTATGGAACCATTTTTTCTATTACAATTATATTGATGATATGATGGTTCTATGAGATTGCGTGGATATAAAAACATTCCAAAGAACTTCATTTCTTTTACAGGAAGCTTCAGTTAAAGTTCAAGATTGGACCCCGTAGAGTAGCACTGAAAAAACATCACACCTCAATGCCCATCTACTTTATATTCATATTTTCGATTATTAATTTTTGCCTAAAACACAACAAGCTATTTTGAATTGTTCATTTTCTTGTGCATGATTGGGAGTTTGTTATGCGATTTTTCTTGATGATTTTTTACTTTCAGTGTACATTGCAAGAGTTATAAAGTTCAAAAGAACCAAAAGCAATAGGAAATCAGATGAACGACTTCAACTCACTCAAGAACTCTTGGCATCGATTAGAATAATTAAAATGTATACTTGGGAAAAATTCTTCTGCAAAAGAATTGATGCAGCCAGGAGGTGAGTGATGTACAAAAAAATAATTTTCAAAAATAATATATTTCTCATGATTTAAATGCATTGATAATATAATTTTTTTGTAGAGAAGAAATGAAGAAGCTTCGACAAGTCCTGATTTTCAAAGATGTGTCCTTTCTTCTCGGTAAATTTGTATCAGTCCTGTCTTTCTACATGCTCATCTCATCCTACGTCTGGATGGGAAATACTCTCTCAGCAGAACTCGTCTTCTATCTGTACTCCTCTTATGATCACCTTGAAGAAACCATCATTCGGGTATTACCCGTTTCTTTCAGCCAAGTTGGCGAGACCCTTGCCTCCCTCGAAAGGTACGATGCCTTCTTCAATGCTCAAGAAACCACTGACTGGGAACCCCCATCATCATGAAAAATCCTAAAATGCCAAAAATAGTTTTCTACAACGTCGATGTGGAGATGCAGGGTAGTCTGGTCCTAAGCAACATAAAGCTTGAAATGGGATCTGGCCTCAATATCATCGTGGGCACGTAGGCAGTGGGAAGTCCATATTGTTAAAGACTATCCTCAGGGAGTATCAGATCTCGAAAGGTTCTCTGTTCGTTGAAGGAAGAATCAGTTACGCTTCCCAGTTTCCTTGGTTGTTTCCCTCAACTATTAAGCACAACATTCTCTTCGGTGAAAAATATGAGGAAGAAAAATACAACAAAATTCTGGAAATTTGTGCCCTACATTTTGATTTGAACTCGTTGGAGTACGGAGATAAAACAATAATCGGAGATTGTGGAATCAATTTGAGCAAAGGACAACAAGCTAGGGTGAACCTGGCTAGGGCGTTGTACAAAGAAAGCGATATTTATTTGCTAGATGACTGCTTATCCTCATTGGATCCGAACGTAAGACGCCACATTTTCACATACCTCAGAAATTACCTGCGAGGTAGAATATGTGTATTGCAACGCATCACAAAAGATTTGTAGAGGAAGCCGATAGCGTCATTGTAATGAGTGGTGGTAACATAACGTACAGTGGCAACATACGATCTATTCCAGATGACGTCTTTAAAATAAAAAGCAGGATGTTATCGAGCAAAAGAAGCTCTACGAACAGCGTCATTTGCAACGGTATCACAGCCGACAATGAAGAGGAATGTGAGCTTCTTGAACAAGAGGAACGGAGGATCAATATTTACCACGAAGATAAGAACTCTGGTAAAGTTCCCATCGATGTTTATAAGAAGTACATACTTTTCGGAGGTGGATATCTATTTTATGGTCTTATTGTCGTCCTGCTAATAACTGGAGGGAGTTCTATGACTTATGCAAAAGAACTATTGAGTCAATGGTGAGCATTCGTATTAATAAGGAATCAGTTCATATGAACTGGTTAGTTTTTGATGTTCAATAATAGTTATAACCACGATGCAAAACATTGAATGAAGTAGATTCTGAAAATGACTGAAAAATATAAAATTAATGTTTTTCAGGGTTGATATGGATGAACATTTGAATGTCCTCACGAAAAAAAGTAATCGGAGCTCTGAAGAGTTGGATATTCTTACCAATAAAAGAGCTCTGGTTTTCAATGTATACACGACTATTACCTTAGTTGGATCAGCTTTTTGGTTGATGTCTTTGGTAATACACTTCTATTTCGCCAGTAAGATTTCTATTAGATTACACAAAGCCATGATCGAGGGTATTCTAGGTTCAAGAATGGAATTTTTCGATAGTAACCTCATTGGGAATATACTCAACCGATTTTCGAAAGATGTTGACTATATTGATGAAGATCTGGTTTATTCAACTAACGACTTCGTCATGGTGAATATCGAAAGAGAATATACTTCTTTGTTATTCTACAATCTAACTTTTGTTTCAGATTTTCGTCACCGTGGTTTCCACGGCAACTTTGATTTCGTCAATAAGTGATGTTTTTCTTGTTTCAACCATCATATTCATTGGTTTGTTCGTCCTGCTCGGCAATTTCTTTCTTCCCATTGGGAGGAATCTGAGACGTTTGAATAGTTCAAGTAAGAAATCTCACAATGTCTAATTTAGTCCCCAATCAAAATCAGGATTTAATATTAATTTAACTATTGAACAGCAAGGAGTCCTATGGTCGGTCATCTGAATGCCACTCTAGAGGGACTCGCAACAGTTAGAGCTTGGAAAAACCAACAAATTTTGAAGAACGAGTTTGACTCCCATCAGGATCTATTCACATCGGCTCATCACACCATGTACATTTTCACTAAAGGATTTTCGCTGATATTGAAAATGGTATCCTCAGTTTTTATGGCAATTATTGTTGGAAATTTTTTGTTCGTGAAACCAGGTATAACATTTCAATTTATTTCTAACCTCATTCTCATATTCAAATAAATCCCACATCTCGAATACATTCCAAGATATTAAATGTTTTAGCGATCGTTAAGATTCCACATTAGCAGTCTAAAGTTTCCTTCGTTTTACAAACAGAACCTTGAACTGCTTCCCGCTCATAGTTTCGAATCAATATTCAAATCTCTGTCTCTATTTTTTTCAGATGCTGCTGGTAAAGTTGGACTTTCCCTAACCCAGGTTTCTGTCTTAACATACTGCATAGAATCTTGTTTGACCCTATTTGTCAAGCTTGAGAGTGAAATGACTTGTTTCGAACGCGCTTTAGAATATACCGATATAAAACCAGAATCTAAGAATGGCGAACGAATTGAAAAATGGCCTTGTGCCCCCAATATTGAATTTCGAGAGGTCAGTCTGTCCTACGCTGTGGAAGGCAAAAATGTACTTAAAGATGTGAGTTTCCTCATAGAACGCAGAGATAGGGCAGCTATTGTAGGCAGAACAGGAGCTGGGAAGTCCTCAATAATAGTTGCTTTGTTCAGAATGTATCCTATAGAAGGTAGCATTCTAATTGACGCCGTAGATACGAGAACACTTCAGCTAGAAAAACTCAGAGAAAACTTAACAATTATCCCTCAGGACCCCATTCTTTTCACTGGTTCTATGAGATCCAATCTGGACCCTTACGAACGATACACGGATTCGGAGATTTGGAAAGCCGTCAAAGAGGTTAACTTAGATCAGCACGTAACCGATCTAGAGTACGTAGTCAGGGACTGTGGCGCACATCTAAGCATAGGACAGAGGCAGTTAATTTGCATAGCCAGAGCGTTGTTAGACAAACATAAGATCATCATACTAGATGAGGCCACGGCCAATATGGATGAAGAGATGGAGGCCCTCATACATGATACTATCGAGAAACATTTTCGCGAGTGCACGGTGATCTCGATTTCGCACAGACTGAAGCACGTGTTGAATTACGATAAGGTGTTGGTGATGGAAGAGGGGGAGCTAGTGGAGTTCGGCAGCCCACAGGATTTACTCAAAAACCAGAACGGAATTTTTTACAGTATGGCTTTGAAAGCTCATCTAGTGTAATGCAACTTTGGAAACAAATAAATTATTTTCCTCTATTGTTTTCTAACTTTTTTAACAAGTTTTGAAACTCGCAATATACCTTTCAAAAAGAAGAATTGATCTGTGTGCAGGGCTGGATCAAGACCACTCGGCACTCTGGGCATTATATATATTTTTCGCCCCCCCCCCCCCAGATCACAAAAAATCATTCAATAAAAAACGAACAGGGATTCGCCCCCCAATTCTGAATTCACACTGGGCCATTGCCCTTTTTTCCTGGGGTAAATTCGGCCCTGTTTGTGTGTTTGAAATCTTAGGGTTGTAATCCTATTATGGCTTCGACAGTAACCAATTCTGCCGTGTTAATTGAAAAGGGCGTATCTGCAAAAAAGCACTTTTGAGATATTTGACTTTAAAGACAATTTTAATTGAATTAGAATGAAAAAGCAATGCATGATATGACATATCATGCATTGCTTTTTCATTTTTATTCAATTAAAATTGTTGATGGCATAAATGGAAGTCTTTAAAGTCAAATATCTCAAAAGTGTTTTTTTGCAGATACGCCCTTTTCAATTAACACGGCAGTATTTCTCTGCAATCATCGAGGGGATTTTCACCAGCACCTCTACAGAAATTTTATGGAGGTAGAAGAGATATTCAACGTGTCCGCTACGAATAGATATTATAATAGGTTAAATGAAGATGAAACCAGTATATCGCTCTTCTCAGTAACAAAATCTGATATCATTTGTGCAACCTCATGATAAAAGATCTATGAGTCTAAGCGCGGTTTCACACGGTCCGGGTATTTGTCCGCCCGTCCGGGCGGCACCCGGAAGCTCTCTTCACACGGGAACTGCGAAAATCCGGATTACTAGGTGCTAGGTACGAGTAGGTACTTCAGTTTGCCTCTGATTTCTATGGACAGTAGACGCAAACATATTTTGATTGCTTTTTTGAAACATAGGCGAAAAAAACAACGAAATAGGCAAATTTGGATGCACCCTCTGCACTCAAATTCATATTCTCTCAACTTGGCACAAATATTTCTCTACGCTTCAGTTTTTTTAATTCGATTGTTGTAATCCTCCGCTCCTTTATCCGAGATTTCGGGTTTCTCCTGTACTAGAATTATCAGGATTTCGGAATATATTTCTTCTAGTCTAGAACAATCAGACGACTAAACATCCGGATCGTGTGAACGCACTCATGGCACAATGTAGTCCGCTAGGGCATGGTCCGGGCGATTGCCCGTCCGGGCTCCGTGAGTTCTAGCGGGAACATCCGGGCGTTTTGTATGCCCGGACGGCGATTCACCCGTGTCCGGAAAGTGTGAAAGAACCTATGCTAAACTGCGTATTTCTACTTGTCCGGTTGACGGGCGAAAACCCGGACGGACAAACACCCGGACCGTGTGAAACCGCGCTAAGAATTGAAAATGGTGTTTGTTTGGATGATAACTCTTTTGAATTCATTCATATATGTTTCAAAACACATCGTCGAAGGCATAGAATAAAAAATATATAGGAAGAAGCATATCGTTTATCTCTCAGGGAAATGATTGTGACCTTAATCGTCCATATTGAAGAACCAATTTTCAATCATTCGACAATAATTGTCAAATTTGAATTCGTTATTTAGTAGGCACTATGTGCAGCATTTATCGTTATAAGTGTTCAGAATTGAGGATTCATTTAGTATTCTGAACAATTTTTGTCGTGTTGTATTCATGTTTAGTAAATATTTTTAGTTTTCATAATTAACTTTTGGGAACCAACCAGGTCAACAAAAACAATACAAATGTTTTATATTATTTTTCTATGATCAAAGGCAATATGCAGGGCCGTCTTTAACCTCTTGGAGGCCCTGGGCACACTAGGATAATGGGGCCCCTACCCACAATACCACATACAAATACAGGGGAATTCCTTACCGCCGAGTAGGTTTATTCATGATACACATAGACACGGTACGCTAATGACGTGATGTATGTAATTACTAACGAGTCATGAGAGTCGGGACCAGTGTTCCCAACTCGAGGGAATTTTGGTACTCAAAAGGGAGAAGGGATTTTTTTGTCAGAAATCGCCTGAAATTTTTTGCAGTGGCGTAAAATTCGGGCCCCACGTCGCCCCCCCCCCTCTATGAATCTATGGTATTCATGATACGTTTGCCCTGAAGTTTTTCAGAGGAAAATAATAAAAATAATGTTAAAAAATATTTTATATATTACATAACAAAAATTTGTAAAAAAAAATATTGTAAATTCTGTTATGAAAATATCTAGAAACATACCGATGTGGTAAAAATTTTGAAAATTATTCAACAAAAATGCATTAAACTTTTTGAATTTTTTTGTGCAAACATATCTATCAACTTGTCGATGTCTAAGCTTCTGGTCACTTCTTGTCCAAAGCTGAGCAAGCGGAAAAGTCTGATAGACGTGTTTCCGATATGTTTCAGGAGAGTCCCGGAAAGCTTGACGGTATATAAAAAAAACCCTTGAAAACAGGGTAGCACATGGAGTGAGTGATAATTCAAATTTCGAATGGAATTACTGGAAAACTCATATGTTTTTCATAATTTAGGAGTATTTCTCTATTTTTCAGGAATGATAATTGTACCTTCTTTGTATAAGTTTTGTTCATGATATCATTGGAAAAATCTCGCGAATCGGCAAGTTCAATAGAATGAAATTATTGGGGCCCCATTTGATGCTTTTAGTTTGGCTTGGGGGCCCCTTTGGTGCCGGACCCCCTTGCACCGCGAGTTCTGCGGGGCCCCCTGATACGCCACTGATTTCTTGTCTTGTAGCATTGTCTGAAAACATTATGCAAGAATGTGATCAACAACACGATTCGGACAGATGTTTTATGGCTAACCACTCTTACAAATAACATAAGCTAATTATTGCTCTTATCTAGTGTATGCCATTATGAGCAAGGGTCATAAAAATTGCAACCTTCGAGAACTTTTTGATGAGAAACTGGGAATTCCAATCCATTTGGAATTATTGGGAATGAAAACCTTTTTATTATTATTTTTATTTATTATTTTACCTGAAAGGAATTTTAGTACGCGAAAGGGAATTTTGAAGGAAAGATGCGTTTAGGCCTTTTCCGAAAAATCTGTTAGATAATAATATAGAGGAAATCTTCGATCCTTTTGATTCGGAACAATTGATCTGAGCGGGGCCCCTATCGGTCGCGGGGCCCTGGGCACTTGCACACAGTGCCCTAGGGTAAAGAGGGGCCTGGCAATATGGATTCAAAGATACTCTCAGGTGTGAGCTCAGAGAACAATTCTTGAGACCAACCGCCGTCTATCACAGGAGAACTCGGGGAAGAATAATTTTGAGTTTTCTTTTAACATTTTGTCATACTTGACCTGCAGGCCGTAGGCGTATTCCGGATAAGAGAACTACATAATTGCATTCAACATTTTTTTTAAATTCATTTCATGATGCGTTTTGTGATCGCCTCTTTTTCTTCGAAATTAACAAAATTATGTAGGGTAGAGTTTTTAATATATCAGGTGTAGGATATCTATGTATGTATATCGGGATTTAGAATATGCAATACTCATAAAATTAGCCTGATCCCTTATGCCCAGTCCTCTTTCCAAGCCTCTCAAGCTTTTTTATTTCTCTAAACGATCCAACTTTTGCTTTAATAGCTCCAGCAACAAAAATCTCCTTTATAACGGCCCATTCCATCCCAAATACGTACCTGTCCCGTCTGCATTTAGACATTCCTTACCCGTATTTGGCACCTTGCGAGTATAGCGCTACGCCATTGGTTGTCTCGAAACCTTCTCTGTTCTAGCATGAGTGAAACAAACGTATCTTTAGCACCACTCTTAACCTTGTATGTGTTTATCCCCCCAAGTGGTAGATTTTGCCTATATGTATTAATTGAACTCATCATTTGAAAATTCACCTTTTTGATAAAACACATTTGAACCTACACATGGTACAACATAGAAAGGATAGAAAACAAATGTTCGCAATGAACTTCGAATGACACCAAAACCCTCGACCAAATTTCTTGGCGTAATACTGGACGCAAACCTCAAATGGAACGGTCACATAGATCATCTCTGCAGTAGACTCAACTCTGTGATTTACAGCATTTTCGTACTGAGCAAACAAGTTCGAATCGATCTACTGAGGACAGTATACTTTTCCAACTTCCAGTCCCTGATAGGTTACGGCATTATATTCTGGGGAATAAGTTCCAATACTGAAAAAATCTTCATCGCACAAAAGAGGGTACTGAGACTGATGCTGATGAAAGGATACAGAGAATCTTGTAGAGGAGCATTTAATAAAAACAAAATCTTGACAGTATATGGTCTCTATGTCTATAAGCTTCTACTGTTTCTGCGCAAACACTCAAACATATTTGCCGAGTGCCGACGTCGAGAAGATGCAAGACAGGTGGTTCCCTACATCTACCCAAAACACTCCCTAACGTTGTTCGAAAGAGGTGTCTTCTATATGGCCATGAAATGTTACAACGCCTTACCGAAGGAATATCGAAATATCACAACTCTGAAGACCTTCAAGAAGAAAGTATACAACTACCTGATCGATATTGAACCATACTCACTATCTGAGCTGAACATGAGCTAAAATGTGCTTATTTATTGTTGACTTAATCTCTCTATATTTTACTTTGTAAAATCATTATGAGATCGAATAAATACTATTACTATTACTATTACTACTATTACTATGTTCTGCTAGAATAAAAATGATGTCAAAAGCAAAATCAGAGAAATCTCCTGAAAAAAATAGAAAAATTTCGATAAAATTATATTGGAAAAGGTGAAGGATCTTTGGAAGATTTTTTTTCTTCAGTATTATTTATGTAACTTTTCAAATGTATGTGAAATTCAAAAGACTCTCCTCACCAGACTTGGTGCGATTTAATAGGAATACAACTGAAACTTTCCTCACACTGTCAATACACTTCAAAATAAATTCAAGTTTAACGCTCACGAAATCTTTCATTAATGACCCTATCTATCAATGCTCGATTTCGCTTTTTAATGCGTAATTGTCTTGGGCAACCGAACATAGAAAAATCAGAAATCTAACGAATAATTTCATTTCTGAACCGAGTTATAATATTTAGGTGAGATACGTTCCATTCAATTTGGTTATAGTAAATTCATAAATCATGTTTTGAAAAATGAAATACTCCTTATGTTAGAATTTCTTTATTTGATTATTTTGACCGACGAAGAAATTTTGCAATCCTCTCGTTTATTAATCTAGCGATTAATGATCTGGACTTTTAATACGCTCGCTCCGTTCACATGTTAATAAACTAGTTGAGTAAATTACTATAGTTCGATTATTCTCATCTTCATTTCATCTTTCGATTAGGTAGAGATGTTTTCAGTCTGATCTGAAACCCAACAATCCCAACCCACCAAACTAATTTTATCCTGAATTTTTCTGGAAAGTGAATTATCAAGTTTTTATGTTCAGTAAACGTACGAAATGACTGTAAGTTCAGTCATCAAACTAGAAATTTTCAGTTCATTGCTTCAAAATTAAATAGTTCATTTCTAGAACTTAGTACCATGTTTCGATCTCAAAAATATTTCATTTGGATGCTGCAGAATATAAGTTACCTATATTTTAGTACAGGTAAGCCAAAAAAATCTGTCTGTCTATATCTACTGAAAAACGTCATGCTAGGCTGAAAACATTCACAATTTGAAATTGCTGAATAAAGCAACCAGTAAGGATTCATTCATCAATTTGCAAAAAATCCCACTTTCAATATATATATATATTCTTATGAAAATAGAGAGCTAAAATAATACAATAAATGTTTAAACAAAAAGTACCTAAGCTGAGGTAAAAAAAGAACGGGGTATCATAACATTCTTCGTATGATACTATAGAATCATACGATACTATCATCACTAGTATCATATGATACTATAGAGCCAGGGGAAAAAAACCTCAGCCGAAAAAACCTGCCACCCCGTAAAAAAAATAACATAAAATATTAAATATCAGGAAAAATCTTGAAAGACATCAGTGTGAGATCATCTGCATGTTATCCGTCGATAGATTCTTCCCAAAAACGGCTCGCGATTCTTAATCTGAAATGAAAAAAGAAAAAAGCAGAAAAGAAACGGAATATTCAGAATAAATCAAATAATTTTGAAATTAACCACCCATTTTAGAAATGCATTCGTTACTTTATGTATAGCCTCGAAACCATCTTGAAATTTATAAATGGGACAACTATTTATAAGATGTTCTATAGTCTCCTCATTTTCCCCACACTCACAACTAGGACTCTCAACCGAATTCCATCGGAAGGGCATGCTATTGCAACGTCCATGGCCTGTTCTAATGCGATTTAGAACAGACCATATTCTCCTGGGAAGGTCAAAACCAGGAACTCTGATGGAAGGATCAGAAATAAGATCTTTATTGAAAAAATTGGATACATTTCATTCAGATTGCCACATTTCTTTGTCGCTTCTATTCATATTAGTCAGAAAATTTGACCAAAAAGGTTTACGCGACTTCAATCTGGGGACCCTATTATCTGGAATATAGGTGGGTATGGGAGCAATAAATTGATGGGTGAGAAACATCAACATTCAGATTTCTTGGCCAAATAATGTTCGGAGGTTTATAAATATTTATGACAGAAATGTCACAAAATTTGAAAGAAATGAAAAAAACTCCATCAATATCCCCTTTCCGAATCTGTTGAACATTACGAACTGATAATTTTTTAACATAACAAGCTAAACCGTATATTGGACTCAGTAAAAAAACTGTCCTCTTTCACGAAGACTTTTTTCTGTTGCCGTGTGGGTTTCTTGCAGAAGAATCACTTCGATACCATGTTCATCAGCTAATTTGGAGACGTAATCACACTTGTCTTTCGAAATTCCTTCGATATTCAAATTCAAAATTCTCAAATTCCTGCTCTCTGGTCGTGAGGGTTTTACAAACCGGGTGCGACCTTCCAGGTGATGATTTTTCGGCACTTCAGATGTTTGAAGACCGCTATGGGACCCTAATGAAAGGAAATCATCCCCCATAGATAAACCAAACAACTATTATTAGGACGAAAAATGGAATATTTGTTGGAGATCAAACACTACGACGTATTCCGAAAATTGTCAATTAGCCGATATAAGTAATTGCTGAATAAAATGATAAATAAAGCTGAAAACTCGCTTATTGTACGTATTATACATTTTGGACTCGAAATCTGATTGGTTTCTTAATTCGTGCTCGTGTGACCAATGGCATAGCGCCTATACGCGTAAGGTGCCAAATACGGGTACGGAATGTCTAAATGCGTCCCGTCTGGGTAGCGAGCGCCGAAGTTGGGACCTACACCCACGTCGAGTTCACCCAAAAGAAACAGATCAGCCGCAACGGCCGCGTTACAATATTGTCTTTTGTCCCTCTTACGTAGAATAAATTATTTACTTTAGTTTTCGTTCATTTCGAAGTACCAAAAAACTACCCCATTGAACTCAATGCTATACCTTGGGATATTTCCTGTACTTTGGATAATTTAAAGACCTTTGTGATAATTTGGCTCAGTAATGAGAGGGTTCTTTTAGGTCTTGATTACAGAGACTCAATTAGACAGAAAGCCAACGTTTCGATTCATTTTGAATATTCATCAGGTCTATTGCCAGTTTGTTTTTATTGTCTTCTCAAAAAACAAAACTGAGGATGAAATCATCATGCGGATTGAAACTTGTGTACTAAAATTTCATTTATAATAATGATAACATTAACATTGGTGTTGTGGAATAGTTACAATTTTGAGGTATTTGTAATGCGTGGCCTTTCTCGTGCAGAAAATAACTGGAAAGACCCTAAATAATAATTATTTACTTTTTATCCGGAATGGCCTAGAGGCACATCTTCATTCGAAATTAAAAAGATTATGAGAAAATCTCAGAATTGAGCAGGCTGTTCCGGCTCGAAAAATCCAATGGAAATCATAATCAGAGAAAAATATTCCGCCAGTTCTCCCCGGAGATTAACAGGTCCCCAGCGAGCATATTTATTTATCATTCCAGAATGCGAAACGTTCCGTCCGTAAGGCACGAAAAGAATAACGAGTGGAAATATTATCGTGAAATATAATTCGTTTTTCCTTTTAACTGGCAGTGTATACGTTACCCTGGCGGATGGGGCAGGGCCCAGTTGGGAAACGCATTATGTCCGCTTGGGACTCCGTTGCTGGATTCTGCATCTGCCTCTTTCCGAGGTGTGCATCCAGATGTGAAATCATATTACTTTGAATCCGGTAGCGGTTCATTGAGCCGACCTTATGATCTCGCCCTCTGATCAATGTACTCGTATGACTTCTTTATATTCAAGAGGATTATGCATTTTATAATGACCATAACCGTGTTATTCTCGGTCTTTATGCTTAGAATATACCAAGGATCAAGAGGCTTTGAACGAGATTTCCTCTCAAAATGAGCAAGAATTAATATGAAGTGAAAGTCATCTGAAAATTGAGAGAAAAACGGTTTTAAAATTTTAAGAATATAATCAAAAGCAATTATATATGGATTTACTCATCAAGAGTTTTCTGCATGACGTTAGGATGGTCAAAAAACTAATGCCAACGTTTCGGATATATTTCCACTTCTTGAGAACTACCAAAGATGAATTTTTTCAGAAAGTATATATTTCCATATGAGGTAGAATTAAACAAGCATTTAATGAAAACACTCATCAAAGTTTTTTCACCTGATGGATCTTAAGTTTGATGTACAGTTCAGACCAGAAATCCATAAAAATTAGAAAAACCTCCGCCAAAATATTGTGCAGAAAAATATCTTCCAACAAATGTGACGAGATTTATCCATTCTCACTATATCGTTCTGTTAATGATAGGTGGGATCCGTCATATGATGTTTATGACTTATCAATATTATCAGATTTCATACATTTCGAAATTGTTCTGTTTTATTTTTCCCGAAAAGGTTCAAAATCCCATTGTTTTGAATTATAAAAAAAATATTCCATTTTTGCAAGTGGAAATAGTATTTTTTTATCTCACATTTCAATTTCTGAGGAAAAAATGAGTAGAGTCTTTTGAGGGTTCTTTATATCAAAATGTACCATTTTCGAGATATTCAGAAATAGAAAAAACTTTAGCTAAGAGCAGAATATAATATGTGAGGTATCAAATATGATCTACGTTCGCCCTTTCATATGAATCTGTATAACTTCATTCAAAATAATCCAGGTTTGTTCCAACTCGAGAATTTAACGTGCAATGTATTCGCAGAATCCTGTTTCAGAATAAATAAAGAAATCCACCAACCAAGAAATATTGAGAAAATGGGAAAAATGTTTGGAAATAGGTGGACGAATTTTCGAAAATGTGTTATGATTACATTTCTTTTTGCTGATTCACGTGAATGAAAGTTCGAGAAGTTTCATGACTTGTTTTGTGAGTTTTGCATTACAATTTGAGCTTTCGATACTTATGTCATCAAAGATTATAGAGTTAGAAAGATAGGAAACGCCCTTACATCTGTGGTACTGAAAACCGACTACGATTTTTGGCTAGTTTCTTACTTGTGACACCTAGATGGCGCTGAAAACATAATTCAGTACAGAAAACTATTTTAATTAATTTCTTCTCATAAATTTCCATTGAGTTTTCGTTGTCGAGCTTTCAAAGAAACATCCTGATCGGCCAAACAAAAGCAGAGCTCCGTTTTTTGATCAGGAAGATATTTTCCATCTACATATTGTTTTGAATAAAATGAAATACGCTTCTGGATTCTTTATATTTTTATTTGAAATGATTGTGTGAAATCAAAAACAATACAATAATTATGAAATTGAGAACATTTCAAAAATTTGTTCACATATTAGAGAATTATTATAACAATTTCAAGAGTTTATTCATACAGTGAACTCTCGATGAGTCGAACATCGATAAGGCAAACAGTTGTTCTGGACCCGATTCATACATATCTTACCCAGTGTATTTTCACCTCAATGAGTCTAGAGGATCTAGTAGATGAATCGAACTGCTGGAAGGGTCGTCAAGAGAACCACCACCTCTATAAGGTGTTCTTCTGGCCACCATTGCCTCTATGAGTGGAAATTTTTTGATCTAATGAATGAGACCGAAGAAAATTCGGTTCGCAAACAAATTATCCAGAACAACATATTTTTGCCCCGAAACCTCTATCCATTTGACAACACTGAAAATGAAAAGCAATGAACAAGACAGTTACATGATACGAGTTTCAAAACTTACATTTCCATTCTCTTTGGTAATGAAAAGAATGCACATTCAAGATTATTCTTTCTACTATTTCTGCAATTAATCACCATGCATTTCGAATGTCGGAGTTTTTAACACAAAATTTATAACAGAAAAACACACAAACCAAGATTATGGAGTGAGCTAGGTGCTACTCTTGTAGATTTCGAGTTATTTCAGTGGAAAATACGCGAGAAAATATAATCATCATTCAGCAAAAATATTTATTCATTCAAAATTGACAACAGCGTACTAATAATCTCTATATAATCTTGCCAAATGGACCCTAATTAAATATTTTAACCATAGACCGATTACTATTGAAAAACAGATGTCGCTGACATCACTGCAGTCGCTTCGTTACCCATCTTTATACTCTATAATCTTAGTATGTCATATTTTCCGAAAAATAACTTGTCATTTTCATTATTATAAAAAAAAAACTAGAGGTCGTTTTCTTTGAACAATGAAATGAGTTTTGAGGAATATCAACAACAAATGAATGGAAACATGTTTTGAATGAAGTCAGAGATTTTTATGAAAGGGCGAACATAGATGATAGTGTATCATGCTCGTAGCAATTATTTATGAATATCTCGGAAATGGTACACTATAGATATAAGGAATCCTTGATACACCCCACCTATTTTCACCACACAAATATAAAATTCAAGTTTTTGGCTTTTCTTGAATTCCAACTTCGACACTCTTATTTGACGTCGAATATCTTTACGGTAACCAATTTCATAAAATAGATCTGAGATTATGCGTTGCACTATTTTTGAATTCTCAGTGTTCTACAAGCCTCAATTTGTAATTTTTTTCAAAAAACAGCGAATAACTCGAAAACGGTTTTGGATGGCTATAAGAAATGATACATAAAATGAATGCGGCATTCGCAGATCTATCCGAAAGAGTAATAATATATAGGGTGTTTCATTTGAAATAAGAAAGTTGATATCATTTCCGGTGAAAGCGGAAGTCATTGATATTAAAGAATGTATCAAAACTGAACGTCTTCTTGGCTTATATCCTCACACAAAATTCTAAATCGATCGAATTATTATTTCACCATAAACTTCTGATGGGCACTCCCGGTGGGACAACCTGTATATCATTTCTTTTATATTTCTCTTGAAGCAGTTATTCTCCACGTCTAAAATGGAAACAGCATTTGATGGTTTATATTCAAAAATGTTTTTTTTGTGTATTTTTTCTCTTGAAATTATGTGTTCATTTTCAATAATTAGGTATATGCTGAGTCTTAAAGAATTTGGCTCGTCTCTTTTCTGCATATGAATGAAATAAATAAACAAATAAACCACATATCATGTCAGGAGGATTTCGAGATGCACCCCGCCATTCTCTATAATATTCAGGACGCATTATAATTTCTACAATGTTCTCGACAAACGCAAAATCGAATGGGAAAAAAGCGATATCTGTTCATTGGACCGAAATCTGCAAATTGCATCGTGACAATTATGTAATTGCCGACGCAAAACCTTCTCGGCGCGGTCGAGACAAAGGAATGACGCAAAGACTGTTTGTGATATATATTCCTACCGAAACTTCGCATTTTCCTTTGATAACACCAAAGGCGCCGCGGCGGCAGAAGTAATGGCGGCGATAAAAAAGCCACTTTCAGTCGGCACCCATTTCGAGATAATAACACCAGGCCTCGAAGCTTCGGAAAAAATTCTATGTTCGAAACGGCGGTGGTTCACTTCCTCTGCCTACTTGAAGGTGATCGTGAGACAGTTACTCGTTCTTTTTCACGGTTCATTTGGGAGTATTCTGAATATTTTTCAGGGGTTTCCCGGATTGACATTTTGTATATATTCGCATATACATATACTCCGAAAATATATTTTTGTCATCAAAGCTAGCGATGAAAATTGAGTCGGAGCTTTATAATTTCTAGTAACAAAATGTAACTAGAAATTCCTGTGTTATAATCATAGATTGATTTATAATAAATTAGGATATAAGGAAAATGATAATTGACTATCAAAGACGATGGGATCTGGCCGTGATGAGTGATTACCACTGGTTTTTAAGAAGAGAAGATGAACCATGGAAAGCACTACTTTTTATCACAAACAATTCATGCATTTTCAAAAAATTCGAAAATCGCCAATTTTATTCAGTATAAGTAAAATTATTTTTTTTATCAATCAATTTTTTTTGCTGAACTATTCTTGATGTCATTAGATTGTATTTGGTCTAGTCTAATCTACCGTAGTGTGACGTTCGATTAATTACTTCTGCGACACCTGTATAAGAACCCAAAACCCAATACAAAATGCTAATGATTGATCATGCAACGTGTGAATAATTGTGATTTAAGCAATTGTTTCGGTTATTCGAACCATTCATTGTAGATCTGATTGAATATTCATTCTGAATAAATATGAATGTAATCGTGCCATCCATACCGGGAACGGCTTCAATGAAATACCAGATTTCAGCAGCGATTTCTTCAATCCAGAACTTCATCTCCGAACTCGAGGTGGAACTTGGCTCGAAAGTTTAATTTCGCGTTTTGAACTTTCAATTAGTCCGTCAAGTTACAGCTCAGAGTCGAGGTGTGAAATAAGCCCGGACTTGTATTAGAAGAGGAAGCAACTTATTCATATACAATTAGAACGGGCCTTTTCCTGACGAAGCGTATTCTTAGGACTGAGCTACGTGATTAATTCGAACGGTAATTGAGTTCGTGATTCTCGGAATTCCGTTTTAAATATTGATCTTCTTCGTGTTGGACGACTTATTTATTTCTGTTTCCGGAGAGCGATTGAATTAGCGGTTCCCTGTGGAAGAGGCGCCCTGAGATCATTCAAACTGAAGGCTCTTAGATTCAGAGTTACTGAAAGAGAAAGAGGTGTTGGGATGGGGAATCGATGAGATACCTGTGGTAAAATTTTCTCATTGACATTTAATGATAATAGGCATTTTATTCATGGGTCGTTCACAGAATAAATGTGGTGAACTAGAATTCCAGATTTGAATTAATTGTAATTGGGTACATGAATAAGATAGTTTTAGACTAAAACATTAAAAAAAGAATTCCAGGCCACACAAGAACCTTGCTCATTCATCACCTGAAATTTCCGTTAGGGTACTATGCATTCTGAAGTGGGCGTAGGCAGCGTATTTCATTGAACTAAATGGTTACTAACCGAATTCATTAATAACTCCCGTGAGATGAGTATGAGGGTATTTCATATTATTCTGACATACTCTTCTCTGTCGTTCCGGATTTTTTTTTTCTGGTTATGTTGATATTCATTTGGTTGCTTACATCAAAATGAAGTCGAAATGTGAAAAAATTTTCAGGAAGTTTTTATTTTCATTGCAAACCCTAATTTTTATGAGGAACACAAGAGTTAGAAGAGATATGTAGCAAAGTTGTTGTCTGAAGATGCCACTTGAGCTAGAAGTTTCCGGGAGTTTTAGAAGCATTTATGACTATATTTGTCATTTGTCGATGTTGCCAAACTTATTTTACATGAAGTCTTTTACTCAGGTATGGATTCTAGGAGTTCGCTCTATGAAATGGTCACTGAGGATGAGTGCTGAGTTGCCCTTAGCGAAGTTACCCTTGGACCTTCATTTCGAGGGATGACTATGAATCCGGCCCTTAACACTTGACGCGAAGACCCTTTATATCAGCGGTAGCAGTCGATTTCGAATTAAGTACACTGAGGCCCGGTTGTACAGTCCGAGCTCAAATGGGGGCTCTGTTGAATACGGCTCACTGGTGAGTCCGAATTCGAATTACATGGTTATGTTATTATTTTTGGTATTTCATTTCTGTTCTGTTATTCCATTTTTATCAATATTGCATTTATTTCAGTTCCCACAGACGGCATAAATTCAGAACATAACCTTCATTCGGTACATAACCTATACATTCACACTTGCTGTGACGTTTCACAAGGCTTGAGCCGTAGATATCCGGGCTTGAGCGCCCGAATTTGGAAGCTCAAGTTGAGGGATTGTTTGAGGGAAGTTCAGCGTTGAGCTCGAACTGTACAACAGATATTTCCGATTTGAGTAGCGCTCAGTCTTGAACTCGGCTCTTCGGTTCTTGAGCTCGGACTGTACAACCGGGCCTGAAAGCGACGCGTAGCGAGCGACGAAAGAAGTGAATTTACGCGGGGATCCACATTTTGAGTACCACGTAGGGTGGTGTTTGGATAAACATACGCTAGGTGCCATTTTCAGAGTATATAACTCGAGAGCAACTGCTAGCGCTGGTATAAAGCGTCCTCGCTTGAGGTGTCATCGAAAAATTGAACTTTAGAGAACAAATAGAAGAAAATCGGAACAAGACAAAACAGCTGTTTGGGAGCCTCTTCCCGCTATTGAGAAGAGAAAGCTATGAATAGAAAACAACACTTAAACTGGTGACAAATGGCATATGGATCTAGCAATCTACAAGAAGAATACTTACAAGCACATCTGAAAAAAACTCAATATCGAAACGACACAAGAAATGGTAAACAAATACAAGGAGAAATTGGAAGAAGCGATACGGAAACACAAGAACGAAGAACAGAGAAACATTCGGAAGAAAAACAGAGAAGAGAATCTACATGGTGAAATAAAGTAAAAGGGGGAAAATGCCGAGAAAATAGAAACTGAAGAAACAAACGATGAATCAAGAAAGGGAGATGAAAATTACTGAAGAAAAATGAGAAGTGACTTATCAAAAATCAAATGTAGAAGAAACAGGAAAACCTAGATGAAAGGTGTATGGAAGACATTCATAAAAGACCAAAGAGTAAGTGTCATCGAGGTGGAGAGTTTTGTTGGACTGATGAAGGTAAACAACCCAAAAACCGGTCTGTAGCTATTCTCTGCTCGATGACAGCACGTTTTCCTGGATCTCAGACAGTCAACGTTGACAGTTGGGAAATTAATTTTCTTGAACTGTGACAGTATCTTCGAGTTAAACTTTCTCATTGTCGGAGTCTGACCTCACATTCGTATTACATTCGTTTTTAATTGGATAGTGTCACTCTGTGTCTGTTATTTCTTTCTTCAGTTCCTTAGCCCACCCCTAGTTACGTGCCTGACTGGCAGAGCTATAAAGGATGTTATCGCGTGCAGGCGTCCATACGGCAGGAATTGGGGTTGTAACCAAAGAATGTTGCGATAGATGTACAGGGTGATTCACTTATCTTTGTAACCCCAATTTTCTCGAAAACGTCCGAAAATTGTTATCCATTTCTGACCGTCATCGAACTACAGCGTGTTTTATGTTAATTCTATTTTATTTATTTTTTTCTGTATTGTGGAGGATATGTATTTGGAGGATATGATTTTATGCCTTGAAATCAAGAAGGCTAGTTTTCTAGTCAATGTGCCTCTTCAAATAAGATGAAATATGTGGCTACAGCAAGATGGGGCTCCATGCCACAACGCTGCCGTTGTGCAGAGATATTTAGATCAAGAATTCGAAAATGAATAGATAGGATCCAATGGACCCATCATATGTCACCAGACCTAACGCTCATGGATTACTTTCTGAGGGATACCCTGATTCTAATAACTCGGACCATTTGAAAATAAAAATAAGAAACGAATGTCTACAAGAAGACCCTTATATTTTGACCAAAGTAACCTATAATGAAATAGGGAAATGCTGCAGATCGCTGGCGGTAAGAAATGGATAAATATTATATTCGAAAAAAAATTCCGAATGAAATTATCTTTCGATTGACATGATAAAAAAGGTATGTTCCTGGAGAAAAAATTTTTGATAGCGCCGCGACGCATGGCGTCATCTCAAGTCAACATTTACTTGTTCACAACGCCTTTCACAGAATGAAATATTATTTGGACGTTTTCGATAAAATTGGGGTTAGCAAGAAAAGTGAATCACCCTGTATGTCATAATTTTGAGACGTATAGTCACTTAAATATGAGACAGTAGTCTGGTTTGCTGATGCAAGTCAGGTAAAAATGAGGAAAATAAATAAATAAAATAAATGACGTCTTTATTAGGAGAAAAAAAGTGCACATTCAAACTCAACCAACCTCACACATACCGGCCATGACCTATTATCCAACGAATTGTCTCTAATAACAATACGTCAGTAATGAACTATATCTAAGAAACTATAAAATATACCCTATGAGCCCTCGAATCACCCAGCATGTATACATTGATTTGGAACCACAAACATAATTATTGCTCACACAGCAAATACTCTCTAAGTTTATACTTGAATTTATTTATATTTGAACTCATTTGGGATGGAAACTTCTCTGAAATGAAGCTGTTCTATGTCTAGGGACCACAAACTTATCCTGAACTCTCGTAACCCTCGAGTGAACGGAACCGCGACGAATGAATATCCCCCTGAGGAAAAACGTAACATCAACATTTAAAAGAAGCTTATGAGTAAAAGTACCAAGGTGATAGTTTCTCCTCGAATCCATAAAGAGACAACTATCGTCTGTAATTTTATAACTAATAGGATCATACTTTCTTTTACCATGTATCAACCTATAACACGATTTCTGCACTGTCTGTATTCTATACCGATTAATCTTGGTTAGACAGGCCCCAATCACAATATGTGAATTTTAATTTTGATAAGACAAGAGATTCCTAAGAGTTCTTTTAGTTTTCACATCAAGTATATGCCGATTGGGGTAGATACTTCTAAGTTTGAATATGCCGTGTTTGTTTTCTCTTGTTTCACACCGTCCCTTGACAAAATATCGGTCAGATTTTGCGAAAGTTGTATAGTGGTGAAAATCATATGCAGTTAGCTTTCTTTTCGTGTACAAATTCGATAATCCGGCATTTCCGATAATCCGGTATGAAGGGAAAAAATCGGGTGCCGGATTAGCGAGCACCTAGTGTAAGTGGAAACGAAATGTGGTTTCACTTATTGAGATTTCAATATGACTTTTCAAGGTAGAATATATTCAACATTAAACAAAATAGAGTAATGAAATATGAAATCAAATTTATTTCAATCAAAAGAAACATATTTAAACAATAGTAGAGTCATTCTACACAGATTCACTAAGGATCCCCAATGTTTTCAGTTACTAGAAGCTCCAATTCAAATTGAATCACCTATAAGTACCTAGTAATAATAACCTAATGACGGGATTTTTTTCAGGTCGATCAGAAGTGTATGAGAATGGCTGGTTCGCGTTCAAAAGTATGCTGTTCCTTTTGGATAGGGATACGGTTCGAAACACTCAAAATACATTGAGTATTCTTCATATTCCTTGCCTTTCCCTAATTATTCGAAAAATTTTACGCGTATTCTTCTTGCCATAAGATTAGGCCTTCTTCTTGAAAGAAATTTGCTTATTCATCTCGAATAGTCTTAGCATCTCTGGTGATTCCTTTTGGAATATTCCTCAACGGTAGAAGGGATGACATAGGCTCATGACGTATTGTTGTATATGCTCCTTCTAGAAGTTTTCCTTTTTGGGTATCAAATGTTCCTTTTGACATATACAATGGGCAAGATGTGGAGCTTTTACGTAGAAAGTTATGTAAATGAGCTATAGTCATTACTACGAGAGCAGCGTTTTCGGGATTTGGGACAAAGGCTTCCGAAGTACTCTGAATATTGCTGAGGTAATACCAAACATATTCTCCACAACTCTGCGTGCTCGTGATAACCTTTAATTAAAGATCCGCTGAACTGATCCTTTACTGAGAATACCAGAAAACGGCTTTATTAGTCTGTCACTTAAACGCCTCGTCACCAACGAAAAAATATGGTATTTCTTTTTGTCTTCCATTCAGAAATTTTACTTCAGGCAAACTCAAACAATTCAAGTTTTTGTACAAAGAACAATTCTTGAATTTGCCACCATGAGAAATTCGTCCTTGTCCACCAGCGACAACATACAAAAAATTATAGTTGGCACCGACCTATGCTGAATGTTGATTTGTAATTGAAGTATTCGCTGCCTGTATTCATTTGTGATTGTATTATCACATGTTTGCCATATAGGGCACCTATACAGTAAGGAAAATTCCAGATATCATTAAACCCTTCAGCCACGTTCAACCATTCTTCTGATCTAATTGGTACCTACAAAAAAAGAATTTATGTATCAACTTGTTTTCAGATGGAGGCAATGGATGAAGAACATAACAATGTTGAAGAAGAATTAGATCTTAATATTCCTGAAGGGACAAGAGAACGTCAGGTTTCAATTGAATGTCAAGATACTGGAGAATCCCCCACACCTGTCCGCCCTTTCTGACAAGGGAAGAAAAGAAAAATTAGATGCTGCGTTTGCAGTACTAACGAAAGCTGCAAAAGCCCAGGAAGATTCGGATTCGAGTGAATTTAAGATCTTAGGGAACCTTGTGGCTTCGAAATTAAAAAAATATTCAAACAATTCAGCGTCACTCGTCCAGGAAAAAATAATGGCTGTGTTGTTTCAAGTGGACAGAGGATACTTTGAACCACCTCCACGAAACCCTTTCTCCACCGTACAGTCCAGACATTCCTCTTCATCCACATATCCCAATCCCAGATCAAATTCATCCGAATTTTCACCCCAATCGTTCGAGCATACGACCCCATATTCGACGCCAATGTGCTCTGGTATTTTAGATTTGGGGTTAAATTCGATAATAAACACAAAAATAAATTGAATTTGAAAAAGAACAAATAAAATATATCATATTGACCTGGATGTTTTTTTTCAATCCTTCGACTAGGGCTCCACACACTTCTGGAATTATCGCACTAATAGATTGTTTCGATGTTTTGAAAAGGTATTGTAAACTACTGAAAGAATCTCCTGTTGCCAGAAAAGGGAAAGTTACAGGTAATCCTTCTTGAACAGAAAAAGCTTTTCTCCATCTGCTATCTTTTCGACCAATTTTTGGGCCAACTAAGTTCATCAAAAATTCGAAGTCAGAAGGCGACATCTTCGTGAAATTTTTATACAATCCACTGATCGATTGAAATTTAAAGTCCAACAGTAAATGATTGAAACCATATATTTTCCTGTTTGTATATAATTGTGTTTGCCACCATCTCTTTTTACTCCTTCTTGTGCAAAAAATATAGGCTGAGGCAGAAATGTCCATGATGAAGATTCTCCTCAATTACTCATGGAACGGCAAAATGTACGGTGCGAGGTTCGAAACGGTGTTATTTTCTCAATGCTCCTTGTAACATCGTCGCGAACTTTTGTTGATCGCGTCGGTGTACGTGACGTGGTGCGGTACGCCATTCGGAGCATGTCTGTACGCACCTTTAGAAACTGCACCGCCTCTGGTCTAGGCTTATCGGAGTTTAGTTTTTTCTTCCCAACTCGGTAGCACTGACTGATATCCTCCTTTTTCACATGGACTTCAATTTTATTCTTAAAAATTTCTACAACACCTACGAATAAATCCTTTTCAGATTCAGGAATTCCATGAACAAGTAGAAAATTGAGATTATGTTTCATCTCAGAATTATGCGCCCTTCTTTGTTGACATTATTTTTGAGACAATCGATGTCAACATCACTGATCCTATTTTTAAATGCCTTCAGTAGATCCAGAGGACTCCAATCCTTGTTAGATATCGAGGGGGCGGTAGATTGTGCTTTCAAAAATTCATCTTTAAAATTATCAATACGTTTTCTGAATTCTTCTGATAGTTTGTCAATCCGTACGTTCAACTCCTTGATATAAGTAGCAGATTCAGACATATTAACCAAAATTCACCACAGAAACAAATCGAATTGACACTATTCTTATATCATGATCTCACAAAGAATTGTGAATCAATTTTTAGTTTGAGGATAACTTAGTAAAAATGAACGAAGAGTACAAGCAGACGACTCGAGCGACATGTGCGATTGAATGCTCAATACAGGACAGAGACTATACTTTGTTCAACTTTAAGCGAGAGCAATAAAAACGAACAGAATCGTCTGGTTTGCGTACAATAAAGCTCGTATTGGTCAAGCGGTCATAACCAGTGGCGGCGCGTGGATTTTTATTTTGGGAGTGCACTTATGGGCAGGTACTACTTAGAGCAGTTCGTTCATCTTGGGATAATATTTAGAATAAGGATTAGCGCAAAAATCCGAAATTGTATGTTCTTGTTTTTATACTGAATAGTCACATCATAAACAAACAAAATTGACTCAAACTGAAAATTGTTTGAAAAATCCTAACCTTTAACCAGACGCACATCTTCTTGAAAAAGGTTCACCTGCTGCTGCTTTCATTGTCTAACTAGTAAGGTAATTGATAACGTAATTACACATAGTACTAATTTTCACAAACACGTTTTTTATTCGAATTCAAGTCGCCTGTTCTTTCTCGATATGAATTTTTCAATAACCAATTCATTAAAGTTTGACAGATCTTGAATAATTTGTTTCACAATCGATAATATTGCGAGAGCAGTTAATCTATCCTGGCCCATAGTTCTTCTCAAAAAAGTTTTAATGCGCTTTAAAGTGGAGAATCAACGTTCTGCTTCTGCAGAAGGCATGATTACAATTTCAGCGAAGAAAAACGAATTGATTTCAAATATTGTACGCTGATGCAAATCGAATCTTCCAAAATTTCGGCTATAATTTCGCGAATAAATCAAACACGGAAACAGATGCTCACCCACGGCCACACGGCGTACGATGGTATGATGTACAGATCTTGGATGTGTACCTATGTCAGCTGAATGCTGTGGACAGCGAAGGGTAGCTAATGCTCCAATCAAGGATCAGTTAGAGAGAGCATTGTACGGCCGTCTAGAGTCTACGCTACGCGTATATTTTCATTTGCGTTCAAAGTAGGTGTCAAGTTAGCCCGCCGTCTGGAGTCTGAAATACATGGGAAATCGAAAATAAAATTACATACCCAAATAGGAAACGATACGTTTACATAAAACAAAAGTAAATTCCTTCAGATGAAGATATTAGTTGGGAGTACACGTGCACATCTGCACCTATTGAGCAGCCGCCACTGGTCATAACAACGCTCCCTTCGACCGCCCTAAAAGATTGCCAGGGTCGTACTCGGAACTATGCTCGAGATTGCGTCAAGGTAATTCCAGGAAACACCAGAGTTTTAGAGATTTGGGTCGGAATCTCGCAAGATTCCGACAAAGTAATTCCGGGAACCACCAGATTTCGGTACTTTCCATTCAGTTAAAACTGAACAATTTTATGAAAACTCCTGTGAATAACTACATCTTATCTTATAGGGTTTCTAGTAGGGTAATGATCAAGAAAGTGAGCACTGAGAAAAACTTCAGAACAATGCTATAAGAAAGAGGAATGGGAGCGGGAATATACAGTTTCAAAGAATATACCGTTGAATAGTATAAAGATGGTTCTGAAACCTATTCAGGAGCTGTCACTGGGATTTACAGGGCCAAAGCCAAGTGTGCTCCTGCATGAGTGTTCTTCAAGCAGAAATGTTAGCAATCGAAAGATGTCTAAAAATAAATCAAAAGAGGAACTATCAGAATTGTGATGAAGCTATTTACTTCAATAGTCAAGCTACTATCAAAGCACTGAGCTCATATGTCATCGACTCAAAGTTGACTTGGCAGTGTCGGAGCAAACTTCATAACGTATTCGGGAAAAAAGATCTCGTGAATGTGGGTTCCTGGTCATTCGGGAATCAGAAAAAATAAAGAAGAAGCCAATATACTTGCCAGAGAAGGTGCTCGTGAACCGCCCAATGACCCAGATCCATCCTGTGGTATAGGATAATATACATATAAGATGGCGTTTCTGGAGAGGAAGAAATCAGAAAAGGAGCGGAATCTCCTAGGGATTGATCATTCGAAAAATGCCTCTGAAACTCTGAAACTACAAGATCCAAAAGGTATCTGGATCTCAGTAAGAACCAACTACACCTCCTAACCTGCTTCCTTACGGAGCATTGTCACCTCAGAAAGCATCTGTTGAGAATGGACTTATCGAACGCTGACGATTGTAGATTCTGTGGGGAAAGACTTGTAGGAGTCGGGAATTAGCCTCGCTGAAGCCTTGCTAGATATCGAACTGGAAGGCGAGCTGTAGAGAATGTAGTGAGAAAAGATTTGCCAGGAGGCACAATAGACCTTAACTAAACTTAACTCACTACTTCATTAGCTTCATGCGGTAAAATTATTCCTTTTATGATTGTGAACGGAGTACAATAATTTTATTCACACGTAGCTGATCAATTCAAACCTTACAGAGAATATTGAAAATAGAATAAAAACATATGTTGCCTTAAGAATAGTAATAGGCGGGTGGATCCTGATGAAAGAATCAACCCGAATTTATTGTACATCTTCGACGCACATTCAATCTTCCCACCAAAAGGCTCACTCTCCTCCAACCAAGAGGATGCATTTTCATCATTCCGACATCCCTAAAGAGTTCCGATTCATTATCGCTGAAGCCCAGAGCAAAAAAAGTTGGGGCATGGGTGAGCTACTGGACATTTGCCAACGGGGTTCTGCATGCCCGAGCAATAAATCAATTTGCCAAATGTGGTTGAATTAGAAAGTTGGCAACAAAATTGTAAAAGTTGGCGACGGAAGATTTACGGCGCCATTCGATGGCCATTCTGCGTTCTGGAGGGGAAAGACGGAAGGGAGGGGTGAAGGCAATGATTCGTGAAATATTGCGGCTCATTCGAATCCGCTCGTCCCTTCTTGTTTTTTTTTTTTTTGATTACTGGTCGGTGTGGGACGAACAAGAGATCGATTTACTGCTTTCACCTTTACAAATGGGCTGCAATATATACAGAATGTTTGGTAATTCGACGTCATTCTTCGAAAGGGACATACTAAACAGCATGTCCGAAAATCTATGGTTACGCGAATGGCGATTTTTTGAAGTTGGAATTTTCTGCTTCGTTATCGGAAATAATTTATTCTGTGAAAACTGCATTTCTCTAAATATCAAAATATTAGTTTTTCAAAGCTAAGGAGATGGTCATTATTTCTTGCGAAAAAGTGTAAAATTTTCAAATCAGAATATTTCGAAATGGGTGCACAGTATCGAGTTTCATCAAGAGTACCTTTTTGATGTAAAGATAAAGATTAATAAATCTAATATCAAAAAAGTTAATTTCGGAACAACCTGGTACGAACCGTGTAACTAGCGCCCTCTATGAGAGTCAGACATCAAAAACATTCATTAGATGTATCAGCTCCGAAAACATATTCGTATAAAATTTCATTAAAATGTTGCCTCTACTTTCAGTAAAATCGTAAAAAATATGTATATTTTTTTTTCAACACCCTGTATCTTGAATCGGGATGGCGTTACGAAAATTTTTTACTCAACAAACCCCCATCATTTTTCAGCTGTCTATCTATCCTAGAGAGGGGGTCAACTTTTCTTGAAACACCCTGTATAACTCGAATGTTTGGTGAGCCGAACAATAGATAAGTCGAACAGTTCTTATGGTCTCTAGGAGATCGACTTATCGAGAGTCCAGTGTAGGTATATGATTTTCGTTGAAAGTGTCTCGAATAATATCTAGAATATCCACTAGAAATTTGTCAGTCTAATCATGGGTATTGTTATGGTTCCTTTTATTTATCTTTAAAATTTTTTTGAATTTAATTTGAGTTTTAAGGAACCAAAATTATAAAAAATATAGAATTTTGAATTTTGAAAATTGACCTAGCCTAGACTCTATCTCAATTGAGGTTCAAAAATTTTATTTCAATTAAAATTGAAAGATTTTGATTTGAATTTTAAAATATTATAATTTAAATTATATCAAATACAATAAACTCTCAATAACTAATTAATATTAAATTTGATTTCAATATCAAACTATTCTAATAATAATCAAGAATAATAATCTAGTTCTATGGTTGATTTTTGTTCAGTGTTCATAAAACTAGGTTAACTTTTAGGTTATTTAATTTTTATGAGTTAACTCACTTATCTCACTTTCGGATTTCACAGTCTGCTTGAAAACACTAATCTCTTGAATGTTTATTTACAGTAATATGTTCTTCAGATTACTGGTCCAATGTCTTTATTTCTTGTTTTTGTAAGTCCATATCAACTGTCACCATTCTTCATATTACCATTTCCATTCATATACTAATCACACTATATTATATTGGTAAATCATTCACCATTTATCAATTTCTTCATCTATATCATATAGTTTTTATTTTTCCATCCTTCTCGATTCCCCATTTTTTTTTTTTTTTTTTTTTAACCTAGTTTTATGAACACTGAACAAAAATCAACCATAGAAGTAGGTTATTATTCTTTAATATTATTAGAATAGTTTGATATTGAAATCAAATTTAATATTAATTAGTTATTGAGAGTTCATTGTATTTGATAAAATTTAAATTATAATATTTTAAAATTCATATCAAAATCTTTCAATTTTAATTGAAATAAAATTTTTGAACCCTCAATTGAGATAGAGTCTAGGCCAGGTAAATTTTCAAAATTCTATAATTTTTTTATAATTTTGGTTCCTTAAAATTCAAATTAAATTCAAAAAAATTTTAAAGATAAATAAAAGGAACCATAACAGTATGTACTCATTTCTAGATAGAAAAAAAAGTTATTTTCTAGCATTATTTTTTATCCTTAAATATGTATATTACACATGAAACAAATGAATAGGAAAAATCATGTTCATAGACGCTCCATTTTGCAACATGTAGATATTCGTGCCGCTAGAATAGTTATTTATGATACAAGGGCAAAAGGCATTGATATTCTTACACGAGTTAATCAAAAATTGCCATAAATAAAGTTTGAAAAACATTGATTGGTAGAACTGTTTTTCTATCTCATGAAATTTGACAGATTTTAAATAAATTCGTGACAGGAGGCCAACATGTCATCAATAAATATTACTGAAAACAGTGTGAGAATGAAATATTCTAACATTGTTTTGTTCCACGAGATGTGGCGGAATGAACGGATTCGACACATAATTGGAGTAATTGATTTCGAGTGTCATGACATATGACATTAGTTAATAATAGAACATTCGAACCTAAGTCGACTTTCACCGAACTTATAATAGAATCTAACCTATTTTATAATAAATTTCGTATAAAATGAAGTATATTCAAAATAGGTTGTCTAAAAAAAATTTAGACAATATATTTTCAGTTTTTGATGAAAAACGATATTGAATAAAATTTTGCAAAGCGGGTAACTTCAGGAAGTTTAGACATGGGGTTTTCTATTATTCACCTGTTTTGTCGATACCAGCTGTTTCACTTGATGTGATAATAGATAAAATCATATAATAATAATAATAATAATAATAATAATAATAATAACACTTTATTGCCAGAACTATGTTATACAAGAATTTATAAACCACAGTGCATAAGTGCTGTTTTATTGTTAACATATTGACGAGCACAATGATATAGGGTTGTCTGCAGAAAATTTGTGATGAAAATTTTGTGATAAAAAATAGCGAAAAAGTATTTTTTATGTGAATCGGACAATTTTACTAATGAAACTTTCTAAATTTGTTGGTTAAGGCTAGTTTTATTGGTTACTATATCTACCACGTGTACAAAAAAAGTCTTCTGGGAAATGAAATCCATAAAGAATTTACAGTAAATACATAATACATACGCCTATACAGGGTGTTTCACAACATTTCTGAAAAATTTTAACATATGAACGGTTAAGAAAAAAGTTGATTTCAAAATAATTTATATCTAATGAAAGTCCTACAGAAAATAAGTTAAATTCTGAGTTTCAATAATAAATTGAAAATTAAATATCTATATTTTGCGTCCATCATCGTGATATCAAAAGAACACGCCTTAATATTTTATTGTAGCAAATGTTGTACCAAACAAGTGACAAAAACAAAATAACCAGAATTTTTTGTTCTCTCATACGGATAAGAACATGAAAAAAAGATACCTTGGGTAATCTGGAGAAGAATGGTCGATTTTTGTGTATTCAAATAAGAAAGTGTTTTGCGAGTTAATGTTTTCAGTTATTTATTAATGAGAATGGCACATGTGTACACTAATGAGTGGAAAATGGACATTGTTTCAGCGTGCGGAGAGCTTTCATAACTAAGTGAACTTTTGAACAGTATTACTATATTATCTCGAGATCTGGAGGACTTATTACATTTTTTTTAATCCAATTCTTCCTTAACAGTGAATATGTGGTTTAAATTTGTCGATTGAGTTGTGAAATTCCCTGTATGACTGTTTCAGTTTTCATCTAATAGAATTCGAAATAGCTCGATTTTAACTCTCGTTGAATTCGTTTCAATCCAAAAAATAGTTTGATATAGTACATGCTAAAACAAGTTGAAGCCTGAGTGTTGGAATTGCATTCTGCAACGAGTATTAGACGATATTTTCTCTATTTCAGTCAAGTTTCGTGAAATACTCTCCAAATTCAAATGAAAATTCAGGTTAGTGAGTTATATTTCATCTTGGCAGTTGGCGTGACTTAAGAAATTTGACAGATTACGGAATTTGAATGGATTTGATTTGAAAGTTATTGAGAAGGTCGGAGGTCAGTACTGACAACTACAAAACGAAAAATATAACTGAAACAATTCTGTAAAGAGTTTCATTACAGCACTACTTTTAGTACCTACTGTATTGAACTCATTACGATACTGAAATAGAGAAAATAGTTATTCCGCATAATGAATTCAAACGTCAGTTGCTAAAATAACTGCGGTGTTCGGTCCTTTTTAATTATACGGCTTAAATATCTCGGATTTTTCAATCACTCATTTCCACAAGCGTGGAAATTTAAATCTTTTAAATTATAGTATATATACTATAGTAGAACCATTTTTTCAGCAAACAACTTTGTCCTCCATAAAACAGCGCTCATGTCATTATATATTTTTCTATTATCACAACAATTGAAAGTAACTGGTATCGACATACCTATTCATACCTGAAAACCCAATGTTAATAATGAACAACCCTATGTCTGCACATTCTTTATACTTCAAGTCTAGTATCGTTGATTGAAGTACTTCAATCAACGCTAGTATATAACTTTCTTATCATTATGATGTTCAAAGTTTCATGAAAAATAATTTTTTTAGAAACAATTAAAAAAATTGTGACCAGATTTTTCTTAAACAGATAATTTTCAATAAATTTTCCAATATATGAGGGTTATTATAAAAATGGTTTTATTCTATTATCAGTTGTTTGAAGGTCGACGTAGGTTCGAATCTTAGACTATAAACTTCTTGACGATATTGTCATTAAGCTTAAATTTACGATACGGATTCAATAACTGTCTTCCATATCGGACGCCTGCCATTGAATTATAAAGATGCATTATATGAATAAGTAGCGTCTTGAACTGGCTAAAATATATGTGAAAGTTGAAGGCAAAATTGCGGAAAGTTCGCCCATAACTTTCGACCGTCTTCTGCTAGCTTAGCTAGGGGTATCCTATTTATAACGAAACTTGGTAAACGCCGTTAACTTTCTGAAATAATAATCGTGTATAACGTAGAACCCGGGTCAGCAGGGAATGCCTCGTGCAGCACTTGATATGTTCCAAGGCCTAGGGGATGCTGCATGGCTTCCTACTGATATATCGCAGGGGGTGTATCATGAGGTGTGCTTGAACTCGTGAAACTTGCATGATTCTTGAAAACGTAAATCATTCGAATGTAAAACCGTTCTTCAATTAGCTTGAAGAAGCAGCACTATCACGATATAAACGGGGAAATATCTCCAGAGGATTTTTGAATTTCTGGATGGATTCAGCAACATGTCTTGACGAAAGCATTTTTGATTCTTCATTGGGTAATTTTCTGGCAATTCATGTGATGGAATATTTTCCGATTCGTAACGAATATAGGACAATGAAAAGCAGACCCATATCATATTTAATCCAGACAACCCCGAAACGTATTATACTTGTTGGACTCAAACGCAATTGAAGAGGAGAATTTCTTGCAGCCACTTAGTCGAAGAAAATTTCGCATACTTTCAAGCTATATTTTGTTTGGCGTTGGAACTAGGTTCAAAAATATTTAGAAATAATTTAAAAGTGACGTTGCTAGTCAAAGGATCGCCAAAATGCATATTTTTGAAAGCTTAACGTCGTCTGAGTAATGAAAATGAAAATCAGAGCAGAACTACCACAGAATTGACATTGAAAGAGTCGTCTGGGTTTATTTGCGTGGTCCATTAGAAAAAATTTCCCCTAACGTTTCGCCTGCATGGCATCGCTCCCGCTTCGTATCGGCTTGATCTCTGTTTTTTCTGGGGTCGGTAACCAGGCGCTATCTAGAAAAGGGCTCTCTTCTTTTCTGTTTACTTTGTTTTTGTGTTTATAAACTTCAATGGCTTCCATGTTCAGTCAGAGATAATAACCTTTGATATTGGAAATCTCCGTCTTTGAGAAATCTATATTGTGTCTACCTGTTAGAGCATGTTCTGATAGTGCAGATTTTTCTGTCTGATTCAGTAAACAGCATCTTTTGCTCTCCTCGTCCTGATACTTCGTTTTGTTGTACCAATATAGACTTTGCCGTAGTCACAAGGTATCCAGTAAATACCGGCTTGTGAAAGTGGGTTGACTCTGATTGTGAACGAGATATTCTTGATAATGGAATATTTGTTGGGACATTATGACTCTTTCTTTGGTAGTTCTGATCATTTGCCCAAGTTTTTCCACCGCATTATGAAAGGTCTCGATGTTGTGCCTTTTCAGCATTCTACTAATACTATGTGTGACCTTGGGGATGTATGTAGAATTACAAAAGTAAAAAATAATGAAGGCGCCGGTGAAAAGTAAAATTTCGCCTAAACCCACCTCTTCCGTTGTTTTCAGTGATGATGTCTTCTTCTCTAGAGCACCTAGCTTTAGTAAGCCATGTTTTCAATTCATTCATCACATTTCCGGTTTTCTCCTGATCTATTTTCCTTTTTAGCGCCCTCTTTCTGAATTCAAATGTTTTTTTCATTTCAAACTTTATAATTCGATATATCAGACTCACATAATCACTAGGTCATATTGGTTTTTCGTCTAGGTATTGAATGATTTTGACGTACTTTCGACCAAGAACATTCTTACCGCAACTTGGTTTTCTACAATGCTGTCGCTGTATTTCAAATGAAAATACTGGAAGGCATTTTAAGCAGCTTATGTATAAATAATTTCTTACGAACAATGGAACAATGAACTTTTGTTGTGACATTTTGTTATAATTATTCAATGATGAGAGACCAATTTTGCGCCCTACAGGCTAAGATGACTACTGAAAATACGCAGCCACATTATTTCGCTGTACATCAAGCATAGAAATTCCAAGGTTTTCAAGGAACTCCGATGTAGAGATATCAATTGAAGACTCTACAGGAAAAAAAAATAATAAAGCTTAAATAACTTCACCCTTTCATAGATAAGTTTTTCAAACAAATAGAAAAAGACACAAGAGCCCGATCAGGTTAATTAGATCACCGAAATTAAATCTGTTCGTAATGAAGAAAAAAGATTTTTCATAGTTATTCAACTCTTGTATCTTCAATATGGGGATCTAATTTTTGCAGAGAAAATTATATTATGAAAAACCACTATCTTTACATGAATATTGTCACAATTCAGAATTATTAGTTCCGAATTGTGACCATGGACTGGCGGAGATCCAGACCATTAAACCACTATCTTTATCTGAAAATGTGACTCCATACATTAGAATCATCATGGATAAGTTCAGCTTCTTTATGACAGGACTGTGCACAATACATTAAGTGTTAATATTTCTATGAAGTCATCGCTAGCTATTATCAGCCTGCTATAGTAACATTTGTCCTATACAGATGAATAAAATCCTTAGGGAAACAGGAATACGAATGTTAAATTATAATGACCTCCGAGTCTAGTAGAACAGTGGAAGAATAGAAATCTTATTGCGATTCGGTAACAAATAAGGGACTGGACTGTTGGAATGGCAAGTCTCGGCAGGAGGGGGTGATCTTCGGCTGCCGAGAATTGAAATGCACATTAGTCGCATCCGAACGTCAGAAGTGATAGCTAGACGGTTTGAAAATGAATTTGATTAGGGTAAATCCAAATGTTTACGGTTAAAGAGAAAATTCAAATCATGAAATGGTACTTCGGTGGTCAATCTATTGTGGAGACAATAACTCCTTTCTTTGTTGCCTTCGGAGATAGGCCGATACCTTCACGTTCGGCCTCGAACTTTGTGCCAAAATAGCAAGGATGCCTAATCTTCTCAGAGATATGAGATTAACTCTTTATAATAGTTTCGGCTACTGTTTGGCACGACAAGGTGATTATTTGAACATTTGATTGGAATTTGTAGATTTTCAATTTCCCATGCTTTAGAATTTGTTTTTGTTTTCCTTTTTTTATTTTCATAAAATTAACTTTTTTTAAATGTCTTCTAGTGGGATGTATTTCTGTTTCTCAATTCTTTCTTTTGCTAGAATTTATTTTAATTTCGAACCAGTTTTGGCGAAAAATAACCTGAATACTAATTTCCGCAGGAAATTATTCGTGTCATTCATTGAGGCAAATCAATTCTAGGTGCGTTATGTTGGTGATTCACTTGTGGAATTTTATATGAAAATAATTTGGGAATTTTGTGCCAATTTTTGCCGTATGTTATGAATTTCATGCCCATTCGTTTTTCGAGATATTTCGAAATTTCAATATGAGTCACCAACTTGACTCTGTGACTCATATATGGAATTTTGTAATTTTTTTTTTCGATAAATTGTGCTCATTCTGTGCCAATTTGAATTCTGAGCGGGTTCAGTTTTCGAAATATTTCGAGTTTTCACTGTGAGTAGATGAATTCGCAAGAATAAGGATGAGGTGTAGAAAACTCATTTTCAGTTATTCGACGTTTCAAATCTTCTTCATCTTCAATAATACCCCGTCACTTACAAAGTTCAATTCAAATAATGTTTACGTTAATATACATATAAATCTATACATTTTAATTTAAGACGTGGACACATCAATATTATCACATATCATTTCAACAAACTAATATTCTACTTTTTGTTACATGGTCAAGTATACCAGGATGAGCATATTCAATAAATCAGACACTATTGATACATGCTCATTCATTACACTTTCAGAACGAAACACAACAAAAATGAGAAGGAACATGAAATAAAAATCCAAATATACGGCTCCAATTGGTACAAAAGGGGCACAATTTATCGAAAAAAGAAAATTTCCAAAATTCCATATGTGAGTCACCAATTTGACTCTTGACTCAGTGAAAACTTGAAATATCTCGAAAACTAAATGGGCATAAAATTCATAACATACGGCACAAATTGGCACAAAATAGGCACAAAAATCCCAGAATATTTTTGTATCAAAATTCCACTAGTGAATCACCAACTTGACGCACCTATCCATTCTTCGCGGCAGAATAGAATGAAATTGTCGTATTCATTAAAAACTGATATGAAATCACCCATACCGCGTTCGGAGTGTTACTGATTCGATTCGGAACTTCGCGTACCATACGTTGTGCTCTACTTCCCCTAACCTAACCGAATCTGTCACCCCAGCCATTTATTCGAAATCACTTCCCCCTGAGGTTTTGATTCTGCCACTGTTCCACTAGAATATGGCCCTATTCGAATTTACTATAGAAATTGTGATGTTTCTAATTGTGTTTTCCCGATCTGTATAGAAGAAAATCATTTCAAGTCAAAATGATCTACTAGACAAGGCTCATGAAATACACCCGCAATGTGATATAGAAAGTAGCACTATATTTTTCCTTTTATCTCGTCCCCCTCGTTCATCCTGATTTACGAGCTCCCGCATCCCAGAAATAACCTGAAACCGGAAATAAACAACCGCTCCTAATCACGATGTGTATTTAAATTCGAATTTTATATTTCTCTATATTGAGATAGAGTTGACGCCTCTTCTCCTATTTAATATTATCCGCTTTCTACGGACATTTCTCCTGATTTTGTGGGACAAGCGGCATCGTTCAACGTTACCTGCAAATGGTGATTTAATGTCCTGTAGGAAGGCGATAATCGGTGGTGTATACGTGGGGAATTTGTAGCAAGAGAGCGTGAGCTAAGATGAAGTTATATGTCTGCTCTATATTCCTGAGCGAAGGAAGATTTTCCTGAGGTTTGGACAATTTTAATTTGGGAGCTCTCTTTTATGAAAAAAATTAGTCTATCGAATATCTGTTCATCTTCCTATCAAGTGGGGAAAGTTGTACTTTTCCATAAGAGATTGCGTTGCCCGAACGACGCGGAGCAATCGAATATGGGAATGAAATTCTTCATCCAATATAGAAACAATATTTTTTCAACAATCGTATCATGAATTGAAAAATAATTATTTTTGAAAATAATTATAGAGATTCATTAATGCTATCTTTTTATGATTCATGAAGTTTGCTTTGAAAATCTGACAATTTAACTCTATTTGCTGCTTCTCGAATTCCTTCTGGTAGCTCATGAAATGATGAAACCTTCAATCGTGTTTTCACGCATGATTTTTTAACAATCAATTCAAAATAATCATAATCACCTATATTGCAGATAATAAGGTCTCCAGAATGAAGTCGCGTAAACCTTTTTGGTCAAATTTTCCAATTGATATGAATAGAAGCGACAAAGAAATTTGGCAATCCGAATGGAATGTATGCAATTTTTTCAATAAAGATCTCAATACTGATCCTTTCATCAGAGTTCCTGGTTTTGACCTTCCCAGGAGAATATGGTCTTTTCTAAATCGTACTAGAATACGCCATGGACGATGCAACAGTATGCTCTTCCGATGGAATTCGGTTGAGAGCCCTAGCTGTGAGTGCGGGAAAAATGAGGAGACTATAGAACATCTTATAAATAATTGTCCCAATTATAAATTTCAAGATGATTTCGAGGCTATTTATAAAGTTACAAATGCATTTTTGAAATGGATAGTTGATTTCGAAATAATTCAATTAGTTTTAAATATTTGGTCTCTTTTCTGCTTTTGCCTTTTTTCATGTCAGATTAAGAAATGCGAGTCGTTTTGTGAAGAAATATACTTTCGCGCAATAGTGCGGGGTAGTAGGTAGTAGTGCGAACCTAAAAGAGTGCGGGAAAGTAGATAAATACGCACGGTTGTAGAAAAATGCAGTAGTTTGTAGTATATTCATACACTAACCACCTAACCACTAACCAGGAAGGTATCTAGAGTCTGCTTTGTTAAGCACAAGCGTAATTATATGTCTGAGGCTTTCACTACCGGATATACTGATATTAAAAGTGTCTTCTGGGCTTATTGGCCTTGGTCCATTATGAATAATTTCACCTAACGTTTCGCCTACAACTGCTGTAGGCATCTTCTGTCTTCAGAGGATTCTTCGTCTGAGATTGTACATCGAACGCTGAATTTCAGACACTGAAAAGTCAGAAATTCCGCATGATCTTATGCGAACTATCCAGAACTGTGAATCAAACCAAAACCTATAGTTATTTTATACTATGTATGTATGGATGTAAGTAACATTCGCCAGTGAGGGCGAATTCCATTAAGTATAAAATATTTTTCCCTCTGTTGTGTGATCACAAGAAAATGCCGGATATATTTTTGGATTTTCTTCATCATTAGGTAAATTCGATAGCATTCTCATCGAATTATGGAATCCGCGGCAGCAGTTTTCATTTGATCAACAACGACGAGTTGAGAATTAGTAGCGAAAAGTGAAAATTCAAATTGAAGTGACTATACATCCCCTAAACGCAAACATTATTCAGCTGAATAGATTTTGTGTTTAGATGATGTTTAGTCACTACAATTTGTCGAACTAATGAATTATAATTTCATAGTTACCTCAATAACATATTTGAAAATCAGAAATGTGAAAGTAAGTTCATTCATTCAGCTCTAAAGCGTCTGACAAAAGTTTTTGCGGAAAGTGTCTCACATTCATGATACTACAAGCTCATACCCGCGGCTCCACTCGCGTCATATTTCAATTTAAAATGGTACTGATAGGTCCGCAACCCCACATTCATAACCTCGTATAGAAGGAGAGACAGGCCGTGTATACATGAGAGAACGATGTCGCGTAGATTCAATAATTTCTTGCTCAAATTTACACTCGTTCAACCAGTTGTAGCTTTCGAATTATCCATTGGAAAACTATACTGCAAAAAGCATTTTTCAGCAGGAATAAATGCCGCAGATAACAGTCACTTTCATTTTTATATTGCTTTATTCTATGCCAGTCAAAAGCCCTCTTAAAATCGACCATTATTTTGGATTGAATTGAAAATGATGAAAATGGCTATCGTGGGTTGTCTTCGGCAGTAAGACATATGCCGTCTCGGACTTTTTTATAGAACTTTTCGAGCGCTACCAAATTGTATCTATCTCTTATATTTACGCAGCGTCGCCCGTAAAAGCCAGAAAGTACGGGGATTTTTCAGGAAAAATCGATATTTTTTTCTTATTTCTTCGTTATATAGGGATGAACTACATGAAAATCTCCTGAAAAAATTCTCTACAATATAGAGAAAGTTTCATCAAAATCAGTCATCTGGTTCCTGAGTCCATAAAGGACAAAAAAACGCACGAACAAACACACGGACATTCACATGTATGATATTAGTATGGATTTAAGAAATAATATTCTACAAAATATATACAGGGTGAGTCGGGAGGAACGGCCCAAACTTCAGGTGTGTATGCTGCAGGTCGAAAGAATTTCAAAAAACTCATATACTGTTATCCGATTCTCATTTGTTTTCAGACTATTTATAGGGTAATTGAAATATTCAAATAAGATTAAACAATATTCAGATCAAAAGTTTCTCGGACTATGGATTGGTCGCTGTGGTCCTATTAGTTGGCCTCCAAGAACTCCAGACCTGAAACCACTGGACTTTTGTTTGTGGGACTAGTTCAAGAACGAGGTACACAAAGTTAAAGTTGACACTCGGGATGCTTTAATTCGACGCATTAGAAATACGGCATTGCTTAAAAAAAAACACGAATCAATCAGAAAAGCAATGGGAGCCCTTCGCAGACGAAGTCGAATGTGTTTGGAGGTTAATGGCGGGATTTTTGAGCATTTATTAAAATGCTATAAATAAAGCCATTTTGAGAACAAATGAAAATCGAATAACACCTTCTGAGTTTTTTAAAATTATTTCGACCTATAGAACATTTCGATTATTACTATTCTGAATTATTCATCTATGTTCAGAAAATGTGTAAAATAGGTTGCTTACCACACAGCAAGGAGAAAAACTTTTTCAAATCTGTTAGGTCTATCCACGATTTGAGATCTTGTTGATCGTAGCATATTCAAATAATCGCATATCTGATCTTGTACATTTAGTTCTAAATGCAAATGACCTATGTGTGTGAAGTTGGCCCAGCACTTTTGGATTTTCGAATTTTTTTTGTTGTGCTGAATTGTGCTAGGTTTGTGCTGCTTTGTGCCGTTTGAATTTTTTCTTAATTCCATGTGGTTCTCGAGATATTTCAAAAACCGACAAAATGGGCCAGCCCAGCACTTTTCAAAAATTGAAATCTAATGACTGGAAAAAATTGTGCTATCCATCAACTGAGTTGTGCCGTTCGAATTTTTCCGAAACTCCTCCTAGTTTCCTGAAAAATCGAAAGTTAAAAAAAAAGTTAGCCCAGCACTTTCGTTTTTTCTTTTCACGAATGAATGAAAAAAATTGTGCTACATTTGTGCTATCTTGTGCCGTAAATTTTTTTCACGAAAATTCTTCAGATTTCCCGGAAAATTAGGAGAATCAAAAAAAAGTCAGCCCAGCACTTTGCTTTTTTCCAACGAAAACAAGTTCAAAAGATTGTGGCAACCGTCGGCAAAATTGTGCCGTTTTCATTTTCACGAATGAAATGAGAGAAATGAGAAAAATCAGTAGAATAAGGGAAAATTTGTAAACCTGGCAACAGTGTGTGTGAAGTTGGCCCAGCACTTTCGGATTTTCGGAAAAAATGTTAATGAACCTAATTGTATTAGATTTGTGCTGATTTGTGCCGTTGAAATTTTTCTTTCATTACATCTTCTCAAGATATTTCACAAAATGTGTTGTTCGAAACAGCCTAGAATTTTCCATGAAATTGATTTTTGACAGCTGAAATAGATTTTGGTATTCATGTACTGTGTTGTTTACTGAGTTGTGCCGTTCGAGTTTTTCTAAAAGTATCTCTTATTTGCAAGAAAATTGAAATTAAGGAAAATCGTATTTCAGAAATTATAATTTTTCTCCAAAATCCAAATGTGCTGGGCAAACTTCACACACATAAATATCCTTTATGATCTGATAGCTCAAAAGTTTTCCCTACTCTTTCAGAAATTAATGTGTATGCATTCACATCCGCAGAAAGAATTTGGTAATCAGTGTATTTTAATCCACGCAGTACACGATTCTTTCGATCTCGAGTTATAGGCCAAAATGTAAATTTGGGCCATTTCAACATCGGTCATTATCTTCGTTTATGTTTCTTCTAGGATGTTGAAATAAAAACATTATAGGGACACTTTTTTCATAGCAACCCAGTAGCGTATGTTCTTCCCAAGAGGATTCTTTTCTGAATAAAAATAAGTATAATACAAAGTTGTGTTTGTTTCTCTTGGGATATAACCTAATAGGCTACTGGATTGCTATGGAGAGTGTATCTATAATGTTTCCATTTCTACAGAAACGGAGATTATGACCAAAAATGAAATCGCCCAAATTTCAATTTTGTCCTATAACTCCAGAAACAAAAGAAGATAGAGGAATGCCATTGTTGGCATTATCAGTTTCCCTAAAATAGACCACCGTAATATATCATTCATTTTCCTACATCTTTTTCGGTTTTTGTGGTTCAGTATCACCCATTTTGTCCACCCTTTACATATGCTACTTGACTGCCCGGAAAAGCAGTGAGTAGTAGTGTAAATTGTTTCGAACAAATAACCGGATCCCCCCAAAGCCCTGTTCCTGCCAGCCTTCACTTACCGTCCTCAAATTTGAAGTGAACCCTTTTCGTCCGCTCACCCTCTGAAGCTCACAAAAACAGGTAGCTGTTCAGGAATGTATCATAGCATATGTCCGTTCAATCTGGGCTCCCAGTAGCCGACACTCAATTCCTGAGGGTGTATATATATATATGCATGACGCGCTTTCACTGCGGAAAGTGTCACATATATCGTTCCTGACGTGGAGGACCATTAGAGGAAGGCTATTCGCGCATCTGATAGCTATTTTCGGTTCATTCAGAACACATGTTCGCAACTAAAATGGCATTCATAAAGCAAAGCGGAATGTTTACAAGCACTTCTGAGTCGTTAGCATGGTAATCATCGGCTCTTCCAGGCGGGATATTTTTTGTGCAGTTGTTTCTTTGCTTTCCGCTTCGTAATTTTCGAGTTTGGAATTTCAGTCCCCAATCACCGGTGTTTGCTGAACATGAGAATATAGCCTTAATTCTCACTTCTGGACGCTAGGCTAACTCATGCTGAAACATGAACAGGCTGATAAGGAGAAAAGGCAGAATTTGTTGATAGTGGTGTTGAGAACACTAATAGGTTCAAACAGGGAGACATGACGCTGCGGGAGAGACGACGCAATCAGATAATTCCCGATTTCGATGCCTAAGATAGATGCATGCAGACGTTTTATTATTGATATTCTTGAAATATCTTGTTGAAAGTGCAATAAAGTTACAAGATATTGGGTGATATACAGGGTGTACCAGGTTCGACGGCCTATTAGGCGTTTCTGGAGAACTAGATCTATTTGAAATATGGAAATTGGGATTATTATATTGTTTGACATTATCTACCGAGCTAAAATATTCTTGGAGCCTGACCACTTTCAGTTATACAGGGAGTGAAAAGAGATGTAAAAAAATTTTTATTTCTGTTATTTTGTTTCCGAATTTGATAGAGTATGCAATTCTGAATACATTCGTACACAACTCGTTGCATTCGTCATAATACATTCCAAAATATCGAGAAAAAACTGAAGAAAAAAAGGGAGATAAGAGTATTCAGTATTATGTTTGTTATTCTTAATCTAGATATCTTAAGCACAAATCGTTTTCACATTTTCGAAGTCGAAGACTGTGGAAATTTCGAAAAACTCATCACAAGCTGTTCCAAATAATGGGTAAAAAATTGGGATCAAGATTGGACCATAACTTTCTTTTTTCAGATCAGAACCCTATTTTTTTATAATTGCGTTGGATTGTGCGAAGAAAAATTATGATTATGTTTCATCATGTTTATGCTCCTAAAATTAATAATTTATGAGGAATTCCTGATTCAATGTGGTACGTAGCGTCAAATTCATGGAATCTGTTTCATATCAACAATTACCTTGGTCATAGAAGATAAATTATTAAAATAACACACTTCTTTTCTGAATTCATTTATCATTGTTGATATGGAACAGATTTCATGAATTTGACGCTACGTACGACATAAAATCAGAAACTGCTAAATAACTCAAGAATTATAAATTTTAGGAGGATCAACATGTTGGAACATTATCATCATTTTTCTTCGCAGAATCCCACGCAATCATAAAAAAATAGGGTTCTAATTTTAAAAACGAAAGTTATGAACCAATCTTGATCCAAATTTTTCACCCATCATTTGGAACACCCTGTGACGAGTTTCTCAAAATTCTAAATATGAACAATATTTCCACAGTATTCGACTTCAAAAATGTGAAAACGGTTTGTGCTCAAGAAATCTACATTAGGGATAACAAACATAATACTGAATACTCTTATCTCCCTTTTTTCTTCAGCTTTTTCTCTGCAGTCCCTTCTCCCTCTGGATGCGCTAGTGAGATGATGCATGACGTTTCGGGATATATTTTTTCATTTTCGGACCCAAAAAGTCTACTCGTTGCACTAGTCGTAAGAGTACAAGGGAGAAATGGACACAGAGGACTTGAGAAGCGTGTTTCGCAAACGATTCCACAGACGATAAAACTTTTGATGGAAATGAATGAGTAGGATGCTTCGAGCGCTATAAAAATACCAAATCAACAGCGGAATTTCGAAAGTGGCTTCTTGACACGTGCATATTCCTCAAAATATCTTGCATGCCCCGTGGGAACAGAAAAATTTTTCAAAAGTGAAAATATTATGTTGAACTCCTATTAGCAATCTCTCCCATACCCAATGCATCGTCCTACCCATGGGGTCCGGAAGAGATTGCCATAATCAGAATTTTGTATTGTATTTCATTTTTGAAAAATGTTCGAGTTTTTCTTCATGTTCTACAATAAAAGTTCAATACCTAAAGAACTGTTTACGAGTTTATGACCAGATTCAGATCAAAACAGTGAATTTAGGCGCATTTTGAAAAAGGTTCGTCATCTCTCCTTGTTTTACCCTAATTGTTCAAGCAAGCATTCGCCTGCCTTCCTCAGGGTATTGTTGGTTCTAATAAGGGCCGGTGTTTGTCGAACTTCCTCTGTCTGGACTTGTGCGCTCCATACTTCTTCAATTCCTCAATTACCGTGTGGGGATTAGAACGAGAGTTATCTGATATGCAATTTCTGAAATTCCACTCACTCTAACCACTAGGGAGTTATTATACAATTTATGTTATATATGAAGTATACTTTTTGTGGTAGAGGTCATCTTGATTCAATCTATCTGCGCCAAAGGTGACCTCTTCCACAAAAAGAATACTTCATATATAACTTAAATTGTATAATAACTCCATGCTTTGACAGACTAGTGGTTAGAGTGAGTCGAATTGCGGAAATTGGAACTCTGATAACTCGCGTTTGAATTTATTATTATTATTATTATTCAAATTAATAAGGGTTGAGGTTTTCACCTTTAAACCCAAAAAATAACACAATAATCAAAATAATCATGAGGACACTCTACGAAAGTGAATTGAGGAAATGTTTGATACAGAGAAAAAATTTAAAATATAAAACATGAAAAAAAGAATCCAGAGAGCTCAGTCTACCGGAGCAATCCCATCCATCTATCGTAGCGGTTCTTGAAAGCATTGACATTCACCACATCAAGCGGGAGACCATTCCACACATCAAACACCCTGTTGGAGAAAAAGTTCATCCTCTGATTTGTCATGAAGGTCTCTTTGGCTAATTTGAAGTTGTAGCCTCTCAATCTATTGACTTCACTTCTTAACATCGAACCAATGTCGACACCACCAAAGCATGAATGCAGAGCTCTAGAGGTTATTATGGTGTCTCCCCTAGTTCTGCGGTACTCGAACGTTGTGAGCTGAAACATCTTGAGACGGTCTTCATATGATGGACAGACACCAACAAATCTACCTCTCTCCTCAGTGACGGCGACCAAGCTAGACCAGCATATTCCATGATTAGGCGGACAAATGATTCTTACAGGAGCTTGCATGTTGTAATATCACACCTGGGAAATGCCTTCTGAAGTTGAAAGGTGGTTTGCTTCGCCTTTGAACAGATAGACGTGATATGATCAGACCAGCTCAAGTCACTTGACGAGAGACTGATAACAGTGTTGTCCGGTCGAGCTATATGCTATTTTTGGGTTATTTTTCCCATTGTGAAGGACGCAACATTTTTCCATATTGAGCGGCAGGCACCAAATGTTGCACCATTCACTGATAGCGTCAAGATCGCCTTGAAGGGTGTTTTTGGACTGGGCGAAGTTGTTTAATTTTGTATCATCAGCAAACATAGCACATGGAGATTTGATGAGCGAAGGGAGATCACATGTGTACATAATAAATAGTATAGGACCTAGGACAGACCCCTGAGGGACCCCACTGACGACAGGTGTATCTTTAGTAGAGACCACGCCACCAACACGCACACGATAAGATCGCGAGGATAGAAAAGACTTGATCAAATCTAGATTTTCGCATCTGATGCCGCAGTGTTCCAACTTAACAATCAAGCGCTCATGAGTTACTCGGTCAAATGCTCTAGCAAAATCTAGATAAATGACGTCCAGCGGCGTGCCCGAGTCCCAAGCCTTAGTCCAATCGTTAATACATGAAAATAGTATTTGTTTCCAAACCCTAACCCAACAGATCCTGCAATATACTTAATTGAATTCAAGTTTCGGCGTTCAATATTCGTTGCCCCTGATGTAGCTGATGGTCCCAGTTGCACAACTTGCGTTATTCTTGGAATGAGAATCATCTAATATAAGAATTCATTAGCATTTTTGTTTCCCGGGCTTTTTGTAACAAACTTATCCCAGTATTTTATCCCCTGAATCATACAGGATCGAGAGATTCATCCGTATAAAATTATGTGTAATCATCTGTCGAACCCAGTACATCGCCTCGCATCTCTCCAATCCCTTTCCCTCCATCAGGAGAAAGCGGTTTCGGTGGAACAAACATACACAAAAGGCGGAATCGTAAATTTTCGGCTAATTAGATTCGGCAGACGCACTTATCGTCTAATCGGGAGGACGGATAATTAATTTGGTTCAGGGGTTGGCATAGCATTTGGACATCCCTACCACGGACCGCAATAATTCCGTCGACGGCCGTCGGGAGTTATGGAGGTTCGGGATGGAGCGAGTAGCTGATTCTCAGGAGAGATATGACCGTCCGAATTGGATTGATCCATGTGGAGCATGCCGGGAGATAATCTGGATTTTCTGGGAAGGAATAAGACTCGGAATAAGATATGGGTAGATGGAAGTAGGGGTCTGCTCGAAAAAGGTGCTTAGTTTATGGTGCAATATCTAATGGAAACTTTCTTCGAGAAAATCGAGAAGAAAATCCGAGCAGCGAAAGAAATCCAGCAGCAAAATTTCCCGCCTTTCAAAAGAATTTAAGCCCAGGGATTCGTTCATACAATATTTTTTACTTAGCTATCCAAAGATTGGCTGAATTCTTATATGAATAATATTTTGCTCATCAAGAAATACAGAAAAATTGAAATGCGAATGAGGTATACAATAAAAATGTGAACAGGCTATTCATTTGAATGAACAAAGGTACTAATACAATGAAAATGTCACAAAATTCTTCATTCACATGCAGAAGAGAACTTTGATGAGCCGAAATATGAGGTTATGCACAAACGAAAAAACAACAAATTATCCAAATTTTATCCTTCGATTCACTAGTTTTGTCCAGGCTAAGATTGACTCTTCTGAGTTCTCCAGTGAGTCAACTAGATGCATCTGGCATTACATTTTTAAAAACATATGAACACATTAACAAAAGTGTGTATTTTAATAATCTGAATTACATTCAGAAAAGAATAAACGTCAAATACAGATAAATGATACCATCGAACAAAATGTTCGAATAGGAAATTTGAGGTTACAAAACCGGTTGAGACGATCGATTAGCGTCGAGTCTTAGAAAATGAATCGAACTCGAAATCTGTGGAGAATAATTCTCTTTCACATTGGATTTTTGATTTGCAATTTATTTCGATGAAGATGAGACCACAATATCATTATATCATCAACAATTCGAATGCTTTAATTCGATCTTCAAGATGTAATTATCTCAAATTGATGTTGGAGATGATACAAGCAATTCACTGAACTTGTGGAAGATCGAACTTTTTCTACCAGAAAAATTCAAGACGGGATGACCCCAATGGGTTTGAAAGTGTAAAAAATGTAACAAAAACATGAATAAGAAATTTTTTTATTACTGATTTCGATTTTCACAGCTCGAAATTTCCCAACTTTTACAAGTGGAAAAAGCGGAAAATTAGCAGAATTTACAAGAGTTGTCACATAACTTGAATCAATTGACGTTGGAATAATACGGGCACTTGAGAAAAATCAAACTTGGAAAAAATCAGACTTTCTTGAACATTGAAAAAACTCAGAGGTCTGCATTTTGAAAAAGTGTCACTTCATTATTAGAGCTATTACAAGTAGGAATGGTTCAAGCATAACTGCTCCGTACTTGAGGTAAACGAATTTGTTTCCAATCCTTACTTTAGAATAATCAGAATTGTTTGAACTTCGAAAAAACACAATTTCAAATTATGAGAACTACTTTTTTTTTTTTAATTACAACCTTCTCTTGGTTTTTTGAATTTTCCGAATCCCTATTTTTGATTTTTTTTATATTCACAACCCGAAAGGACTCCGCATACTTACTTAGGAAATGCGGGCCCGGTGACTTTTCCCCATTCTTATATATTATGTTTATATCAACCTTAGGAACTATATATCAGATTTTCACGAAATTCTTACATCCGGTTTGTTCTATGGGGAGTAGCAAAATTGCAGCTCCGAAAAATGAATTTTTCAATTATGATGATAATTCTTCTAATTTTCAGAATTTTATCATTATACCTTAGGTTCTGAATAACAAGAGACCACAGATATCGAAACAATTTTCACCACATTTAATTTCGATATACAGGCTGTTTCACGAAGCTGTGATAGTAATTGAATGTAAATTTGTTTGTGACTTTGGGACCACCCTTAGTTTTTCAAAATATCATACCAAGCAGTTTGTTGTTCTGTGTTGCAAGATTCATGAATTAACAAAGAAGAGTTGCTAAATTATACCGGTTTTTTCGGATTTCATACGATTTTTCTTCAAAACTTATCTGTAGTTCGCATTGCCGACAAGTAATATAGGTTTTCGTCCAGTATAAATATTATGATAGGTATTGACAGTCGGTCCAAAGGTGTTATTATTTATTTATATTCACAACGTTTACTATTTTATATTTCTCATTATATTTTTATCGACTTTTTCTTTTCTGTAAATCTGTTCGGAATAAATGAATACTTTACTTTACTTACCTTACTTATATTGGTCACCCTTATTTTAATTTAAACGTCCGAAAATTTTTTCATTCTGTGAATGGCGTTTTTAACCACTCAATTTTGTCTGAGAATGCTCATAAAAATCTGCGGAAAAATAAAGACGCTCGGAGTCGTGGCGCTATCAAAATTTCTTTTTTCCAGAAATATACCTTTTCGATCGTGTCATTCGGAAGAAAATTTTTTTTCTGAATAACATTTGTTTCCATTTCTAACCGTCAGCGATCTGCAGCACGTTCCATGTTAATTCTATTCCATTGATTTTTTCTGTGTTGTGATTTGGAGACATCAGATATGATTTTGCGTCTTGAATTCAAAAAGGTTAGTTTTCTAGTAAAGACGAAATATCAAGCTACAGCAAGGACGGTATCCATGCCACAACGGTGCCATTGTGAAGCGATATTCAGATCAAGAATTCATAAATGAATGGTAACATCAGATATCGGCAGACCTAACGTCCATGAAGCACTTTCTGAGGCATACCTTGAAAACTATGGTATACCAAACTGATTCTAATAACTTGGACCATTTGAAAATGATGATAAGAAACGTATGTGCCCAAGTAGACACTTCGATTTTGACCAAAGTAACTTATAATATAATGAAATAGGGAAATGATATAATTTAGGTATGCTTAGGAAGAGCGGGCCCAGTGGATTTTCCCCATTTTAACATATTGACTTTATATCCACCTTGGAAACACCATATCAGAGTTTCATGAAATTTCTACATCCGGTTTGTTCTATAAGGCAACACAGAAAAAATTATGTAATGGAATAGAATTAACATAAAACACGGTGCAGATCGCTGACGGTTAGAAATGGAAAAACATTGTATTCAGAAAAATAATTCAGAATAGAATCATCTTTCAAATCTTTCATCTTCAAAAAATATTTGGACGTTTCAGAGAAAATTGGGGTTACCCAGATAAGTGAATCACCCAAGACTAGAAAGGTGAAAACGTTGAAAGGAGTCCTGGGCTCGATTTCCGTGAAAACAGCAATAGTGAAAACCATTTCACGATATCTTCATTTGTTTTAAAGAGATAACAACATTTTGAATTTTTTTTCTATTCAGAAGATGTGCCATAACTTTTTCATTTTCGAAAATAACTTTCAACAAGCACTTTTTCACTGAGAATGAGACATTATTTAAAAAAATTTTTATCTTGAATTTTTTTTTATGATAAGATGAAAAAAAAATGCGTTCGTATTTTTTCCGTGAGAAAAAAAAATTAATATAGTTCCTTATTTCCGGTGAAAAAGCGCTTCTAGAAAGATTTAATTGTTTTCAGATATTCTCGTAAATGAAAAAATTATGGCACATTTTCGAAATAGATAATATATCAAAATTAAAAAAAAAAGAAGATAACGTCAAACGGTTTTCACTAATGGTGTTTTCATGAAAATCGAGCCCAGGACTCTTGAAGTTTTCACCTATCTAGTCCAGAAGTACCTAAAACAGCCAAAATCAAGCAATTTGGGATACACTGCACATTCCTAAATGAAAACACCTTTGGTCCGACTGTCAATACCTATCCTAATATTTATATTGAACGAGAACCTATATTACTTGTCAGCAATGCTAACTACAGATACCTTTTGAAGAAAATTTGTATGAAATCCGAATCAAAACCCGAATAATTTTGCAACTGTTCTTGGTACATTGATGAAACTTTCCACACAGAATGACATACTTCTGGGTATCATATTTTGAAAAACTCAGGTTGGTCCGAAAATCACTAACAAAGTAACGTTCAGTTACTATTAAAGCTTCATGAAACAGCATATAAAACGAAAATCAATGAAGTAGGAGGTATTTGAAAATCTGTGATCTCTTGTTATTCAGAACCCAAGGTATGATGATAAAATTCTCAAAATTAGAAGAATTTTCATAAGAATTTAAAAATCCCTTCTTCGGAGCTAAAATGTTGAAACGCCATATAGAACAAACCGGATGTAAGAATTCCGTGAATATTTGATATATTGTTCCTAAGGTTGGTTAATATATAATATGTAAAAATTGGGAAAATTCACTGGGCTCGCATTTCCTAAGCAATTTTTCCCAGACTTAAAGACAGGGAGGAGTCTTCCCCATCCCCCCATGACATCAGCTCTGAATGAAACATATTGGAGAATACACAACGACTTCACTTCTATGATAACGAGGTTTCATATTTACCTTATTTCACGAGACAGACTTCCTCAATCAGGATAACACAGCATTCATCTGAAAGATAAAATTACGATTTGATATCATCTACACAAGGCAGAGATATTCTTAGTTTCTGCTATTCTTAATCGAACAGGGTAAAAGCAATCATTCTGCTTCGCCGAAATACTTGGAACCAGAGTAAATGCCATTTCAGGTAACTATTCAAGAATATATAATTTGTGTTCTTCGAAACATTTTTTAACGAAGATCATCTAGGACTTGAAAATGCATTAATAATTGAAATATTTAATTTCCTATTTCTCGCCATGTGAGAAAGTTCATTTCTCTCCCTTGTATCGTTCTTTTCCTATAGTTTTTTGATCAGGTTGTGAGGTTGCATAATCAAAGTTTCCCGACAATCCAATTTAGGATCATATATGTCAGCCCGAGTAATACAAAGTGCTTCGAAACTTCTTCAGTAAAGTTGCGGCAGCTCTGATGAATGTTATGGTCTGCGCAGAAGTCTATAAAGTGTTTTCCAAATATCTTCGGCAATGTTCCGACAGAACATTTGAATCACCTTTTTATGAGGGAACGCAGTGAAAACTATAATACATTGATATCTATGATGAACATCTTAGACAGGGAAACACACTTTTGGAAACGGTTATACCTAGAATCTCTCTATATTACCTGCTCTGATAATAACTTAAATTTAAAAACCGACTTTACCGCAATTTCAGGCCAGTATAAAGTCCTCATAAATCCTGAATAGACAGAGACCTCTCACCTATTGTTCTGATCGCATTTTCGCGGAAGATCCCTGTACTTTACTTTGCATTTTTCTGTTAGTCACCTGATACATTTTGTTTTCGGGTTCAACAACTCCCCGCAGATGTCGCGAATACCATTGTCACACCAAATATGAATTTGGGGTCATACCTTCAAAAGATCGAACACTTACATACCAGCTATATTGTTTTTATTATTTTTTATTATTTTTTGTACCCTTGTCATCAGGAATGCAAGGTAATGTTTGTGAAAAATGTTCTTATGTCCCATTGTCTTATTCTTATTGTGTTTTTCAGCATTATAAGTTATTCATAATTTTTATACCTTGGATAACTATTGTCTTGAGAATGCCCCATATATGTGGGCGAAACGTCGACAAATAATAAACAAATGTACCAAACATTTTATTTAATCCTGGTCATTCCTAACGAGAATTCTTCTTTTATTATACTGTGATAAAGACCGATAACCTACATAAACACTAGTAGTTGTTTCTTCAAGTTTTTTGTTTATTTTCGTTCCATAACTTTGGGAGATCTGCTTCAAAATTAGAGAAGACCGGAAGATGGGGACATGTCCAAGAAGGAGATTCTTCCAAGAAATCAGAGCATTCTACTCCAGAGATGTATTATTCAGGTTGAAGAGAGTTTCTAAATTGATGTTGAGAGAAGTAAAGATCAAAAACCAACTTATATTTTTAAGACGTTGTAAAACAGAAGGTATGTACCCAAAATTCCTAAATTTTAATATTGGTCACTTAGACCACTTAAGAGGCTGGAGACTTGATAACAGCCTGATGTTGTTCAAACATAGAATATTGTGTGTTCAGATCGATGTGAGTGAGGGTCTCTTAAGAAAAGTAAAATACTCCATTTCATTCAATATCGGTGCCCTGACCAATCTGATTGATTCCAAAACTCTCGATGACTTTTTAACTTTTGAGTCTATTAAATGTCAAAAAATTTTCAACGAGATCAAAACAAAAAACATAAATAAATTCAACAACATCCTTCTCAAAAATCCCACCATATATTATAAGTTCAAGCAATGCGTTCAAAAACAGACTGATGTATGGTTCAAGAACTTAACTAATATCGACATACCACCAGATATTAAGTATATTTTCGCGCTCGGACCTCATTTTAACTTACCATCGTACCACGACAAGCGACTGAATAATAAGTTAATCCTACGCCTGATTGCTTCTTTCGAGCACCTTTGCAATAACAAACTGAAGCTCGAAACAGGCAATCATAACCAGTACAGATCCGAGATTGTTGACATTCTAAAACATACTCGCGCTCATCCCCTCTCGACTACCATCTTCTATAACAAACTGATTATTGACTATAAGAGAAGTAGACGTTTCCTACGTCAAAATAGCAACCTACTACTGGTGAGGGCGGACAAAGGCAACGTATCCGTACTTATGGAAAAAGATATGTATGTCGGAAAAATGAACTCATCACTTGAAGATGTGACAACATATGCAAAAATCAAAAGAGATATCACCAATTCACTTCAGAATACCTGCAACAAAAAACTTAAAAATTGGATGGATAGTGGCTACATCACAGAAAGACAGTACAGAGACTTGTCCTGTCATAATGGCACGGTCTGCAAAATATATGGCCTAATAAAAATTCACAAACCTGGTTTTCCAATGAGACCAGTCGTCTCCAATAGTGGTTCACCCCTTTACAATATTTCTAGGTTTTTCTCTAAATCGCTACAACCCCTTATCTCCAACTCCAGGTACAACATCAAAAATTCCTTCGAACTCATTGACAGTATACGCAAACTTAACCACAGTTTTGTCAACAAAAAACTTGTATCGTTCGATGTATCATCGCTTTACACCAACACACCTATTGATGTGGCTATCTCACAAATTGAGGACAATTTTGAAAGAGTAGATACATCTATCCCCAAGGATGAATTTGTTGATATGTGCAAGTTCATATTAAACAACAGTATTTTCGTCTTCAACTCACAAGTGTACAAGCAGATTTTTGGTTGCCCTATGGGCTCTCCTCTTAGTCAAACTATAGCCGAGATAGCACTCCAACATATGGAGGCGCAAATATTACCATCGCTCACAATTGACATCATATTCTATTACAGATATGTCGACGATACAATCATCTGTATTGATGCAAAAAACACTCAAACTCTGTTGAACGCCCTCAATTCATTCCACGAGAGAATAACATTCATTTCAGATATCCCCGCTGACGACCATATAGATTTTTTGGACATTACTATTTATAACAATAACGGCAAGCTCATTTTCAACTGGTATAGGAAAGACACCTGGTCTGGTCGTTACTTAAATTATATGTCGTACCACCCTAAGAAATATAAGACCTCAACAATTAATAACTTAGTCGACAGAGCAATCCTACTATCCGATGCTGAGTTCCACAAACCTAACATCGAAATATTAAAAAACACTCTTGTTAAAAACTCATATCCCATCGGTTACGTAACAGGAACAATAGAAAAAAGATTGAGATACCTAACTTCAAACAGAGGTCCCAACGGAAACGTTCCGCCTTTCCGATCTGTTACCGTATTTTCTCCTTGCTCTACACCCCCTGCCCACAATGTATACGTGAAGTTTCCGTATTTCATGTCAATTGAAAACGGTATAAAAAAATTATGTGGAAAAATGGGTGTCATCCCAGCTTGGACGCCTTCTAATAAGACCTCGAATATTTTCAGTAGGTTGAAACAGGAAGAAGACATTTCCCTTACCAGCAATGTCATCTATAAGATAAAATGCCAAAACTGTATACCTGCCGCATATTACATAGGTCAAACATCCCAATACCTCAAGAGGAGAATATACCAACATGAATACAATACAAAAAAACTAAACGACGCACATTCCGGAATATGCAAACATTCGATAGAGACTTCACACACCTTCGATTTCAAATCGCTGAACATCTTAGACAGGGAAACACACTTTTGGAAACGGTTATACCTAGAATCTCTCTATATTACCTGCTCTGATAATAACTTAAATTTAAAAACCGACTTTACCGCAATTTCAGGCCAGTATAAAGTCCTCATAAATCCTGAATAGACAGAGACCTCTCACCTATTGTTCTGATCGCATTTTCGCGGAAGATCCCTGTACTTTACTTTGCATTTTTCTGTTAGTCACCTGATACATTTTGTTTTCGGGTTCAACAACTCCCCGCAGATGTCGCGAATACCATTGTCACACCAAATATGAATTTGGGGTCATACCTTCAAAAGATCGAACACTTACATACCAGCTATATTGTTTTTATTATTTTTTATTATTTTTTGTACCCTTGTCATCAGGAATGCAAGGTAATGTTTGTGAAAAATGTTCTTATGTCCCATTGTCTTATTCTTATTGTGTTTTTCAGCATTATAAGTTATTCATAATTTTTATACCTTGGATAACTATTGTCTTGAGAATGCCCCATATATGTGGGCGAAACGTCGACAAATAATAAACAAATGTACCAAACATTTTATTTAATCCTGGTCATTCCTAACGAGAATTCTTCTTTTATTATACTGTGATAAAGACCGATAACCTACATAAACACTAGATATCTATGATGGGTATTTGCTGCGTCATGTGAGTAAATAATATATTCAATATAGCTTGTCTTTATTTTCGTCTTTATAGTTCGGCCAACGAGGTTGGGAGTGTCAAATCATTGTCAAACTAATTTCTACCATCTATTCCTTTCATATAAATGTATTTCTATAAATTAAATCAATAAGCAATATTCAATCATTAAATTTATTTCTATGAATTTAAAAAGAAAAGTATTTAATATCTATGTACACCCAGTTCTGACCTACGGCGTAGAAACGATGACACTCATAGTCCACTCAGCAAATCGATTGGGAACGACCCAGAGATCTATTGAAATGGCTATGTTGGGAATCTTCTTGAGAGACCAAATTCGAAATGAAGGGATCAGGAGAAGAACGAGGGTAGAAGACGTAATAAGTAGGACAGCGGTAACGAAATGGACCTGGGTGAGACATGTGGCTCAGGAACACGATAGATGGACTAATAAAGTTGTACATTGGAGGTCACGAGAATACAAATGAAGTGTAGAAAGACCACCAAAACGCTGGTTAGATGACATCAAAGCAAAGGTTGGAAGATGTTGGCACCAGTTGGCTCAAGATCGAGTAAATTGGGGAATTCAAGGGGAGGCCTATGCAAACAGGCTGTTGAAGAAGAAGAATAACTTCTGTGATTGAAACACGTCTGGAAGTAAGCAGTAGAGAACATTGATCATTGATCAATGATTGTGAAATTACTTCGCAAATATGCCAATATTGCCAATTGAGATTAATCGTGGACCTATACATCTGCCAATGAAAACTTCGGAAGAATGAGAAGTGCCATCTAGCGGAGAAACGTCTGCACCTCACTCCAACAGAAACTCTTCATGAAATAGATCCTCACGTACATTCCGTTTTTCCCATCAGTAAATTGTAGTACTCCTTTTCGGAGTCTCGTACAAAACTTGAAAAGAAATTATCGGTCTACAGGAACAATGTGAATTTCAAGTTTATTCAATCTTTATTGCGACGTTTCGGCCAATTCGTGGCCTTTCTCAAGCTAAAAAATAGACAGAAACGATATTCAGTGTCATCTGTAAAAACTACACACTATACAAATATACATGGAAAATATAACGAACGACTGAAATTCAACAGTTACGAACATGAACAACAAAAAACAATACTTTAGACTAGAGTAATGGAAATATTAGTCAATTATCATCATCTATTTATATTATATATACTGTACAACTGTACACGATGTATGTCCTCACCTCAGATTAAAAAGTTTGATCATGAAATTGTTGGAAAATCTCTTCCATATCAGTAAATTCACTGTGATTCAAACCTATTCATTCAATTATAATTATTCCAAATATAAACTCGAAATATCACGCTTCAACATGAATTCAAAAATGTTGAGAATAAAAAAAATCAATATTAATAATAATATTTTTCATGCATGTTCAACTTTTATGCGTGTATTACTATTGAAACAAAAAACATAAAGATGGATTTCTTTGATTTTTTGGGCTATAATTTATTGACGGGTGTAATACATCCATGTATTCAGAAAAATAATTAACAAATGTCCCTCCAGTTTTTCGAAGGTTGGCGAAGGCATACGTGTGTTTACAATTAATGCCCACTTGCACCGTCAAATATATGTCTGACTTACGTCCAACTCAAATTTTAAGTTAGGTTTGAGACCCCGATGCTCTTGCACCGCAGTTTAAGTGCCACATAAGTTATGACTATTTTGAGCAGCGAATATTCATGGCTTGAACAAGACTTTAGCCCGTCTCAAATATTCAAACGTCAAAAACGAACTTCAGTTTTGACTGTTGTTTTTGATTGCTTGAATTTAATAATTATTCTGGATAGATTTTTATTAAATGAAATTGATGATCTATATGAGGATGATTTCGACATATTAGTTATCATTGACTATGGCTTTCCTAGAAGTTTGGAATTTAATAGGTCCGACCACTACAATGCTATGGACGAATTAGCATTTTTTCGGCGATTTCGGTTGACAAAACACACTACTTTGCAACTGCTGAGATTGATTGAGGACAATTTAGAATTTCCAAGTGATATGTAAGTACATTTCTTATTATATCTTATGTATGATAATGTCAGACCTCAAAGAAGGGAGTTACTGCCTTGATAATTTCAGAAATCAGATTGTATCACCGATGAGTCAACTCCTTACGTGCCTGCGATTCTACGCATCAGCAGGACACTTATTGGCTGTAGCTGTTTTGATGATAATCCACGAATCTACAGTATCAAGAATATAGTTGTTCGAGTTTCAGTATTCATGAAAATGCCGCAGACAGAAGCAGAATTGCGTTCCACCCAAACCCAATTTTACCAAATTTCTGGATTTCCTCATGTTATTGGATCAATTGATTGTACCCATGTAATTATTAATTCTGCAGGTACTATTTACTCTGGTGAATGTGAAAAGTATTACTTCGATGATATTCCACATGTGGAGAATTATGTCATTCAAGTTACAAATAAATTGTTGAAATCAAATCAAATCATTTGCTTCAAATAAAAAAATAGGTTGTACGGTTGGACTGTCCCTGTTCGTCAGCGGCCCAATGTATATGTCTTTCTGTGAATCAGAATACTGAAAAGGGAAATGCATAGACAAAATATCTTGTTTGTCTATGAATTCGCGTGTTCTTCTTACTTCGCTGTGCTTAGTGCCGACACAAAACCATATGGTCGTATCGCATTTCTATGTCAAAACAAACAATTTCACTGATTTATACAGTGTTGCCAGATTTGGCATTGCTTAGCGAGCGCTTAACAAAGTCGTTTCTATTAGATATGCGGTGCAAGATCTGATCCGTTAAGGCGGGGAGAAGCATGACTCAAAATTTAAGGGCGCCTTAGATAAGAGTGCCTTAACCAGAAAACGGTGCAAGTGGGCATTAGTGAATTTGTCTACATTCCGTTAAATCACCATAGCTCCCATTTCCCGACTGCTCCCATTACCCCGGGCTCACCTACTAGCAGCAATATCTGCTGAATCCTCGTAAAATTCGCAGTAACACTGATACACTGCACCACGTTTACTTTTAGTTAGGCGAGAGGTACTCTTATCTTGATGAATAACAGCCATTTTCAATTTCGTTATACTTATGAAATACTCAAATCTAAAACTAATCTGCCCAATATATTGTAAACCTTCACATATAGAAATAGTTTCGAGTTATATTCTATGAGTTAACTTGAAATAGTCGGTTAGTCTCAGTTTTCGACTGAGGGATTAGCATGAAAGCTAGAAATTTTGAATAACTAAGTTTTCGTGGCAATCAAGGATGAGTCGTTGAATGGAGTATTGGAATATCAATGAACCATGCAATAATAATGGACCTACTAGCAACTCAACGACAATTGATTCATATTGAATGGTGGCTATAAAATCTTTTTGACTTCGTATTCCAAAGGTTCAATTCACTCAATCATTCTTTATGAATCGGCAATGAATCCTACTTCCAAAATGAGTCAACTTTCAAATTGGAAGTTTTGCATTTAGAGTAAGATCCCAGGGCCCCCAGACGTTACTTATTTTTGAAGTAACGAATTTTACAGTATAGCTAGTCTTATATGTGTTTAATACTGTGTGCATACTCGCTAGCTTGGGTAGGCGGCCCATTCGCAGGTAGCAGTTAGAAAAGATGGAAAAAAACATACCGAACTATTCTTATATTCGAAGAACTGATTTTTATATATGTCGGGCGGAATATTATGAAAAATAAATATTTCATATTGCCAGACAGTTTCCGTGGGCCATTATTCCTCCCAGGCACTTTAAATTTCAATAAAAAAAATCACAGTTAGAAATATTGTTGCGAAATGGCCGGATTCAGCACTTTTGTTGAATTCGAAGCACTGATTTTTATATATGTTACGCAGAATATAATAAAAAATGAATATTTCATATGGCCAGACCTTTTCCGTGGGCCGTAATTCCTCCCAGACGCTTTCAATTTCAATAAAAAAAATCATTGTTGCGAAATGGCCAGCTTCAGCACTTTTGTTGAATTTGAAGCGCTGATTTTTATATATGTCACGCAGAATATTATGAAAAATAAATATTTCATATTGCCAGACTGTTTTCGTGGGCCGTAATTCCTCCCAGACGCTTTAAATTGAAAAAAAAACTTTTCTTACATATAGTCTTCAATTTTGAATACAATCCTTGGGGATTATTCTAATACCTTTTGTGGAAAGCCAGACCAATCCCCAGGATAAAATATTCTGCCAGACACAATCTTGATTTTTATTAGGTCCCTAAAAAATATTGATTTTTTGCCTATGAAGTGTATGGGAGGAATTACGGCCCACAAGGCAGGTTCTACCAACATGAGGAAATTTGAACAGAACCCATAGTTACGAAAACTCTAGCAATAAAATTATTGTAAAACGCCAGGTACGAGTTAAGCATCGAGTGAAACTGACAATGAAGATGAAGATTAAGATACTAATGAAAAAAATATATTTTTTTATTTCTGGTATAATTATAATAAAAGTCATTTCCATAATTTGATGTTTTAAACATACACTTTGTAGGCAAAAAAATTAATAGTTTCTAGGGACCTAATAAAATTTTGATTGTGTCTGGCAGAATGTTTGACCCTTGGGATTGGTCTGGCTTTCCACAAAAGGTATTAAAATAATACCCCAAAGATTATATTCAAAATTGAAGACTTCGAATGTAAGAAAAGTTCTTTTGTTTTTCAATTGAAATTTAGAGCGTCTGATAGGAATTACGGCTCACGGAAACGGTCTGGCAATATGAAATATTTATTTTTTATAATATTTTGCGTGACATATATAAAAATCAGTTCTTCGCACTTAACAAAAGTGCTGAATCTGGCCATTTCGCAACAATGTTTCTAACTAAGATTTTCTTTATTGGAATTTGAAGCGTCTGGGAGGAATAACGGCCCACGGAAACTGTCTGGCAATATGAAATATTTATTTTTCATGATATTCTGCGCGACATATATAAAAATCAGTATGTTTTTTCCATCTTTTCTAACTTCTACCTGTGAACGGGCCGCCTAGCCAAGCTAGCGAGTATGCACACACTATTAAACACATATAAGACTATCTATACTGTGAAATTCGTTACTTCAAAAATAAGTAACGTCTGGGGGTCCTGGGATCTTAGACTAATTCTAAATATTTCAGATATCCAGTAGAATCCATTCTTGAGAATCGTTAGCATAAATCTGTCGTTCTGCTATGGCCAATCGCTAACATGGCCTAAGGGAATCCAGATCGAAGCGTTCTTGTCAAAGGTTGTATTATCCAAAAACGCACGTCTCGAAAGACCGTCGATGCCAGTCTACACGATCTACATATTGAGGAGCAACCTGTATTTACCTTGCTTTTCTCTTTCTTCTGAAGAACCGAAGGCTATTATTTATCTGTTGATGTTTCTGTCGAAATAAAATTGGATGCAGGATGATATACTGAAAAGAAGACCCAATTTATAGTTTACATGCGAAAAAGTGCGACTCAGCAGGGTGAGCATTCTATTTCGTTGTTTTTTATCGTCTTTTTTTCCATAATTGGTTTCGTTGAGAACGAACCGACTTTCTTTTTCCTGTTCCTTCAAATGTTCAGATACGTTGGCAAGACCATCATTGCATGTGTGGAGTTTCATATTGAGAAATTTAAGACATGGTGTCCCTCCAATGGTTAATCTTGATAAGACTGAGTTGGTACAATTTAAATTACGCAATGAAAACTTTCTGCGTGTTACTTTCAATAATGCCTGTGAGACCTCAACAAAAAATGTTAAGTTTTTGGGTGTATTCTTAGAACATAACTTTAAGTAGGATACCCACATTGACGATGTGAGTAGAAGAAAAAATATAGCTTTATCTCGTATAAAACATACCTTGCCTTTGAGCGTAGTCTTTAGTGTTTGCTACAGTATGATTTATACTCACCTGTCATACAACGGGTAATGCTATGGACAGCAAACCAATTCTGATATCACAGAAGAAACATTTTTGCTCTACAGCGGTTGGAAACTTGCAAACCCTTTTTTATAAAATTCAGAATTTTAACATTTTCCTGAATTTATATTTCGAATGTTCTTTTATACTTACATGAAAACAAATCTTGCAAGCATGATTAGAAATTCCAATTACCTATATTCCAATGTTCTATGAACTTGTAAAGATTGGGTCTTTTGGATCAATAAACAATATTCTATTCTATCAGGTATATCAATCAATCAATCAATCATGCATTTATTTGTCATAGAAAATTACAATATTCGAGAGAAAGAGAAACTAAGAACAACATTTTCCGTACTGACCTCTGATCCACAAAATTTTCACATCAAATCAATTCAAATTCCGTAAGTCACACCAACTGTCAAGATATAATACAAAAGTCACTAAGTTGAATTTTTATTTGAATTTAGAGAATATTTCACAAAACTTGACTGAAATAGAGAAAATATCGTCTAATACTCGTTTCAGAAGGCAATTCCAACACTAATGCTTCCGAAAACTCGCTCCTTCGTCGCTTGTTTTTGAATTTCGCATTCTTGTTGGAATAGGAGCTCATTCTGCAACTTGTATTAGAATAAACTATTATGATACAAGTGCCGAAGGCATTGATATTCTTACACGAGTTCAAAATTCCAAAACGAGCCACGAAGAGTGGCGAGTTTTGGAATGAAGTAGTGTTAGAATGAGCCTTCTGTACGAGTATCCTACATTATTTTCTCTAATTCGCTCAATTTTCATCAAAATTAATGAAATAATGTCGTAAAAATCGTGATTTTTGCTTTGAAGAATATTAATGAGCAGAACTGTTTTCTATCTCATGTTAAATAAATCCGTGACAGGAGGCCAATATGTCATCAATAAATATTACTGAAAACAGTGTTGGAATGAAATTAGAATGAAATATTCTAACATTGTTTCGTTCTACGGAACAAAATGTGGCGGAATAAACGGATCTGACACATGAGTAGAGAATAGTATATTCTAAAACAAGTTGCAGAATGAGCTCCTATTCCAACACGAATGCGAAATTCAAACACGAGCGACGAAGGAACGAGTTTTCAAAAGCATGAGTGTAGGAATTGCCTTCTGCCACGAGTTTTAGACGATATTTTCTCTATTTCAGACAAGTTTTGTGAAGAACTCTCGAAATTCACATGAAAATTCAGATTAGTGACTTTTATATTGTATCTTGGCAGTTGGTGTGACTTACGAAATTTGACAGATTACGGAACTTGAATTGATTTGATTCGAAAATTGAGTGGATCGGGGGTCAGTACTAACAACCACAAAACGAAGTACTGTAATGAACTCATTACGATACTGAAATAGAGAAAAAGATTTCACGAAACTGGCAAGTTTGTCGTTAACAGTTTTCGGAGTTGTTTTGAGCTTTGAATCAATCAACACCTATAAATACTTCATTACATTATCAGCCAGAGAATTAATCGAAAAAACATGAAAATCTTTGCATTTACGGAGGCCACACCGAAAATATTTTAGAACATAGATTAATTCAAAAGAGTTATCATCGAAATGAACACGATTTTCAATTAGTAGGCTCACAAAATTTCTATCATGATATTGGAGAAATGACATCAGATTTTGTCACTGATAATATAGATACGATGATGCCTTATTTGGCATCATCGGTATCCCATACAACTCAGGGACAAAATCTTCATAAAAAACTACAATATTTGAAGCAAATAATTGGGGCGCACTGAATGGAATATAACAAATTGGCGATATCTTGTAGCTTCGAAAGAGAAGTTCCACATCTCATGCCAATCACATACTAAAAAAATGCGTACATCCCCTTTCACCCCATGAGATTTTAGGAGTGGCCCTAAATCGTGATAAAAAATCTGTGAGCCTAGGAATTGAAAAAGGTATTGATTCCGATGATAACTCATGAATTTAGTTGCGAAAAGAATTGGGCGTTTCTATCAATCGCGGAAACGTGCATGAAGTCCTGGTTTTGGGCTTCTGCTAAAATCCAAAGGAGGTTTAAACAGTTTTTTTAGCATGTGATTGGTGATATGAAACTTCCCTTTTGAAGAAAGCAGATGTCGTCACTTTCATAATATTTTACTCAGTACGCCTCAACTATTGGCTTCAAATATAGAAGATTTTGACTCTGAGTGTTATGGGATACTTATGATGCTGAATAAGGCTGAAACAGATATATCTCTTCTTTCAGTGAATCTGATATCATTTCTCAAACCTCATAATGAAAGAGCTGTGAGCCTAGGAATTTAAAACGGTGCTACGTTCTCGCGGACACACTTTCCGGAAAGAAGAAATTTTTAATTGATACATTTATTGAAACGTCTTGCTCCTCCTATTTCTTTCAGATATATAATGGTCCAGCCGACGTAGCGTTTGCTGAAAGTCACTTCCTACAAAAACGTCGGCAATTTATGATACCTCCGATAGACCCGACATATCACTTCTGCCAGAGTGGCTGCAATTCGAGCCCTCTCCGCAGTATTAAAATACTCCGCCCCAAACGGGGGCGGTAGGTGGAAAATTCTGAAAGCATATTTCGAGTTTTCGCTCGACTATTTCTTGTTGGTAGGGGTTTCTGCCCGAGAGGATATTCCTACAGCGATTTAATTAAGTCTGTTGCAATATTTAAACCTCGTTTCAGGAACGACATCGTTTCATCTTGAAGATTACCTTCGGTCGACGCTGGGAAAGTTTTCTCCATTTCGGTAATGCTCAATCATAATATATCTATAGTTATTGCGAATGTTGAGTGAAAGCAATACTTATAATATCAGCTCATGATTGAGCTTGAGTTGGTCTCGGAATTGTTGTTCAGGACATGTAACTTTACCGACACCTGAAGCTCCCCGGAATATTCATTGGGCAAGAATCTGTTGAAAATGAATCCGACACAAAACCAATATGGGATGATTTTTCCTACGGAAATGAATTAAATGGTATGACTACTAACCAAGCCATCCGAATATAAATAGCAGCAGATTTGGAGCACAGAACACTCATACACAAGAAATGAAAACTCCCTAATAATTTAACGCAACAGATTGGTCGCAATATATGGTAGAAATCATAGAATGAAGAATATAAAGGAAGGAGCAAATCGTCGATTTAGCAGGGAAACGGGAAACGGTTGCGACATAAATGCCATTGAAGAACCAATTTTCATTCATTATCGAATTCGAATTGATCAATTGGTTCTATTTGCAGCGTTTATCTATATTAACGTTTGGAATCGAGAATTTATTTAGTATTCTGAACGATTTTTGTCATGTTGCATTCGTGTTTGGCAAATATCTTCAGTTTTCATAGTTAATGATTTTTGAATTGAAATAGGCGTAACAATGAGTTCTCAGGACTATGAATAAAGTGAATTAGCAAGACATTGCTTGTTTCATGGTATTCAAGCAACTCTATCCACACTTACATCTGGAGAAGACACAAATAAATCATCGACATCGAAAAAATCAGTTATTGGACTTTTTCAATAGATATCGGACAGAAGTATTCCAGTATTGGTCATAATATTGTTTCTCTATTTCAGTATCGTAATGAGTTCATTACAGTACTAAAAGTAGTGCTGTAGTGAAACTCATTACAGCATTGTTTTCAGTTATATTTTTCGTTGTTTGGTTGTCAGTACTGACCTCCGATCCTCTCAATTCTCTAAAGACATCAATTCAAATTCCGTAATCTGTCAAATTTCGTCACACCAACTGCCAAGGTACAATATAAAAGTCACTAATCTGAATATTTATGCGATTTATGCTTTCGAAAACTCGCTCCTTCGTCGCTCGTTTTCGAATTTCGCATTCGTGTTGGAATAGGAGTCCATTCTGCAACTTGTTTTAGAATATACTATTCAACTTTCTTTATTTGTACAATAGGGACAATCTATAGTGGAAACAAGTATTTATATGTAGTGTATTCATTTACATTTTAGCATATTCATCTTTTCTATTCAACTTTTCACACATTATTGAATGAATTTGTAGGTTTTTCGATGAACATTCATTGCCTGAAAGGCTATTTGCCGGTTTTCATAGGATACCTTGGGACAGCGGCAAAGTCTACAAAACGAAGTATCAATACAAGAACTAAGCAGCACGAACGATACTGTGGACTCTAAAAAGTTTAAGGCTTTCACGACCGGAGTTATTCGTTGAAGAATTATTTATTTTTGTCAAGTACCTATACAGGGTCTTTCACGAGGAAACTCACCCATATTTATACGGGAAACTACTGAACGTATTTTCATGAAATTCAGCACTTATAAGTATTTCACGATGCTGATGAAATCCAAAATATTTTCAAGGCATGAGCACGTCCGTTTTTTCCGGAAATGTTGTCATTTTGATGTAACATTTTTCAGTTTTGGTTGGAAAATTCTCTCTGAACGGGAAAGTTCGAAAAAAAAAAACGAAAATAGAGCTCCGCTGAAACAAGAGAATAATTTCGAGGTTTTTGGATGGAAAATTTTCATTTTTGGGATTTTTCAAGATGTTAGATTGATGTATGCACTTTAAAAATCGAAATCGCGATTCATGATACAGGGGGTGAAAAAATCGCTTTCAAAGTTAGGGATGACAAAATCGTGAAAAATCAATTTTTTCAAATTAGAACCCCATTTTTTTTATGGCAGATATTGAATCTACGTTAAAACATAATGTGAGTGTATGCATCACACCCTTGCCCTAAAATGGATATTTTCTGAGTTATTCACAAAAAACTGTTTTTCCTCTTGAATTTTCAGCTATTTTCTCTTCACGCCAAAAAGATGAAATTTCCAGGAACTGTTATTTGAACCATGCTGTAAATTTTTCACCCCTTCTTGAAACCGACTTCAAGTTACTATTAGGAGAACCATGGCAAACTCTCGCAGTTATAACTAGAGAAGATGCTCAAAGTTTTGACCGTTAATTTCTAGACATTTATTTATACGTCTCAGGAATGCTTCGTGCGTTGCTCTTCTTATTTCATCGGGAGGAAGAGATCTGCAAAAGTGTTTAAAAACCAAATTGAGTTTCAAAACTATGAATCTAAAAATCTAAACAAACCTGAACGCATTTCTGACTCGTTCTATGCAGTCCTCTTTATCAGTCAGGGGAGTTGAGTAGACAATATTTTTTTATCCTACCCCAAACATAATAGTCTAAAGGAGTTAAATCGGAGAACGTGGTGGCCAAAGATGTGGACCATTGTTCGCCAACCATCGATCTTCAAATAGCCTGTAGAGGATATTTGACACATTGAGTGAATTGTGTGGAGGCGATCTTGTTGATACCATAAGTCATTATGGTTCTGTACTAGCGGCTCAATTATTTGAGTCAATATGTCAGAATATCTATCTCCTAAGGGAGAACATTCTTTAAATAGTGCAAACATGTGTAGTGTTCTATCTTACCAGTTAAAGTCCCATCATAAATGTGAACATCGAGAATTGCATTATTTTTGATGGCGCAAAAAACCTTGAAACTCCAGGTCTCTTGAAAGTTCCATTGTCTGAAGTGGTGGTTGTTCTCTTCATCCCAATTATGACTGTTATGCCTATTGAAAGAACCATTCTTTGTGAATTTAGATTCATCTGTCCAAATTATACAGTTTTCATTCTCTTGAAATCGAATCATCATAGCTTCGCAAAACTCTGTTCTCCTGACGAAATCAGTTTCCTTCAAATGATGTACCCTATTGAATTTATATGGGTCCATTTTATGTTTTTTTAATATTCTCCAAACACTCGATTGAGATAATCCCAGATCAATCTCGGCATCTTTGAGAGAATTTTGAGGATTCACACGAAAATATGCAAGAACTGTAATTTCGTTGTTCTCATCTTCTACTACACTTTTTTCTCTGTGTATAGTTTTCTTAACGAAAGATCCGACATTTCTCAACTTTGTCATGGTTCTGTTAATGGTATCTCTCGTTGGTCTGGGTCGGTCAGGAAACCTCTCAATGAACAGTCGAATCGTTCTATCTACAACTTTATTACATTCTCCATGAAGTAGAATGAGATTTAAATAATCTTCATTGGTAAAATTAGGCATAGTGATCGATTTTATAACTTAATACGAATTATCACCAAATTAATAGTAAACACAAAATGCTACTGAATAAAGAGGAATTTGGCAGATGTAATTAATGATATCTATCATCAAAAAAAAAGAATGTAAAACATGGTAAGTTTTTGCATATGGTTCATAAGGAATTATTTATTTATCACTGGAGAGAAAACCGATGGCCGATTAGTTGAAATAAAGAGGTTTATGATACAAATTCGAATCAAAATTCGCCATCTATTTAGGAACAACCTGTAACTTTTTTCTCTTGCATATTAGGGTAGTAAAATCTAAAACATGGTTTAAGTAACAGTTCCTGAAAATTTCATCTTTTTGGCGTGAAGGGAAGAGAAATAGCTGAAAATTCAAGACGAAAAATAGTTTTTTGTGAATAACTCAGAAAATGTCCACTTTAGGGCAAGGGTGTGATGCATACACTCACATTATTTTTTAACGTAGATTCAATATCTGCCATAAAAAAATGGGGTTCTAATTTGGAAAAATTGATTTTTCACGATTCTGTCATCCCTAACTTTGAAAGCGATTTTTTCACCCCCTGTATCATGAATCGCTATTTCGATTTTTAAAGTGGATACATCAATCTTACATCTTGAAAAATCTCAAAAATGAAAATTTTCCATCCAAAAACCTCGAAGTTATTCTTGTTTCAGCGGAGCTCAATTTTCAATTTTTTTTTCGAATTTTCCCGCTCAGAGAGAATTTTCCAACCAAAACTGAAAAATGTTACATTAAAATAACTTGAAATTTTCTAAGGAATCTATTTCTGCAATAAAAAAATGGTGTTCTAATTTGAAAAACGGAAGTTGACGTCATGCCTTGAAAATATTTTAGATTTCATCAGCATCGTGAAATACTTATAAGTGCTGAATTTCATGAAAATACGTTCAGTAGTTTCCCGTATAAATATGGGTGAGGTTCCTCGTGAAAGACCCTGTATAGAAATAAAATTTCTAAATGAAAGGATGTTCTTTTACGTTACATTCGTAGATAATTATAATTTTTTCGGTTACGAGGGTCACGGAATCAACTCGATATCCCCCCATACATACAATATCATAAATGTATAGAATGAATATTCTACCCCAACCCGCGATCAGATAAAAATTCATGGAAAAGTTCGACCCTGCCTGCAGCCCCAACAGACTTCCAGTCAACAAAGTGATCTGTTCTTGCTTCAAAGCATCAATCTCGTGCATAAAACGGTTTCCCATTTTCTACATGTACCGCCATCTTTCCTCGTATCAAACGCAGGCTCGTCTGGACATGTCAGTCAATTTCGTTGCTTGCTAAATAATGCCATGCTCGTCCTCATCTGAATATTTCTAGGGAGATGGATGAACGTATGAGATAAACGGGTATGAGCCTGGAGGTGAATTATGTCATACCCAGTATTCACACCGTTGTGTATGACAGAGACAAAACATTTCTGGGCTTTAGAATTGAACAAAGTCTTGAATGTGGGAGTCCAATTGTACGACAAGAGAAGAAACGAAATTTACTACTTGCGAAGTCAGAGGTTCTCTGGCTTGTTGTTCTCATCGATCTGATTGTATATAGCTTATTCTTATTCACGTTATGACAATTTGGTAGGTACCTACCAAATCTGATGGGTTCGAGTTATAAAAACTATTAAAGCTATTCACTGTTGACAAAATCTACGCAGAAAAAGTCAGAAGTTGAATGGCGGTATTTTACTTTCCATCTGTTGGCCATGAACTGATCTGTAGGTATGAGGCCGACTTACAGATTCGTCACAAATGGAATTTCGGTATTACCAACTCATTCACTGTTTTTTTTTTAATCAAAAGAGGTGAAAAACACGTTTTTGAAACATATTCAACTAAGAAGTGAAAAAAAGTTCAAATTTCGCTCGAGACTTTGATGAGTGAACAAAACTTGTATTATTAGAAAAAGTGGCAGTCGCTCGATGTACCATGAATATTAGACAAAGCGCCTAACGGTTTTTAACAATATCACTTATTTTTTCGAGCACTTCTGCCGTCGTTGTGTATTCATTCTCAAAACTTCGGCAGTTCGAGTATTTGACATCTTCAGGAGTTATACTTTCAGCCGAGCTGCACTCAAACGCAGCCGATGGGATTCAAATTCGAAGAATAGACGGAAAGCAAGGATTGGCTGATTTGTCTAAAATTACGTTGCTATTTACGACAGCGCTTTTCTGAGGATAGAATAAATGGACCCTGATAATATATGTAGGAATGTTTAATGTATCTATTGATGTCCTTTTCCGTGTAGGCGTTAGCCACGAGTGCGCGCTTCAAGTGTTCTGATTCAGTTTCTATCTCGGTTTCCAGTTGTTCAGGCCCACAAATTCTTCTCGCTCTGTAGACTAGTGTTTCAATTATTCCCTAAGGATAGCATGGATGATGATTTGAGGTGTTATGTAGATATCTGTCCGTGTGTGTAGGCTGTCGTTATACAGTGCGTCCTAGTGTACTTTCTTTCCGTGGGATAAATAAGTACATCAAGAAAATCCAGATTTCCATTTTCGTTTTCCAATTTCATTGTAAACTGTTAACACATTTTTCTGCAACCATGTTCTTATGGTATTAAAACAGTTTCCAATAAAACTCGTTCTTGATTTTGTTTATTAATATTATTCTAATATATATAATATAATATTATTAATAATAATAATCAAATGTGTCAGTGCTTCCATGATATAAAATATTCAAAGTTCCATAGAGGTGCTTTCAAAGAAGCAGGCCTTGTTACTTCCCTTTATCGATGATGAATCTGCTGAAGATATTAATTCTTCATCATTTGGTAGAGAAACGCCTATTATTAAAGCAATCTTTGACAAAATGGCGATTGAGCTACAGAGAAAAATCGAGAAGCATACAATTCCAACACTGAAGTTTCATTTCGAAGAATTTCAAACTCGAGTAAAACGTGCTCCCAAAAAAAAAAACTCCAATGATCAATGAGTGCTTCTCTATTCAGTTGAATATTCGAATCACTAACAAAAATTAATGTTCATATATAGCCGATGAGGAACATTTTTTATTATAATTATCATTATTAAACTACAATAAGAGTGAAGGTAAAACTTATGCACTCAATACAGAAACAAAACAGACGATTACAAGCGTCGAATATTCTGTTAGACAGAAAGTTCATCCGGCAGGTGGTCCTAAACGATTCCTTGGCAAGTTCGAAATCTGCGTAGATGATTCGTATTAAGACGGAATAAGTGCTCAAGGTCTACATCGAAGAACCCATGCATCGCCCTGAAAGCCTCTATCATGTCACCCCTGGCACGACGGTCCTCAAAGCTGGTCAATTCAAACAATCCCTTCCTTTCTTGGTTGAGTAGAGTTTGAAAATGGGATCTTGTGCACCATCTCTGAATAGCCTCTAGATGCAGTGAGTCATGTTTTAGAGCTACCCACCAAACTGGTCCGGCGTACTCCAAAATTGGCCTCACGTACGTTGTGTACAGCAGTCTGTACACTACAACCTCTGAAATATTGCTGAATGAGGAAGGCGGCCTTCCTCTGCCTCTGGGTGCTACATAAACTTTGTTAACAAAACCAAGATACGAGTACATGAGCATAACGAGAAATGATTCTTAAATTTGTTTTCATTATGGTTTATTTATAATTGAGATCAGAAATTTAAAGAGTCTGCCTCAATTTGGGCTATTTGAAAAAAAAAACATGCTACAACGGGAGATAAATATTACATTAACAATTTCATTATTTTCTTAGAGAAAAGAAATGACTATCAGACACTAGACTCGTAAATCCATTAAAAAAATACTCGGAAATTTGCAAGGTTTCAGGCGGAGAAAAAACAAATGGACATAAATAATCATAGAACTCTGCCTACATTTGCAAAGGATTATATTAGGACACGAAGAACTAACAGAAGAATACAGAAGAAGAATGAATCAAATGATTCAGCTACTCCTTTGACATAATTTCTTGGATCAATCCTGACAGCAATTTAACGAAAAATAAAAATTATGATTAACCAGGTTTTAAAGCATCACCTAAAATGTTCCATAGAACAAAGAGAAAGCTCCCACAGTATCAAGGGATAGAGGCATGTTGATTAATCAAACTGTACATGTCAGAGAAAATGAAGGAACTACGTATACGAATGAATTCCTCTTCAACAAAGCCATTTTTACCAGAAAATTCATGCTGACATTCCGCCGCAAAATGCAGATTCTACTCACATAATTTGAAAGAAAAAATTATCAGTTCGCTGAGAACCACCCAGTTGGAAATACATTTCTTGTCATGGAACTCGAAACGGGTGATACCCCCCGATGGCCATTTCTTTCCCAAATTCATTTCTTTTCATTTCCACCCTTATTCAGGCTATTTCGTGCCCTTACGGTTTCATTCAGGGCCACAAAGAAATCAGTTCCGCCTCTTGGATAACCTAAAATGTTCTCAAACTTTGAATGCCTCCTCCGTCAAAAACTTCCATGAATATTTCTCCGAGAAAAGGACGCCTGCTTCGGTCCCGAATTAAAATCCACTCAGGCAGGAGAAGGAATGGGAGGACCGCAAGTTGTTTATATTCCCGTCTGCTTCAACGGACCCGACGCTTTCATCAGGAGTGTACGCACTTCTTTCTTGGATGGGGAAGCTGAGAAGTTATTGGGAGGGATCCTCAACCTTCTGGAGACCTTTTCTGAACTGCGAGAACAATTTTTTCCCAGGATCCAATATGAATGGACATGAAAGGATCCATAGTTATATAGAAAGGTATTTATTTCCAGAACAATAATGTGGACCAGGAATATGCCAAAAGAAAGACTAAGTGATAATCAGGCGTGATTATAATTTCAGCAAAAATTGAAGAATTAATTCGTGTTATACGGCTCACACACAATCGAATATTTGTGTATTTCCTACTTGATTCGAAAAATTCAATATGCAGTTATACTAAAAGCTATTTTGTGTCAGTGTCAAGGTAAGGAAATGAGTGGATACTTGTGTTGTTGTCACATTTCTGTATCGGCTGGAATAATCTGGATGTTCTGTAATGGAAATTGAACATTTGAAACTATATATGCCCCAAAGAGTCAAGAAGCTTTGTGGTGAAGGGCTCTCCAAACCCTAGCATCCAGCTCAGGGCAAGCTTCTGAGTAATGAAAATTCTCTGGACCTGATGAGCACAGTTTCCCTGATGCCATATGATAAGTGGGAGTGGACGTTTGCATAATATATGGTCTGCAGAACGTTCAGGTGTAGATGGTTTTTCAGTGCCTTCATTGGGTAAATTGCTTGTTCAAGTAAGTTATATGTTCAGGCCAAGTCGAACTCGAGGTAAGGTATATCCCTGATAATTTGGTTTCATGTGTACAGTATATTATAATTTATAATGAAGGCGGAATGAGCCCTGTCAAATTATATCAGTTCTCTCTTTCCAACAAATAAGAGTAAGTGGTTTTCTGCATGCCACTTGTCTACATTTCGTAGGGTCTCCCCCATATTTACTGTCACAAATTCCTCACTTAAGAGATAACTTTAAACTTTTATCATCTCCATAAAGATGGGAAGATTTTCAAAATATGCGATGAAGAGCAATGTCCCTAAAATACTCATCTGAGTGACTCCAAACAGAATTTTTCGAGTAGAGGTACTCGAAGTAGACTCTCCTGTTGCAATCCTCTGGTGAGTTAGGTCATGAGAATGCATTTTCACGTAGATCAATGAAATCAACGTTGGTAAAAAAGGATTTCAACTATTGACGAGGATACAGGAAATGTTGATGAAAATATGTTGCGGGGCTTCAATGAGAATTCAGTAGTTGAATTTTAGTTTATTAACATAGGTCCAGTCAACCAGAAAGTTCAGCACTTGTATTAACTTTTTTTTTGTGCTTAACAGATGGAGGAGTATAATAAAAATAATAATAAGTAACCAGTCAAGTAGAAATCTATAAGATCCACCGCATATTGATTAAATTTATAAGCTCTCAACTTGAGGAGGAGAACTTCCCTGGACACGCTTTGGTCAGGTCACAGAACAATGCGCCTATATATTGACCACCTTCAAAACCATCATTGATCACTCTCATAAGCTCTGCAATGGCAGCTGTCGTTGAGAGTCCATTTCTGAAACCGAACTGAGACTTATTAAACAAACATTTTTCTTCGAAATAGGATGTTATTTGAGTTTGCAATACCTTTTCTAAGATTTTAGAGACAATAGGTAAAATCGATATTGGTCTATAATGACCACTGGACCTTTTTTGTGGACGCGAACCACTCGAGCTACCTTGAGAACATCAGGGAAAACGCAGTCTCTTATGTAATCATTTATTAATTTAGCAAGTGGGCCGATTACTTCATCAACTATAAGTTTTATGATTTCATTATTGAATCCATACTAATCACAACTTTTTTTATTATTTATTTTCATCAACAAATTTCTAATATACGTCTCAGATACATAAGAAAATTTTAAAGAGAACATCATTAAGTTTTGATCCCAAAGAGTTGCAGTATTCGATCACAGAATCAGCAAATGATCTATTAGATGGCGGTAAATTCTTATGAATTCTGATGAAGAAGTCATTGAAATCATTGGGAGATATATCAGTCTAATGGTCTATATTTTTCTTCGAGAGGTTGGTACAATTTTTCACTATATTTCATATGGACCTAAGAGCTTAATTATTTTTCTGAAGGTAATTATCATTTGAGCTTTTCATAGCTTTTTTGAGTTCATTGCGATAAAAACTTCGATAATCTCTACGCATTGTCATTATATGGGGGTAACGAAATATTCTCTCAAGTTCTCGATAAAATTGTAATCCTTCCCGGATCCTCTTCGAGTCATCGGTGAACCATGATATATGGGAAGCGCATCATTGGAATGCTTATACGATCAAAGAGGAAGAGCAAGATCTACGCAATTTTTCAAAAGAATCAAAAACATTTCAAACTTCTTATCTATAGCTATATTTCCATTATAAACGAAATCCCAACAAACATCCTTAACCAATTGGGTGATTGCTCTACAAACAGTAACTAACTGTTCTCTCTGCACAGTGCAGCCAACTACGAATGAAGTCTGAAAATCTCAAATCAATCACACACCCATCACATTCCTGAATGCTTGTGAAAATATTATCCAAACACCCATTCCCTCTAGTAACTGCCTTAACGACACTGTGAAGTCCATATGAAGAAAACAGATCAAGAACTGCGCATTCATCATTACTATCTCTGAGAAAATTTTTATTGAAATCCCCTACAACAAAAACATTGATCAAATCAATTCTATCAAGAATATCCGTGATCACCTCTAGAAATATTTTGAAAATACCCTGGGGAGGTCGGTAAACTGTTATTATAATCACCTTCAGCAGATCAGACTGACATACCTCAATCACCATTTCAATCGATTGGGAAATTATTTCGTTCATGGGCTCAAAATCTTTGACGTGAGAATTTTTAACAGCAGCTGCCACACCACCATGAATATGATGCCTGCGTGAATACGAAGAAACGATTGAATAATTATTTATCTTAACCAGCTCAATTTCCTGCTCCGGCAGCCAGTGCTCACCAAAAAAAGATCTTATGATCCAAACATTTGGACTCAATTTCTTCAATTTCATTACGAATACCTACATTGTACATTGATAAATAAAATTTTTACAATATCCCCAGATTTTATTTTTTCAGGTTCTTTCCTCCTCTCTGGAAAAAATTTTTAAAATTGAAAGGTCTTAATAACGCACCTGTTGGCCAAAAGTCTTTGTTATTCAACAATTCATAAATTTCCTCAGTAGGAGCACCTATACTGAAAGCCGAATTTGAACCTAACGTGTTTAGCTTCTTAAAAACAATATCTTCGTGGCCATTTATACGGCACAAATAAGCTAAAATAGCATCTTCCGAAGTATCACCCTCAATTCTTTCAAGGTAAATCCACTTTTTTTTCATTTTTTTCCACCAATATCGAATTTAATTCATTTCTATCACGATCAGATGGTTTGTTATTGGATGGTATTCGTTTACCTTTTTTAGAATCGATATCTGATTGAATATCGGATTCCACTTGTACAGTATCATTGCTGCCAGATGTATCAGTTGACTGTAGAACATGTTGCGGTCTCTTCTCTGATGTGTTATTTAGTTTTCCTCCTTTTTCCTTTGAGCTGTGTGATTTAATTGAAGGAATGGCAACATCACTCTTCTCGATTTCATCACTAGCAGATTCTTTAATAATTTTCAGCAAATATTCCTGGGATGACATTGTAATTTGATGATTTGAAATGGATCTTTCCATCTCAGTAATGAGTCTTTTCAAACAATCAATTTCACAATTAGCACACTTTAATTTACCTTCAAAACACAACAATTGGCATGCCAAGTGCTGTTGATTTTGATTTGTTTCATCATTTTCACTATTAGAGTCCATAAATTCGAATTCAACAAGTTTTCGTGTTGATTCACTTACTTAAGTACTACTTGGTACTTTTTTCGACAAAATTATCTCAAATATTTGGCTTTCGCTTAACGCTAAATCGTTTCCGGCCATCTAGACTGTTAAAACAATGATAACAATAACTGATAACAATTTCGATAAAAATACTTCATAAATTATCATATTCATATTTTATTCAACTGCTTCTCTGTGACCTTTCACAATATGAAACAAATTCATCGAATTGCCAGACCTCCCGCGTGGTGAGATCCACCGGCCAGACGCCATTTTTCATGAAAAAAAATTCTCAAGAAATTCATTATTTTAGTATGGCTGATTTTTTGATATTATTCAGTTGAGATATAGGGAAGCACAGAATTTATTTGACAGACGCCTAGTTCGATGCTAAATCACTGCCAGACTGGCTCAAAGTTGTAGTTCCGCGGCGCCGCTACAAGGGATATGAACGAAAAGTCATTTTAGTACGATTCTTTTTTGTTGTTTTACAATCTATATACCATATAAAACAAGACTTATTTATTCTATTTGAAGACAAATTGATATTTAATCGAATATTCCGATAAAGAGGATGGAAAGAATAATAGTATTTAATCAAGATTTTAATTAGTTCTTGAATTAAACCTCAGATAATTCAGATGCTGTCTAATCTTATTGTGAATAAATAGTTTAAATCTAAAATTGTGTCACAGATATGTGATGCATTTCAGTACTCCTCATCATCGTCACTGCTGTCATCGTTCTCATACGTCACATTTTCATCTGTTTCATATTGTTTCTAGAATGTAATGCAGCAAACAAAAATCGTACCAAAATGATTTTTCGTTCATCTCCCTTGTAACTACAAAATACTATTTCTCACCTTCATTGTGACCTGTAAACGTGCGATACGCACTAATGAACACATCACCAGCCAGCTGCCAGACAAAGTATTTCGTGATCGGGTTAAGGGAATGATATATCAAAAAACCAGCTCTATCAAAATTCTAACTTTGCCAGCTCTTAGACTAAACCGACCTATGCGATATGGAAGAGACATATATAAGTAAATATTCAACAACAACATTTATAAGTAACAGTATAATCGGTGCACTTGGGTATGCATGCGCCAAAAAACCTCAAGCTTAGGTATAAACAAAATTATAAAATAAAAAAATACCATAACTCTGCATTAGAGATCAGTTTAGAAACAAAAACCTTCTTAGGTGCTTAGGTGCATCTAAATCTAACTAACTATACCTGTTACTATACCATTATACCTGTTCCAGTGAATTATCTCAGCTATTTCGGAATATGAAAATTTGAAAATTTCATGTTCTTCAATTTGTTCAAGGAACCTGCATTTGAGAAAAACGAAAATTGAAAATACCTTCCTGATTGACCGGAAGTGATTTCGACTTTTTTATGTCAAATAGCACCCTGTATATCTTGCAATTTTTGATTTTCACCCACGATTACATTTTCAACGATGTATCACACTTTGTATTTTACACTTGATTTGATGGAGAAAACGACAATTGAAAATGTAAAGCCGGGTTTATACGGAAAATCTGCCCGTACGGATTTTTCGATTTGAACTTAGGAAGTCGATTTGACATCCAATAAAACTAATTCACCCCAATTTTCAGCTGTTTCTCTCGAAAGATTTTCGAATTTTTCGAGAAAATTTGTTTTTACAACTTAAAGTTTTGAAATTATAGATGGTGATTTTTTCATCGTTCTCAGTTGTATAAGTGATAAGGAACTCATTTCATTGTGAATCTCGGTTGAAAATTCGACTTTTTCAGATCTTTTGTTCAGAATCTTTCGCATTCCAACAACGGAAAGAATGCAGCAGTGTTAAATCTTGGGATCTTGCAAGATATCTTATCGGGTGAAGCCAAAATTAAAATTAAACAAAATATCGTAGATCACTGCGATTCTTTAAATTTGAAATTTCAATTGTCGTTATCTCCATCAGATCAATAATACCAAACACAGTGTGATACATCGCTGGAAAAAGTAACTTTGCAAAAAATATACAGGGTGCTAGTTGAAATAAAAAAGTCAGAGTCACTTCCGGTCAACCCGGAAGTGATTTTCAATTTTTGTTTTACTTTGGTAAAACACCATTATTTGTAAAGGTTCCTTGAACGAATTGAAGATAATGAAAATTTTCAAATTATTATTTTCCGAAATGGCTGAGCTATACTGGGTCACCTGGTATATAACTTGTAAAGTCGAGTTCTCAGAGCTGAAACATTTGCGTTATAAACGGTTGCGGGGAGTAAAGGTGAAGTGTTTTTTTTTAGTACACAGTGATCCAATGAGGAGAAGTCAATGGAGGCAAATTGTTCTTGCAGCTAACACTCATATAGGGTTGTTGTGCTATAAGATGATGATCTGATGAGGAGCTAATGCAGGAAATGCATAGGTTGGGAATAATTACAATTATGAACTATAGTCCGTTTCAAAATGATTGTCATCAGAGCAAGCCATGAAATTCCAGCCAGGGCTTTATTTCTAGTTACAATAAGTTACTAAAAATTTCTGTGGGTTCATCATAGATTGAAATATATCAATATAACCTATAAAATGATTGAATATATTTTTCAAGGCAAATAAATTTGAAGATTTTTTGTGAAATAATATTATTTTCGTCATTGTTTTATTGACACATTTTCAAACTTAGTTTCAATTACAAAAGAAAAACAAGCTGAGATGATGACTAAAATATACACACCCACACTATTTCGCTGTAGATCAAGCATGGGAATTGGAAGTTCAGGATTGACAATAAAAATAGCGTGGAATACTTCAACATGAAATCTTGTAGGCTTTCGAGGAACTCTAATGTAGAGATATCATTCATTAAATAATCAAGGATAACTAAAAGTTCATTCTCTATGAAGACTCTTCAGCAAATTTTGGAATTTTGATTACTATTGAAAATTCAGCCAAGTTCTCACCCTATGTCATTTTTTCTGAGTATTGAGGAAAAGAAAGTATAATGAAGCTGACATAACTTTACGATTTCATAGCCAAGTTGTTGAAACAAATGGAAAATATTTGTTGACAAATTGTGAATCATTGGAAGTGTGATATGCTATGAAATAGATCACTATTATTTGTATTTTTTATTAATACTGTCTATTTCATGATTCATTAAATAATATACCAAATGTTGATTTTGATTAAAACTCAGTTACTTTTCAGGCAGTACAAAAAATATGTACAAACTGAGTTATTCACTGTTTCTGATTACAGTAGAACCCCGATTATCCGAGCCCGCTTTATCCGAGGTCGCGATTATCCGAGTCGCGTGGATAGCACAGGATAGTTCAATTTCATAAGGTCAAACTCTGCTCGCGCTGCGAGATGTCTGTGCTTGTCATTTGTTAAGGAACATAATCTATATACTTGTGTATTATATTATATAATATATGTATTTACTTATTTATTTAGTAACTGTTTACGAAAATAAAACCCAATTTGATTAAAAATATCATATTTTTTCAGAGTTATTTTATAAAGTCCGTATTATCCGAGTTTTCGATTATCCGAGGTCGGCTCGGTCCACAATAGCTCGGATAATCGAGGTTCTACTGTATAATGTCTTATAATGTCTCTTTGAAGGTGGAATAGGTTTCCATCGACTGCTCACTTCTTACTTGTCTTGCATTCTTTCTTCTCCAAAATTCATCTGACAGTTTTAGGTGAAAACTGAAATTTGAGACTTATTTATTTATTCGAAAAAATCGGAAACACCTCGAACAAGTTAATAAACGCGATTAATACTGGCAGAAACCTGCTGAATTGTTGAAAAACTCGCAATACCGACGATAAACTGATCACGTTTCCTTGTAGTTAGGCGAGGCGAGAGGTATCTTGATGAATTCCAGCCATTTTCAATTCGGTAATACTTGAGAAATATTCAAATCCAAAACTAATTTGCAGATTTAATCAAGAACATAAGCATACAGAAATAAATCCGAAATATATTCAGGAGGTTAATTCAAACTCTGAAATGTCAAAACTTAGTGTTTTCAATCAACACCAACCTAAATCCTAGAACTCAAAAGTTACTGATGGGATATTACCAACATATTTTCGAGATTCCACAGCCGCCCGAGATGCCAATCATTTTGAAACGGACTATAAAATGTATTGAAGGTAGTCGATTAGACGTGACCCCTTGAAGGTTAATGATATCTGGTATCATGGTCCAGAATTAATAAAGATAAATAACGCCATTATTGCAGTGTTGTTCCTAAAACCATGTATCTATGTACCATGGACAAAATAAATCAATATCGGACTGGTGAAAACTAGGCTTGCAGATTATTCCAAAGCAAAAAAATGCTGTAATAAACACATAGATAGTTTTGTGAAAAAAATTACTTGTATCTATGAGTTTATTTAGTTGTTGAGCGGTTAACGGAAGAGCGGCTTTACGTCGACCTAACAAACAAAATTAGGCTCTCTCCAACTCGAAGAGATAGGGGGTGAGGCCTACTGCACAAGTGAGTAGGACTTGGTGATATTTTTCTTGTAGAGAGTTTAGTTTTCGGGGAAAATAGAAACCATCGAAATAACTCACATAAAATATTTTTTTGAAAAATCCTTATATGTTCTTCTGACCAAATATTTTTGGTCTTCTTTTGGTTCTTCTGACCAAATATTTTTGGTCAGAAGACCAAAACAAAAACGAAAACACAAAAATTGGTGGAACTAGTTTTTCCTACGTCTTCATATCAGACTAACTGAAAAATTTCATTTACATGAACCTATGTACTTACCTGAAATTCAAAATGAAATAAAATAACATCTTAGCTATGAGGTGATGAGATGAGAGATTTCAAGATTTTTGGACTCCAACTCTCTAAACATTTAAAATTGAAAAGTTCTGACCTTTTTATTTACCTCGTAAAAATAATCCAAGTTCCCTTAAATAACACTCCCGAAATGCTTCACTTCCGTTTCGTAACAAATACCGTGATTTCTGATCACGCTTCCCGACATGAAAATTCTAATAATTGATAACAAAAATTTCCATCACCCTTTCACTCCTCGAAATTCCCTAATATTTCTCTAACTACAAAAATAAGACTTCATCTTTTTCCCCGACGGACTTTAAGTGTTAACCGTTTCCCGACCTAACCTTTTTCCGATCTTCTTCCGAGCAACCTGGAAAACTTCTTCGACCGTATCCCCCAGATCTACTGAATACTCCCTCAGGATTTCCAATCTCTGATGGGTCGTCTATCACACTTTAAATTGTGGTATTACCAGTCAGATCTGTTGAAATCAATTTTTTTTCCTCCTTCTCTAATTTAAGCGTGTCCAAAAAATATTCAATTTCGCATTTCAGCAAATATTTTCCGTCTCACTTACTCTTTTGCTAAGTTAGCGTTTTCATGCGTGACAACTGTTTTTGGTAACTGGCTAATGGCTTGGAAAATATTCTTATCCCCAGACGACGGGTACTTAAATTCCGCTAACTCAAAGGAGTTTCAGATGCCAGTTCTCCAAACGAGTGGATTGAGAGATTATTAATTCTCATTTTTTTCCTACATTTCATACTAACTGATAAGCAAAATGAAAAAGTATTCCACTGCAACATTGTATTTACTTCCATTCTGAATTACGAGTATGAGGATTTAGAAATTAATAATTTCTATGGTTTGCCACAATGCCACAATCGGAGCATAGCAGTGACCCGTTTTGCCTTTATAGCTCATCAATGCCACTCAGCTCAGCAACAACTACGGACACCTTAAAGGCTAGTAATTAATGTCATGCTAGGAAAGAAACCTGAGTATTACTACCGAGGTGCACACGGTGGTTGGTTATGTGTCAGCCAGGAATGCTAGGATAAACACGTTATGTGATCTCCATCGACAGTTCATATTAATGTTCTGAATTCACAAAGAAACATAAGACTCATTACTTTCCGTATAGCTTTACTCATTAATCGCCATACTAATAAAAGTGTTTTATTTTGATAGTGTTAGTTGGTTCGAGAATAGACTGTTAGTCGGTTTCACAAAAATTTGATTGCATTGTCAAATTGATTGGTGCCAAGATTGAAATTTCAAATCAACATATTCGATTGGTTCGAATTTACGTAAGGTTTTTTGATCGCACAATTAAAGTTTTGTGAAACCCACCTTATCCCTATTGTATAATTTAGCCCTGAAGTTTACTGGAATTCAAGTTTCCATAGACTAATCACCGAAAAGAGAATATGACAAAAGATCCCAGAGGAAGATCCGGAACGCGCCTCTTCTTCTGATGTGGTAGTCCTTCCGTTTCAGGAGGAAAGAGCCCTTTCGAAATCGAGCGGATCCTCATTGTGATCTATCTTCAAAGATGGCCTCTTGCTTGATATTGGTAACTAACACGCACTCATCGTGTCCCAGTGTCAACAAACTTTCTGTGTTGAATTGTTCATTAGGTTTCAAAGTCACTGATTCCGACGAGGTCAGAAAATAGATAACACTTAAAGATGCGAAGAATGGCACAAAAGAGAAATTGAATGGACACAGTAAATTACTTCGAAGCGGCGGCGTAAAGTCTAATGAAGATTGATTCAAACTGTCCTCTTGTTTATCGGAGAAAATTCACATATGGCGGAAAAAGTTTATTCACGCGGAATCGTATGCATACATGCTATTCGAACAAAATATTCGAATTTCAAACAAAAAGAGTTACAAGATTTTACCGTCGGTCTCATTTTGAATTGAAAAGGACTTTTATTTTCTCTAATTCTCCGTCGAATCCCTTCATTCTGCTTGATCTTGTGGAAAGAAGGGTGTGAGATTATTTAATTCTAGCACAGTTTTCATGGTAATATTTAACGATTACATTTCGGTCTCCTGCCACGAAGTTTTTTATTATCTGTCAAATTTATGACGAAGAAACAGTTCTGCCAACTAATATTTTTCAATGAAAAATCACTAAACGATATTTATGGAAAAATATCATTAATTTAGATAAAAATTCAACGAATTAGAGAAAATAATGTATGATACTCGTAGAGAAGGCTGATTCTAATACTCAAACTTCAAATATTCAAAAATTCCTCACTATGTGGATCATTGTGATACTTGTTCATTCAAAAACGAGCTTGCATCATATAATAATAATAATAATAATAATATTTATTCATTCTCTCAGACAGAATACATCTATATAGAATACGTCAGAAAAAAAACCAAATGATTACAGAAGTAAATTGGCATCCTAGCAAGAAAGTAAAAATGTAGTGTAATAACAATAATCTAAAAAAATCATACAATAGCAGCATTCAAATATTCACTTACACTATAAAAACAATTAGCGAATAGCAACTCCTTTATCTCTCTCTTGAATTTTCTGTACTCCAAAACTTTTAGCCTCTCAGGTAGATGATTGAACAATTTGCTGCCACAGTACGTGGGTGAGTGCTCGAATTTTGTTGTTCTATGTTTTGGAATACAGAGAATATCTTTGCGCCTTGTATCATAATAATGATAATCAGAGCATTTTCTCAGTGATCCTAGGTTTCTTTTTATATACAATACACAATCAAGTAGAAAGATGCAGGGAAAGCTCAACAATCTTTCTGCAATAAAGCAGGGTCTACAGGACTCCATAGGTGAAAGGTTGAAAATCAGTCTAATGATCTTTTTCTGTGTGACGAATACACGACAGCTTGTAGATGAACCCCCCCACAACACTACGTTATAGCTCAGATGAGAATAGGCAACTGCAAAATATACGCAGATTAGAGATTCTCTTGGTAGAATCTGCTTCAGGCTCCTTATGGCAAAATATGCACTACCCAATTTCGAACACACAGAGTCCACATGGTTCTTTCAACCGAGAACTCCGTCAACCCACAGTCCGAGAAACTTTACGCAGTCTGAACTTTTCAACTCACCGGTCGGAAGTTTTAAGCTCAACTGGCAACCCATGTCTCGCGACCGAAAATACAAGAGATCAGTCTTATTAATATTGAGAATGATGGAATTCCGATAACACCAATCAGTGAAACAGCGCCCCACAAGTTCACACTTGGCAGTGAGCTCAACAAGACTGGATGCCCGAATTATAAAAGAAGTATCGTCGGCAAACTGAACTATCTTGATATGAGCCAAGATTGATGAACAAATCATAACATAAAGAGGAAGATCATTGACGAATAAAATGAATAAAAGAGGCCCCAAAACAGAACCCTGAGGGACCCCAAGTTCAACCCGATATTTGGAGGATTCTTGTTGACCCATACGAACATAAAACTCCCTATCATTCAAAAAATCTTCAACCCAATCCAGAAAAAACACCCCTAAATCCAAAGCTGTACAACTTGGCCAGAATTAATAAAATTACTAAAATTAATAAATTACTATTTCACGATTGACTAATTGAATATAACATAAATTCATATTTCCATTTCGATATTTCTTGATTTTCATGTTATTGATGGTATTTATTCGAGAAATTCGTGGAGGGATTATCAGAAATCAGTCGCCTACATGAAAAAACAGTCAAGTTCACGGAAATAAAATACTATAAAAATTAAAAGAACTCATATATTCTTCAATTTTATGGAGGAAACAACTTAGTTTCGTGAACTCACTTCAGACAATATTGAAAAATATTGGTATCAAACTGACCAATCACCAAGAAGTGATGAGAATTACCATATAATTCACAAAACCGAAAGACTTGAAGCTAACTGGCATTTGGGTGTAAGGTTCATGAATTTGGTATCTGAAGGAGAAAGTAAATGAAGCTGTAGAATTCTGTGACATAGAAAGTAGTCCCTTAAATCTCAAGTTAAGAGAATGGACGTCACTACGAAAACGAATTTTGTTATATTCGTTGTATTTTCTTTTTTCACCAACTAATTTGAAAATCAATGGGACTTACTTACATATAAAAAAGGATTAACCCTTTCACTTATATTTTGTGTGAGAAGGGGGAAAAATGGACCGTTTCAATCACATGACAGTTTAAGGAGAACTTGCATATTTTCGTTTTCAAATAGTGTCGACATTTTCGGGATATATCAGACACGTGATTGATTCTGAGAAGATTTTCTCATACCACATTTCGGCCTTTGACGGTTATGCATTATTGATATTGCTTTAGCAGTTCTGGGCAAATCTGGCGGTTTCCGAGAATTTTTTTTTTTAATTTCAGTTATAAACGTTTGCATCAGATTCTAATAGAAATCACATGAACAAATTCACACACCGATGGTGTGTCGATTCGAATAATGAATTATGAATGTTGAAGAATAACATAATATGGTATAGATCCCAAATTGATTTGTTTCATTATAAATGTAGCTTTTGAATACTTCTGAGTTTGCTTGCCATAACTATCATGCGTAAATAAGAATGATCATGATTGTATGATTTCATATTTGAATGTGCTTTCAATTCGAGATATACAGAAAAAATCATTAAACGGAAGAAACAAGATTTACATTAAAATAATAAACGGAAAGCGGAATTAATACCTCTTGTAAAAAGGGAACGTACTGTGTGTAAAGAAATACAAAATTTTCGACGAAACGAGGGGTATTTGGGAGACTGCCGTAATGGAGAAATTGGAAATCGCTCTTGCTGCTGATAAGAATGGAATCCGGTAAGAATTCTCGGAATTGGACTTTTATGGGGAAATATCACCTTCCAATTAAATTTCCGAGACGTGAGTGCAACGGAACGTTTGAATTGTCGGCGAATAAATTGAATTTCAACGAAGAAAAGGTGGTAGATGCCTTTTATTTGGATAAAAAGTTATTTTTTATCTGCAGAATCATGCGGCGACATTAATTCCTTTCTTTAAATTCAATTTGAGGGATTTTGAGTTGATAGGGGTCCATTTTACATTAATTATACTGATGTCATGGGTGACATATTTGATAATACTTATTCAATCAACTAGTTCATTAATGATCATGATTAATGGCCAGGATATTTTAACGTGCGAGCGAAGCGAGCGCGTTGATATAGATTTCTCCTATTTCAATGTATGATTCTCATGGTCAACCGAACATGAAATATTCAGAAGCAATCGAGTTCCTTATGTAACAACTCTACTGAAACATCATTTTCTATGAACATAGAAAAGTTATTTAAGAAACAAGTGCAGAAGGCATTGATATTTTTACACGAGGTCAAAATTCAAAAACGAGCCACGAAGTGGCGAGTTTCTGAATGAGGAATGTTCACAGGTATGCAAAATCGATCGAAACTTCGTCACAGTATAACCTATATGTATATGAAATCACTAGTTTTTGTTTCAGTCGAAAAGACCTAGTAGTTCGGATTTTACAACTCCGTGAATATTCAATTCCTCGCGGCGATGTGACGTCATACTACATTCGCAAATCGCACTCCGTGAGACGGAAGGCCCTTATATTTTCATTTTCTACGGAGAATAGGAATATGTAGAAATTGAAAAATGTGAACATTCCTCATTAACGAGTGTTAGAATGAGCCTTCTGTACGAGTATTATTCATTATTTTTCCTAATTCGTTGAATTTTTATCGAAATTAATGCAATACTACCGTGAATATCATTCTTTTTGTATTGAGGAAACTTAATTGACAGAACTGTTTTCTATCTCATATATTTGACAGATGTTAAATAAATCCATGGCAGGAGGCTAACATGTCATCAATTAATACCTATAACTGAAAATAGAGCTAAAATGAAAAATTCTAACATTGTTTTGTTCTAAGAGATGTGGCAGAATGAACGGATTTGACACATAATTAGAAAAATTAATATTATGACAAATGAATCTATTGTATGTATTAATTTCAATCCAGAATTCATAATTGATTCATAATGAGTTCCACGGGAAAATCTTGTAATCAACTCGTTTATGAACGTAGCGATTAATGGTCCCGAAACTAGTTCTTTAAATAGTTATTTCCAGTCATTCTTGTCAGATTTGTTCCAATTGTAATCATAAATATGTAACTCAGCCTTTTTTTTACATTCACCCATTGAGAGGGCCTGCGACGAGAGGACCCCCGGCCGAAATATCAAGATACCCTCACGAGATTGTAAGCTAAGCTTCAAGTCTTGTCTTCAATCTAATGCTTGTTTGTCGCACATATTCTCCCTCACACATACCACATTTGCTTCTGCTCATTAAACTACATTTGGTCTTTGTTCAAGCATAAAGTTACATTGAATTCAAATTATAGTTCATCAACGTTCATTGACGTTGCTATTTTTGAGACAGGTTTTCAAGAGTCTTAAATTCTGCATATGTCTTTCATTATTGATTCACTGGGAAATAACTTTACCATCATTCGAATGGAGTTTGTTTTATCACAAGCTCACATTGAGCAAGTATTGAACCACATGTCTTATAAAAAACCTAAATGTTCTAAATTTTTTAGACCTCTGAAGAAGCTTCCCATAGAAGCGAAAGCTGAGGTATTTCAATTAAGTAAATCTCCAACAAAACCCGAAATTAAATTTAATTCTTCGTCGAGTCTATTAATCTGGTATTGTCTCTTATTTTAGTTTATCTGATTTGTGAAAATTCCAAGTAGGTAACAAATTGGTGAATGCGCTGGGGCGTCGTTAAGTTTTTGGGGAATTTCCTGTTTTTCTGCTCAACTTTCTCTATTTTTCCATTCATTAAAATTTTTCCATGACAACTAAAAACACACAGAAATATTCAGGTATACAAATTGATATATAGAAATCCTCTGAATGGTCATGACAAACTGCCTCAAGCATCAGAATGCAGTTTTGTGGTTTTCCAAACTATTTATCAATCAATTATCATCCACATTTCTATGTGAATAAGTCCCTTCACTTCCATCATAATAGCGTTTCAGCAGTTTGTATTTTAACAAGAAATTAAGGCACACGGAGATTTTTATCCGATTTCGAATGGGAGCCTTCCTAATTTTGCCTCTCCACTCGAAGATGGAACAAAGCCTGCTATCAATTAAAATACTTCAATCTACCCTCCTATCGAATTCAACGAATAGTGCCGCCCGCGAAACAACGAATTATTGAAAACCTCATGTTACCCTCACATTGAATTAATGTGAAAGTAGTCAGCACTCTAAGCAGTCGCAAGAAATTTACAGACGGTCAAAACGAGACCAAGAAGACAATTCGGCAATGCATTCGTTACTTTTGACAAAAAAAAAGAATCAAAAGAGAAGTTTCACATCTCCAATCACATGCTAAAACGAACTGAGTCCAATTTTCATATGAAGATTTTGTCCCTGAACAATATGGGAGACTGATGAAGCCAGATAAAACTGAAACTGCATTATTTCTTTTCTCAATGACAAAATCTAATATCATTTTTGCAACCTCGTGAATGATCTGTGAGTCTAGAAATTAAAAAGTGGTACATATTCATTCTTATGATAACCGTTTTGAATTTCTCAATGTTTCAAAAATTCGTTGCTTTGGTTGTAAGTCTCGCTTATGGACGATCTCCTTCGAGCGCGCTAAATCAGTTTAATACCGTTAGCTGACTTTGATGTCGATTACTGTGGCTAGTCCTCGTCAGGGAGAAACAATTCAGAAAAATATGTCAAATGAGACAAGGAAGCAGACCTGAACTTAAGTGCAATCACCCCTCAATCATCTGACTCAATGTCCTTATCCAATGAACTCATATTGGTAGCCCACCCCAGCACATAGCTCACATATCACATTCATAACTGGTATTAATTGAGTAACATCACCTCCGTACTCAAAATATTACTATGAAGGATTACAGTGTCATATCCAGGAGGTCTTCTTCTGATCCCTACAATAAGAATCGTTGTTATGTTCAGTAGTTTCCGCAGATTGTTTGAATCTCATTCGAAAAATGGACTGCAAAGTATTTATTGGAACGGTTTTTACTCAAGAGTGGTTAGAATCACATCGGGCTCTCTCTCACTTTTATCTACTACTTGTTTTCTTTATATTGATGATATCGTGGAGTTCTTAACATTTTCCTGTTCTCCTGTACGCTAACAAATGGACAACAAAGTATCTATTGGGACGGTTTTTACTCGATAGTGGTTCGGGTGTACCACAAGGCTCTCACTTTCATCTATTAACATTTTTCTTTATATTGATGACATCGTGGAGTTTCCTGTTCTTCTGTACGAAAACAACATTAAATTGTATTTTTCATACTCATGGTTTCTCCTATTAGAAAAACATTGAGGGTTGTTGACCCGCTTTTCGAAAGAATGCCATCATAACAATTCTTCTTTCTCCCTCATAAGAAACTTATTTTCGGATTCTTCAAAACTCTAAGATTCTAAAGTTTCAGCGGTTCAACTGCCTGTTCAACACCTTTTGACGGTGTATTATTTCGTGAATGATGAACCGATTTTGAAATATGCTCTGAGTTTCGTACACAGCATTCAACTAAACAATCATCCCTTCCCAATTGAAAAATATTGGGGTTGTTGCCACTTTCGGTGGTGGAAACACAGAAGTTGACCTGTTTTTTTCTTTTAAA